>QLNU02015360.1:261277106-261289690 GCA_006491805.2 Dysdera silvatica | reverse complement strand
GATCCTCATGTAGTGAAAATAAGCATAAAACTGCACTTTTTAACACACTAGAAAGAGTTGGGAACTGCCAAGTATGTGCAACAGGTGAAGAACATCGAAATAAGAAATTTTTTGTTCAGTGAATTTTTTCCAAAAATTAGCCGTTCGGGCACTACAGTGAATTCAGTGTTTGCATCCATCCCCCCAGCCTGTACATAGTGCACATGTTGTGAGAACAAAAATAAGATTAAAATGAAAAACAAAAACACAAGAAAGTACACGGCGAAATATATGAGGTTCTGCACTGAGCGTAAGCTATTCTGAAACTAACGCGTAGGTCTTTATTTTGTCTCGAAGAGACCGGATGCGGGGCGCGATGTTACTGGTTTTGCGACGGGTACCGAACAAGCGTCGAGTGTCGAAACATTTTTTTTCTCGTCAAATTGCGTCGAATACCGAATTCGACGAGTTCCGAAGCCGACGAGTGCCGAGGTACCACTGTAATCAATAACACTCAAGATTGATCCTCCACCTTCTGTTTGTCCTATTTTGTAATTACACGCAACCCGTGCTTCGTTTTCCAAATGCTTTTCTGTTGATGTGGTTAATCTCATTTTATCATGTAGTTTATATGTTAAAATATAATTATGTAATTGTGAAGGTAATTTTCGAAACTTTCGAATTTGTGAGTAGACCGTCGTATGTTTAAGACATAGGCTACATTTTTGTTGTATTTAGGTGAAAATCTGAATGTTATAATTAAACGTTCTGTAACATTTTCTATAAAATTGAAATGTAAAAGCTGCTTTTATCATATCTTTTACAGGACCTTCTGCATCAACAGAACATGTAAACAACATGATTTTTAATTCGCACGCTGAAGGTTCTAGCACTGGTGGTTGACTAGATTTTCAAATATATTTTATGGAGAGGGACTTATCCTCTCTAAGAGAACAGTGGAATATAAAGGAAGAAGTAGATATCAATTTTTAATTCAATAATTGCATCGATTATTGCACTGTTTACCTTCCGAATGTTATAAGAAATAAGTAAATTGAAATCAATATTTAATGTCTTTTCATGTTTATTGTATATAGGCTGTTTTATTTCAGATGCAATAATGCTAGATTCTATTGATGTAGTAATTTGTGTGGTTATAATTCGTCTATTGGTATAGTTGTCTTTTTTTTTGTCTATTGATATAATTGTAATTCGCCTATTAGCGGGGCCGTTCCTGGCAGGGGTGATAAAGGTACCCCCCCGCACCTAGGCGAGCAAATCCAAAGGCGGCCATGGACCATTTATTGTCTTTGACCTTTGAATCAAAGAGAATATGAAGGATATTTATTTCATTTTATGAAAATAAAAATTTAAAAATATTTCTTCTGCATAATAACTGTTTAAAATTATATACAATATGTATATATATATGTATGCAAAAGTAAACGCTACATATCAAATCCTTAATATAATATTATGACATTACTATTGGCGGCAATATTATTTTGCACCTTGGCGGCCAAAAACCCAAGAATGGCCTCGTCTATTAGTGTGGTCATAATTTGCCTATTTGTATGATCATAAATGCTGTTGGTTGTTCTTGTTATTATTAAACGAGTTACGTTTTTCCTTCAAGGTTTTTGAACACGTATTTGCCCCTTACTTGAATAAGACTGTTTCGTGTTGCATGTCAGCCATTTTGAACCCCCAAAAGTCGTGGATATATTAAACTAGTCTTCCGATTCTTATGATCCGCCTATCGTCGATCCTAGATATTTTGAGGAGCTAGAAAATTTGCAAGACGTTGTTGAGGGTGCTATTGATAGCATTTTATTTTTTGTTAAAAGCAATATCATCTTTTTTATAATCATATATTCTTTAACAAGCAATTTGAAATGTATATCGTCCAAAAAGTATATATTTACACATATACGTATATCCATTGAGTCAATTTTTATTATATTTATATAATTTTCTATCATATTTTTAACTTTATACTTTATATTTTTTATCTTCATAATTTTCCATTATATTTTTATAAGTTTTTACCCTCTCTTATATACTCGTACTTAGAAATTTTTATTTTCTATTACATTTTGAATTTTACTAACTTAGAATTACAACCCCTTTGTAATACCTATACCAAAATAATTAGTACAACAGCAATAGCAACAGCAAAATCATATTAAGATCCTTTTAGATGTTTTTTCATTAGTTATCTTCGAAGGTTTAGGAACCTTTTCAAAAAAATTTTTTTTTTTTTACTCGATTGAGAATTGAAACTTTCTACTTTATTACTCACTCTCAGCTTAATACATTTAATCCTCCTTTGCATTTACCCATAAAAACATGGAACAAATTACCATATTATTATTTTATCATTTATGCATATCATGAGTGGGTTTGAAAAGACCAAACAAGACTAATTTAGCACTTTTTCGTGTAGCGAAGACAAGGAAATCATTACCAAAATGATTTGAAAATGTTCGCTGAAGGGATATAGCACAATAAGACACGGCATAAACATTAAATTTGGTTTATTATTTATCATTTCATTTACACTTAAAATGGACACGCATGAGATGTACTGCGTTTTAATTTTACAAAACGAGATGATATTGTGAAAATAAATGCTCTTAATTTATCCAATCCAATTTTCATTATCTAAAAAGATATTTGATATAAGTGTAAAAAAACTTACGAATACAATTTGAATGCGCAAGTTTTGGGGAAGAAAAATATTTTTTTCAGCGCTATTATTTACTAAAGTTGTATATTCCTTTATAAATGCAATGATAATGGAGAATTAAATGAAGCATAAATTTGAACCTCATGCGATAAAATCCGAGTTCGGTTAAAAAAATGTATGCAAACATATCGTAGATAACATCGAAAACATAAATACTGGTATCTTTTAAATTTGTACGAAAATAATCAGAAGATAGGTGAGATTTTACAAATAAAAAGCTTAAAACTATTTCATATATTATAACTTTGTACGCTAGGCATACGCGTATAATTCATTTTAAGCTAGTTTTTTTTATTTACTAACATAGTTTAGTAAATAAATAGGTAGACACCTTGTGCCGCTCTACTGGTTGACCTGATTTGTGAGTGTTAGAAAGGTCATGAGCTCCAACAGTTCGTTGTGTCTTACGTATGTGTGCGCGTAATTACGTTTTTCATTCTCGTTCGAAAATATATAACGTTAGCCCAAGTATTGGGGCAACTAGGTCGAAATTAAATGAGAGTATTTATTAGCCAATGAAGTACATCGTTTTCTCACCTTCAGCCCTGGGCGGCGTAGTAGTAATACGTCCAACCTAATCCAACCGTTAATCCCAATCTGATTTCCAAGAATGAAGAAGACGAAATGCTCACTGCAGTCCGGAGGTTTAATCCTTGGGCCTTAAGACGTTAAGATTCCTCGGGAAAACATAAGTACACTACCCTACGGCAGAGTGGTGGTAACGCAATTGCTATCGTTTCATTAACCCGAGTTCGACCAACACCACACTAGAGAGAAGGCCTCAGTTCTCCGTTGCCGCGACCCCGGAAGTAGGCCAACGCTGCTCAGTACCGGCGTCTTCTGAAGTAGAGCCCGGCTGTATCCATAATGCTTACTTTTGATATTACCTGCAATCATTAGCATAACTGGCCTCGAGAGCAAGCAATTCGGATTCATTACCAGCCAGTAGGCCTGTTCGATATGGAAATTTTAATATCGGGTTCGATATTTTAGTAATACCGAAATTTTTCGATATATCAAAATTTCGATATATCAAAATTTCGATATTTTCGATATATCAAAATTTCGATATTGTCGATATATCAAAATTTTGATATATTAAAATTTCAATATTTTTCGATATATCGAAATTTAAGAAAATATAGACTACGGTTCGATGGTCGAATTTCCATACCGAAAATTTCCATATACTGAAAATTTAAATATACTAAAAATTTCGATATTTTTCGATATTTTAAAAATATTTTCTCGAAACCGATATATCGATTATCAGAAGAGGCCTACCTAAAAATATTTATCGAAACCAATGTTCTTTAATACCTTCACCTAAATAATAATTCTTGAAATCATCACTTAAACATAAGGAGCCTTAGGAAATTGGTTTTCTCAAAAATTCCTATAAATGAGACAGAAGAAAATAGTTTCAGAGAACAAATTATTTATTTAGTTAAATTAAATGACAAACATTTCAACTTCGGACATTTCCATGAAAATTTGGATAGAAATTTTACCATATCTTTCACAACAGGCGATAGATCCAGAGGGCCTAATATTTTAAATTTTTACATACAATGATTTCTTTTACTATTTCAACGTTTACATTTCAGAAGTATCGATATTCACCTTAACAGTGATCAGATCTCACATCAACTTGACAGTGCTGGAACATTACTTTCACACTCTGTATAAAACTGTGAAAGAGTGTTAAAAATAATAATTACATAAAACATATTCCGAATCACGAAACGCTGCACATGTCCTTAAAAGCAATTGTACATAAGTTTTTCAATTTCAGAGGAAGAAAATCACTTCATAGAATGCTTTTTAATGCACAATAGAAAAAACTTGAAATTCTATAAAAGGCATTTAAAATACAGAATTCATATTGTATAATTTTTACATAATTATTATCATTTAATATTATAGTTTTTTACGTTATTTATGATGAAAGCAATCACACAGGGATTTCATACTCATGAGATGTTTAAAATTTATTTCTATGTATTCAATATGACGTAAGTACATTCGATTTTGTTGCCATAATAAATGAACTATAAGCATAATATTACAAGTCTGTCATTTGTGATAAAGAATTTAAATTTATTTAATAACAAATTCCATATATTTTGGTGTATTGGAACTCGTTTTGAAAAGTCAAAAATTATCTCAACCGCATATTCGTTGTCGAAAAGGCATCTAAAATTATTTTTTTTAACAGACAAGCTTATGCCAAGTAAAGATAAAGTTTAAGCAAATGCAATAGCATAAACAAAGTTTGCCAAAATCATGGAAATTTTTTATATATTCTTCTGGTTTCAAAGTACCTTCTAAGGTAGGGACTCTCCTAGAAAAAGTGGGACACATTGTCACCCCAATTATGCTTACCCACAAGTAAATAGTGGATAAATAACTTCGATTTATTAAAATTTGTTAAAATTCTCTCAAAATGTTATTTTTTTAAATCATTCTTTCAATGTTTGAAATTCACGCTTTTTTTTTGTTGTACATTTAGCAGGCACATCGTTTTTCTTTTTGCAATAATTTTTTAAGACTGCATGTGTCGATTTCCAAACTATGCTTTTAAAATTATTTTCAATCGAGTTCCCAGAATCACAATATTCAAATTCTTTATCACCTTCATGTAACAGTAACCGGGTTAATTTACCCGCTAACTCCCGTTGATTTCTGTGCTTCAGAAACAACGATTCTAATGGCTTTGATACCAATTTTTGTATTATAATATAGTCATACGTAACAGCATTAACTAAATCATGGTGTGGGTACATTAACCTACCCCTATCTAAATCTGCAATCAATTTATATGTAATATCCAAATTTAACTGTCTATCTAAAACTAGGCAAGTTTTACAAAATGTACACGTCACTTGCTTTAAAGAAGAATATACACAATAACCACCAAATTATATGAATACAGGTAAAACAGCTTTACATTTCAGAATATCGTCTTCGTCTACAAAAACCTGGTAAAGTAGATTATCTACCATGTTCGACAACGTATTTAAACTAAAACTGTAATCATCATTGCAATTGACATCGAATGGTTCTACATCTATATTACCATGCATGCTGGAAATTATTGACAATGGATTCAGATTTCGCATTCAAAGTTTTGATTCCGATTCAACGATCTGAAGGATGAATATATGGTACTGTGATCCAGAAAGCTGCCTGTATTTCCCAAATCGAGCTTCTAATGGATCAGTTTGGACGGACCCTGGGAGGAAATAACTTTTCCTAATTTGGATACACAATAATTTCCCATTCCTATTAATGCAGATGTTGAATGCTTTAGTGCAAAGTGAGTTTCCTTTGATAAGGTTTCCCCGCACTTTTCCCATCTATCTAACCACTCTATGAGTTTTCTCAATAAAACTGTATTTTCATCATTTTTTTTTAAACGTTAAAGGCTCTTTTTGCGAATCATCAAAACGTCTGCCTTTGACTGGTGTTTTAACGTTAATTGTACACCACCAATGGCTTATTATTTTTATAAACTGAGCAGTTCTTTCGTAATTTAATAAAGAATGTTTTTTGCCAAGTTCCAATAAAGCTTCTGCCATAACGTTGTTAAAAATTGGTAACACCAACTTGACATTCTATCTTTTTAAATTAAACGGGCATAATTCTTTCATTCACAAACCATGACCATATTTCAATAAATTTGCATATTCTAGTTTACACAACTCCTTTAATACACCAAATGATGCTATATGCATTTCGCTCGATGAAGGAGATCATGTATCAAAAACTGGATAATATAGACCCTGATTGTTTTGCTTCTGGTTAATTCAGTTATTTCGTATACATTTTAAGATAGGTACAGGATTTATAGCATAAAAAAGGGATCTTTAAGAATGGCAAGGACATGTATAAACAATATTCATACATGGCTTTGGAGAACTAAAATAACTGATAGCTTTTCTGTTAATCGAGTTATTGTCACTTACAATATATATAACTCTGAAACCTATATTTTCTAGACCAGTTACCATTTATAAACAATCTCATATAATAGTTTAATAGCGACACACTGCACTAATCAATAGAAATAAATGCAAAACAATTTTTATGGTGCAGTTCGATAAAATCATTAACACGATAACACAATTTTTTATTTTTATTACAAATAAATTTGACACCCACGTATTAGTAGCTCAAACTAGAGCTATTTTTGTTTAGGAGAAAAAGAGACGCCGTCCTCATCCGGATTCGAACCAGGGTATCCGAATTTAATAATATAATATTGTTTATAAATATAATATATATAATAATATTTGGAAACATTTGGCAATTGTGTTATCCCTGTGAAGGGTAATAATATCTTACAACTTAATATACGGAGAAAAAAGCGTTTGTTCTTGTTCTCATTCGTCTAGTAGGTCAAGACACTGCAGGCTCAACGCGGGGGACTAAAAATGTACTCAGAACAGATTTTTTATTTTTAAAAATACATTTTTTAAAAATTATATTATTAATTTTATGTGTCCATAAGGGGCTGTCCATAAATGATTCCTGAAGGGGGGAGGGGGTTCAAAAAGTTGTAACATTTTGTGACGAGGAGGAGGGGGAGTTAATAAAACTGCGACCTCACAAACATTGCAAATTTTAATATATTTTTAGATTTTTTTAAACAATTTTTTTTAATTGATTCACGAAGTGTTGGCTTAAAAAAAAAGAAGAAATTAAAATGCACTAACTTATATAATTTCGGTACTATGGGACTGTGTACGAGTTACACCACTCATTGGAATCGAGTTAAGGGAAGGAATTCCGCATACTGCCACTGAATTGTATTACAACTAGCCATGGGCGTACGTAGAAAGTTTGTAAGGGGGTTATAGGCTCAATGGGGGTTTATAGAGCTACAACTCACATATTTCTATGTTAAATATACAAAATTTCATTGCAATGGGGGGTTACAACCCCCATCAACACCCCCCTGCGTACGCCAATGCAATTAGCTATTTTACAACAGCTATATTATGAGTAATATAGCTCAGTGCGTGTTGTTTGCATCTATGAGAGCTGAAAGTAGAAGGTTCGCAAGATTATGACGTCATGCTAACGTGCCGAATAATCACTTACATTTTCATGGGATACCACAGCTCCCTTTAGGTGATGCATTATGTAACGTGCGACAGAGAGGGTGGGGAAGTAATTGGTAAAGTGTAACATTTTGTTACAGAGGGGAGGGAGGGAGGGGATCAAAAATATTCAAAAAAAAATGTGACATTTATGCACAGCCCCTAATTCAGCACTCGAAACACCGACGTTCAGTCGGCTGGCGCCCAATCGTACCTAATCTGAACTTGCTAAGAAAACGGTATTCATTCTCAAAGAACAAAATGTGTGACTAATCAGTAATTTACAGAATTTAATTCGGAAATGCGAAACAATTTTGCATGTTGAAGAGGTGGATGGTGTAAAATTTTAAAATTGCACGTATTTAAATTCTGAAAAAGTAAATCAGCGGAAAGTCCAAAGCAAGATTTCACGCTGATGGCAGCCCCAGGGTGGTGCAAAGGGCCGTCTACACACAAGATTTTGTTGTACTTTTTGTATAATAGGACAAATTCTATCATATAAAACGTAGTGTGTTAACAGCAAAGGGGACGTTTTATCGGATAGGAATGGAAAAAGTGCCAAAAGCCTTATCAGTTCTGGTAAAATGATGCTTTTCCAGTCATACCTCCGATCTGACCTTGGATTTCATTCCTATCTGATAAAATAGTCCAAGGTCAGATTGGTGATATGACGAGAAAAGTATAATTTTACGAGAACTGATAGGACTTTCGGCGCTTTTTTGGCAACTTTTAGCTACTTCGAACCACTTTTTGGCTACTTTTTACTACTTTCAGCTACTAGGAGTCGGAAATGATGTGGAAAACGGACGAAAAGACGTTACAGTGTAAACACTCCACTAAACGTACGTTTTGTCGTACATTTTGCATGACCGATAAAACGTACGATAAGATGTACGTAAACGACCCTTAAAGCTGAATTCAAATGCATGTCAGTTAGCTTGTTTCATTTAAGAGATTTCATTTGGTTCATTTTTGAAAATAATTGTTCACAAGAATATGTTGTACCGAACACTAACAAAAATCGCGTGCAGCTACATTATGAATGTTTTATACTTGCCCTTCGAAACAAACTGGTAGAAATCCGTGGGTTGCAGGTGTTGAATTTTTCTTTCAGTAAAGAATCATATTGGAGTCAACTAATTCAAATTGAACACTGCAGGAAAATGGTGACTTGAATATGTTAAAAATATCTTCCATATCTCTGAAACATTCAAATCGCCTTTTACAGTCTTCTTTTAACATAGCTATTTTCGTACGTTGTACTCTTTTGTGACCTTTAACATTAGTTTTCATATGAGGCACAACACACGATTATCACTCTCAAAACAAAAATACTCCAATTCCCACTTCTTGCTGAAAAATCTACGTTCATCCTCAATCTTTCGTTTTTTACTGCCGCTTGACTTTGAAAAAGACATTTTGATTCATTAAATTAAATATACAAACACTGATTGCCTCATGTGAGTTGAGTTGAAAAAAACAAACAAACAAAATTAGCGAGGTTCAGCGATAGAAGTGTTGCCAGATCTGCTGTTCTTTAACAACGAATTGCCACAAATTCGATGCCGAATTTTTCTTTTATCAACTCCTTATCTTCTGCTGGACCGTTACCACCGGAATAACAAGGGCTGACCGCTGCCGCTATGGCGTTTCGCTAGTAGTCATACGTGCGATACGAACGACCAGCGCCGTATTGGAATATTCAAAACCTAACACAGTGAAATCTGTCTACAACGATACTTAGGGACCGGTAAAAAATATTGTATTATTTATTACCTTTATAGGCAAGGTTGAACATATATTCTATACTCGCCGAGACTACAGGAAAGCATAGTTATAAGTTAATGAAATTATTATATGAGTTTTTAAATACGGTTTTTTCCCCAGTCAAAATAATGATAATCTCAGAATGAAACTCCCCCACCTCGCGTCTTTTTTCCTTATTTACCAACGATAACGGAGACCGTGCCGAAATAGTAAAACACTAACTTATTAAAAAAAATAAGCCAAAAACTATATCGTAATTTCAATTAAAAAAAATAGTGAAAAAATCGCTTAAATCAACAAAATAAATTAATACACACACACACAAAAACAAACATATATATATGTTTGTTTGTTCGTTACACACACAAAAACAAATATATATATCATCATCATATTCAACCATTATCTATCCACTGCTGGATGAAGGTCTCTCCAAATGCTTTCCACACAAGTCTATCCTGGGCCATTCGTTTCCACGTCACCCCAACCTCTTTTCTTATTTCATCCACCCATCTAGTTTGAGGACGTTTTCTAGGTCTTCGGTGGTCTCTTGGAATCCAGTTCAGAATTTCTGTTGTCCATCGTAAACTAGTTCTTCCAGCAATATGCCCAATCCATCGCTATTTCAGTCCTTTTACTTTAACGATGGTGTCCTCTACTCTAGTTTGCTCTCTCACCCAAGTGTTTCTTTTTCGATCTCTCCTAGTTATTCCAAGCATGCACCTCTCCATGCTCCTTTGCGTTGTCTGTAACTTTCGTATTGCTCCAACTGTTAGACTCCATGTCTCTGATCCATAAGAGAGGACTGGCAATACACACTGGTTGAAGACTTTTCTTTTTAGACATAAAGGCAATTTCCCCTTCAGGATAAAACTGTTTCTTCCAAATGCACTCCAGCCAAGTTTAATACGTCTGTTGAGTTCTTTCATAATGTTGCCATCCATTGAAATCAGCTGGCCAAGGTAAATATATGAATCAGCAATTTCTAGCTCAATGTTGTCAACTTGTATTTTTGTTTCCTCTACAAAATTATTGAACATGATCTTAGTTTTTTGTAGGTTCATCTTGAGTCCAACTTCTTCACTTCTAGTTGAGAGCTCTTGTACCATGTCTTGGAGTTCTAATGGGTCCGTTGAAAAAATAACAATGTCATCAGCAAACCGCAAATGATTTAAATATTCACCATTTATTTTTATTCCCTTGTTATTCCAATTTATCTGCTGAAAAATCATCTGTAAAGCTGAAGTAAAAAGTTTTGGAGAAATGGTATCTCCCTGCCTCACACCTTTACCAATTTTGATAGTTTTGGTATCTTTATGTAACCGAAATTTTGCACTTGCATTTTTATACACACGTTTCACCATGTCAATGTACACATCCTCAATGTCTGTTGATCTTAAAGAGTTGATGACTGCTGATGTTTTAATAGAGTCAAAGGCCTTCTCATAGTCAATAAATGCCACACACAATGGAAGTTCATATTCATGTGTTCTTTCAATTAATTCTCTTAATACTTGAATATGGTCCACTGTACTGAATCCACTTCGAAATCCAGCTTGTTCTCTTGGTTGAGCTGCATCTAATTTTTTCTGCAGGCGATGTGTTAGCACTTTTGTGAAGATTTTATAAATAGCAGGTAACAAGCTAATTGGTCGGTAATTTTTCAAATCCTCTTTATCACCTTTTTTATGCAAAAGAATTACTGTTGCAGAATCCCATTGGTTTGGTATGTTACCGCTGTTAAGACATTTGGTAAAGAATTTTGCAAGTATGTCTTCTACATATTCTCCAGCTTCTTTTAGGATATCTAATGTAATACCATCATCACCAGGGGCTCTTCCTTTCTTCATATTTTTTATTGCAAATGAAACTTCTTCTTTTAAGATTTTAGGAGCTGTTCCTTCGACTATTTCAATGTCTTCGTTTAATTCACTGTTACTTTCGTATAGATTTTTGTAGAATTCTTCAACTCTTCTAAGTATTTCTTCCCTATTTCTTGTTACGGTGCCATCCTCTCCTTTTAATGCAATGATGTGTTTCTTCCCAACAGATAAACTTCCTTTAACAACCCTAAGGCTCTTGTTATTTTCAATGGCTTTCCTTACTAGCTCACAGTTGAATTTTCTTATGTCTTCTTTCATGCTTTTGCGCAGAGTTTTACAAAGTTCTATGTACTCAATCCTGGAACTGGTATTTCGATTGTCCACCTTCATATCTCTTCGCCTTTTCATGAGCTGTTTCGTCTTCTCAGATAATTTGCTATTGTGCTTTTTACAGGTTACACCACCAATTTCCCCAGCAGTTTCAACTATTGTCTTAACAATGTTTTCATTTGCTTCTGAGATATCACTTTCATCAATAAGTCCTTCCAGTGCAGAAAAGCGATTTTTTAATTCCAACTTGAATGCCTCGGTATTTTCTTTTAATTTCTTTAAATCCACCCTCTTACTTACTTGTTTCCTAATGAGCTTCTGTCGTTCTAATTTAGTATTTAAGTGCACTTTACATCTCACCATTCGATGATCACTTCCAGTATTAAATCTGTTCAGTACGCTGCAATCTTCAATAATTGATTTCTTGTTTGCCAGGATATAGTCAATTTCACTAGTTCCCCCATTTGGGTGTTTCCATGTCCATTTTCTTTGCGGTTTCTTCTTAAAAAATGAATTCATGATGCTAAGATTTTCAGCTTCTGCAAATTCGATGAGTTGATCGCCACGTTCATTCCTTTCCCCATATCCGTATTTACCAACCGATGTCTCTCCTTGTTCCTGTTGTCCAATTCTTGCATTGAAATCCCCCATGATGAGCTTGATATGTTGTTTCCCTTTGGTGTGTAACTCTTTGATTTCTTCATAAAATTCTTCAACCTCTTCGTCGGTATGGCTTGATGTTGGTGCATATACCTGTACTATTTGAAGTTGGTATCGCTGGGTTAGTTGAACAACGAGCCTCGCTGCTCGATCTGATGTACTTTCGACTTC
>QLNU02015360.1:261254892-261277006 GCA_006491805.2 Dysdera silvatica | reverse complement strand
ATATTACAAAACAATGATATTAATTTTTGCATTGCATGATACAATGTCTATCTCATTTATAACCTGCACATTGCATTTATAAAATTCAAAATTGTGTAATAAAATATTTGGTATGTATTGCATATGGGACATAGTACATACACTCAGTTCGCAATACAAAAGTGTTACGAAACGTATTTGTTTTGTGAATAATATAATGCTAGGGAAATTGTACTTACTCTTTTCTACTATCAAATAAAACACGTCAATATTAAACATGTGAAATATTCGAGTCTATATATTTTCTGTTTGTTTTCTCATTTGCAATGAGTGCACAAGACGTCGCAGTAACTTCTCTCAATAACGTTCTTCAAATTAACAGAACTTTCCATTTAACGGCCGTATTCTGGTCTTGGCAAATGCTTCATAGAAAAAATGTAATCAAATTCTCTCAATAACGCTCTTTTAAAAAAGGAATCTCTCCGTTTACCAGTCGCATTTTGTGGTTAAGGCAAATGATTCATATTGTTAATGTATTTCTTATTAACGACCTCACTTTTTACTGACATCTCAGCGAGAAAAGAAGAAGTTTTAATACGGAATTAAGAAGTTTGAATCAAATTTATGATGAAACAGCGAAAGGAAAACTGGTCGATTCAGATGAAGATACACTGGATTATGAAACAGGGGATGAACTAACCCCCACCCTCCAAGTTTCGAAGAAGACAGTATTGCTCTAAATATCCTTCCGCTGGTACATTATCCGATCTGACATAGAAAACAATTCGTTTCCAACTTTTGAAAAATGGAAGAAAATATTCCATAAAATACGACCGAAATTATGGAATCCACTCTTGGATTTATTTTCAACAAGAAAAATAATCATGTGCTTTATTATCGCGTGTATTTTATTAACACAATGTACTGTACGCACCTTTATTAAATTGTAATTAAAATAATAATAATAATAATAACGATTTCTAAACACGCCAGTGCATTTATAGAATGTATTAACATCCCTAAAGCTGCGAGAGTGAAAGTAAATCAAATTAAACATTGAAATCAGTAACTACTTAATACATCCCATTTCAAAAATTGTAGAAAATACTACTAAAGTATATAATGTAGAAAACAAATGTAATGAATAGTATTTATTATATTATACTAATGACTTCCGAACAGTGCCGGTTTATGGGTTTTGTGGGCTCTACGCTGAAAAAATAGAATGGACTCCTAAAGAATATGACCCTCGTGATATTCAATTAATAAATCACTTTTTAAGTTCACTATCTTTAATATTCAGGTTTAGCAGTAATAAAAATTTCTCGGACATTTGTAAATAAACAAGATTAGAATAACGCTTAAATTTTGATAACTAACTTTAAATTTTAATAACTAACCCACGTGGTTCTGCTTTATGACTGTCAAGTCGCGTCGTTATATCCGATACGAATTTCCCTACTTAGAATCTACGTAGACTACAAAATCGCCGTCGTTATAGCAGGTTTCGTCGTTATATACGATGTCGTTATAACCGATATATTTAGTATGGAGTAGAATAGCAAACCAAACTTCTTGTAAAAATTCCGTCGTTATATGCGATTGGTCGTTATAATCGGCGTCTTTATAAACGATTTTCACTGTATATATCAAGAATAATTTTATAAACAACATATATAATAATGGTTCGTTATTAAAACAAGAGAACTTGTTAGCTAATAGGCCATCTACATAGCCACGTTTGTAAAAGAGGCATCAAGTTAAAAATCTTTCAAACCTCACTAAAGATTACTGCAAAATCAATACAGCTTAGCATATTTTTTAAGGAATATTATTGAAAGTTAGAAGAGTATACTCACTGGATGGCTTAATGGGTCTGTTCGGCATTATGTCAAGAAAACCGTTAGATAGAAGATTTTACAGCTGTAAAAGAAATACGGCGGATTGTATAGCTAGATCTGCACTGCACGAGAATCGAATCTGTTCTGAAGAACGGTTAGCGCACACAAACTTATGTGTACCCTTTCGGCTGTCTAGAATGTTCTTTGATGACGGGGCAGAAAAATGGAAAAAAAAAAAAAAATGTGGAATTTATGCAGGCTGGCCAATCAGTTGTTAAAACGACATCCTATTACCTGTGACGTCAGGTTTTCCTATCCTTGGTTCCCAGACATCACCTAAAATTTTTGCTGATGATGTGGAATGAATCACATGAGAAACCATTCGCAATAAACTATCCCACGTTCTAACAGGATGTTATTGAATTCAACTTTCTAATTATGAGCGATAACCGAGTTGATAGTAAACAATTGTAAACACACGTTATGGCGTAAAATGTTGTGTCTGTGATAATCTTTTGTGAAAACTACGTTAAAAAGCTCAACATGCTGAACTTCATCGAATACACACACACACACATATATATATATATATTTATTTATTTATTTATTTTAATAAATTTAGTTTGAGAGATGACAAATGAAATTTAATACTTTTTAGCTTAGTTTTTGTCATTGTGCTAAATTGACAAGCTTCCAAAAAGGAAGGTCCATTTCTTAAAATCTCTACGGAATCAATTTCTAGATAGAAAATATAGAAGTTCATCAGGGGAGGGTGATCGCGAACACAAAAAGGTTTGAGAATCGCTTTACTAATATCATCAAATGCTCAAAACTAATTTTTATCTTTGTATTAAAGAAACGCAGGTTGATTTTTTTCAAGTATAACTTTCTGTATTTTGATCTATCGTTACTCGTAGCTCCCGGACAGAAATTATAAAAGAGAAGATTATTTGCAAAATCAGAGGAACTTCGAATTTTTACACCATTACCCTAATTTCATAACTTTTCCATATAAATTATTGAAGTTGATTTCTCTTAACAGCATCTGTATTTTAATCAACCTTCAACAAATACACACATATACATCCATGTCTTTTTAAAAAAAATATTTTATAAATAAACTCTTGAAAACCTTTATACACTTTTATTTAAAGCGTTGTTTGCGGTACGTCATTGCTGAAAACCCATGATTTCTGAGGATAATATGTCAAAATTTAATGATTTCCTAAAAGGAATGGCCCGTATTTGCTTATGTATTATACATTTTTGTTTTCGTTAATATGATTGGATTTAAAAGTAAGGTGAGTGGGGGGAAAAATGGGCATACGGGAATGATGGGCGCAGTGACGTCATTTCCCCTGTACGCAATGCAAAGAACTGATGTTGGTATAATAGTGATGTACTTCAGTTCATGAGTTTGTTTCCGGGAGGAAAAGGTATTTCAACTGGAGAGAAGTATTTTGCAGCTGTTCTAAAAATTTGGGTAATGAAATGTTTTTTTTATAATTTTTATGCTTACTTCGGTAAGCTTTATTTCATGTAATTATTCCGAAAGTGACATGAAACGTTTAGAGGAGATTAATATTGCGTATAAGTTAATTTATGGTACAAAAAGTGAGCGATGTCTCGCAAACCTTTTACGGCACGACACCATAAGTGACAATTTCATATTGGGGGGGTGAGATGAGCACAAAATGTGTGGGTAAGATGAGCCTCCGAAGTAACATATTGTAAGCATATTATTTTAAAAACCTTTAGTGTGTGTAGGTTGAACATTATATTGTCAGTGATTGATGCATGTTTAGGAGAAGGAGGGACGTGAGAAGGGAGATGTGAGAAGGGGTAGAAATCTGCGACTGAGATATTGAAAACATTGAAAAATTAATTGTTAATATTTGTTTAGCGGTTTTTATGGCAAGAGTGCAATACATGGTTCCACAAAACTTGTGATGGAGCCAAAGGATTTAAAAACTTTTTATGCTAAGATTATAATTAATGTGAACTGCATGGACGCCCATATAAATACTTTTAGGGGGGGTCTGAAAACATTATTACCTCCTTCTCAAAGCTGTCGAGAATTTTAGTGAATGTACAAGATACCAAAACGCTACAAAAATAATTGATACTGCTTGACAATTAGTAATGAGCTAAAAAGTACCTTATTTTAAAATGTGACTGTAAAACTTTTGAAAGTAAATGCGTAGCAGAATCGGGCGAATCAAATTTTTAAACGGCTAGGGGGCTCGAGCCCTCCTGCCTTATATGGACGCCCATGTGAACTGGTATGCCCATCTTATACCTACGTGGAGCCCATCTAATCAATAATGGGCATTTTGCAATTCTTTCTTTCTTTTGTTTTTTCATAAAAATGGCTCGGCAGTTTAACATACACTGAAAAGTCTAAGTTTCAGTATCAATAAAGGTTCATTCTACAATATCACATACTGTTTGTACAAATTTATTCAATATATCAAGCTGCAGATAAGATACAAATAACTATGCTCATCTTCCCCCCACTCACTATATATTTACATTCTCATGCCAAGCTGTTCGAAGGTGATGTAGACAGGGGCCGACTATGAATATTGGGTGCCCCCTGACGCACGCATTTGATATACATCTGAAAAATATACACACCTTTATACCCATTTAAAAATGTGGGTAAGAATATGCTTTTCGATCCCATTTTCACGTCAGGATGTCAAAGGAAGTACTTGCAGAGCTGAAATTGTAAAAGTTTTAATAAAAGTTGCGAATAATATGTGGTATCGGTGTAACAATTTTGTGTTTTTGAAAACTCTGCTCTTTTATTATCCAATTCTCAAAGCTGTGGTTATAGTAGTTATAATAGTTGTAATTAGATAGCAGATCTGATTTCTCTGAATTTGTTTCGGATTGTAAATCTGAAGAAAAAACGTTTTTTTGTATTAATTTACTATTTTATCACATTAAATACAATTGTCAAATAATTTTTGGGGGGCCTCTTCTTCCTCGGGGCCAGGACGAGCCCTTGTCATATTCTGGCCCTGGATGTAGAGAGAACTCGAGTTCGATTCCAGTGGTGCCATAGAACCTTTATATTTAATTCTGCCCACCGGGATTTGGTTCCCTTAAGTAACAAAGGTTCAGATTTCTGCAGGTTCCGGAAAGCATTAATTTAGACCTTGCGCCATAAAACACCAACAAACTCACGTCTCATACCAGAAGCAGACACTTACCATAACCTCTGCTTCTTAATATGCTATCAGAAATGTCTCAATTAAAGCCAATCGCTGATGTGTTAACACATACGTAACAGTTCCGTTGTTCGATAGACGTTCATACACACTGTGCATCTACACAATTTCTGTTCCTGTTTTGACATCGTTTTTTAGTTCGTGAAAATGTTTCTGTTTGAAAGAGGAAGGATAGTGTACCTTTTCTGCAACTGAGACAGAGTTATATCGAACTAATTTTTTTGGTGCCAGAATTAGATTTTAAAAAAAGTACTTGGGTAAAACAAAGGGAAGAACCATAATATGTACTTTGCTCAGACAAAGTATTTGATTGTTCATACATATAGTATATGCTGGAGCAATGTGCACTGGTGTCCCGTAATTATGACCGCCCCGCCTTTGAGGCCATTGGGCAGGATTAGAATACCAATTATCTTGATTGTTGTAAATGTACCGGGATTCAGGAGCCAATCAAAGTCGTTTATCTCACTCCAGATAATTCTTAGCCCAATCTTCGGGTATAAAATGTGCAAACGAATTTTGTACAGCCGTGCCAATTTCCCCTTCATTAAGATACATTTTTCTAGAGATACTAATTTCTAAAGATACTAATTTCTTATCTATTAAGATAAATTCGTATTGAATTGAAACCAGACTTAAAAAGATAGAGTCTGCAATAAAAGTAAATAAGAGTGTTTAAAATTTGCAAGACATTAATAAGTTAGGAAGATTCCATTCTACAAAGTTGGAATTTGAGAGACGCTAAAAAAACATCGAACGCAAGACAAATGACTCAAACTTGAAAACAAAAAACGTGGATTTTGAAAAATAATAACGAGAAACGAGTATTTTATATATCAAACCATATGCAGTTAAAAGATTATTATGGAAGCCATGTTGAGATGCATTTTCTGCAAGTTTTAAGATTTGGACGTTTCTTTCCATGGGAAAAAATAACGTATTCGTTTGTATCTCTGATAGCTTTGCATTATACAGTAGAACTTCCATATAACGAAATTTTCTATATAGCGAAGTTTTGGTAAATCCACATAGTCATTACATATGAAAGTGTTTCTATATAACGAAATAAATTTTTATATAACGAAATTTTTAACGACCAAAACAGAAAATCGAGTGGTCACGTCAGCTACCTTGGGTTCCCTAATATTGTGGGAATACAATACGGTTTTAAGATAAATGGCAAACAAACAAAATGAGGCACGCCTAAGGGAATTAAATCTCCCTAATAAGAAGTTTCCTAGTAAGTCCCTATAAGAGTTTTCCTAAGAATATACACGTGTGTTTCATTGTCCCATACAGTGCGAAGCTACTAGGCTAGCCAGGCCACATTTGCCCTTGAATACACTGTATTGTTTGAATAGTAGTACTTGTCGCGCTTTTTTGCTCGTTTGATTACCAGAAATCCAGACCTTGCAAATTTCCCACAGGGGTGGGAATAGCTGTGCTGGCTTCTCGTAGAGGGAATTCTCCCCTTTATCGTTATTTGTTGTGCAACAGGATGTAAAAATTTTTTTTTTACAAAAGCATGAACATGTATGAAAGAAGCATTAAATACATTTTCATTTTACGTTAAGAAATGTTCAATTCGTTTTTTATACGCATGTATATTTCACACTTAAAAACATCTATTTTTAAATGGCTCAATGTTATTTATGAGAAACAGTCGTTTACTGAAAAACGGGATTTTAATTGTGGTATCATATTGCACTGCCCTGGTTCATGAATAAATGAAAATTTGCTAGGTGGGAACCACCTAGCAAATTTTCTATACAACGAATTTTTTTTATGGAACCGTCCATTTCATTATATGGAGATTCCACTGCATATTTAAGAATTAAAAGTTGAAGATCGAGAGAGGGGAAGGTTATTTTTTTCAGTACTTTTAAAATCATGTTCCGCCTTTAAAAATCAAGAGAACCAATCACAATAGGAGTCGGTAGGGGACCTTCCTGACCAACTAGTGGGTAAATCAGGGTCATGAGTTCGTTATACCAGTTTTAGGTATTTACTCATGACCAGGGGTGTAGTCGAGGCCTAGCCTAACGGAGCTAGGGCATTTCTTTTGGAGGTTTACCGGCGCTAAGGCAAAGTTTTAGGAAATCATACATTTTAAAAACAAAATTCTATTCAAGCTGTAAATAAACTATATGTGGATTCTACAATTCTGTTAAGAAAAAAAATTTTTTAGAGCAATAAACCTAAAATTTTGAATAAATCAACTAAGAATCGTGGGAATTTAAATGAAATTACAGGTTGGAATGGCCCTGCGGTGGCGCAGTGTGGTAATGCCTTCGCCGTTAACTCGGGCTGGACTTTCAACGGTGCAAAGAACGCTTACTCAGAGATCTCATAAAAGATCGCACTGCTCACTGTAGTCCGGGGTTTGGTTCCCTAGGCCTTAAGAGGTTCGGATTCCTCGGAAAACAGTAGGTCCCGGCGCAGCATGACCACTGTAGTCTTTGAGCCGTAAAACCACAAACAGCTTGGAACACGTTTCATAAACTGTGTTCCGGAAAAAAAAAAAAAAAGCCATAATGCGTTGTTTGACGCGAAAAAGCGGACTTTTGGCTACCCTTTTCAATTGTTTTCTTTATTTTATTATCTCACTTCAGAGGTCATTCCTGGTTTAGTTCGGCTTGGGCACATGCGTTTGTATCACGGTATTATCTTACGCTTATATGCCCCGAAGCTATATGCTGTAGGCAGTGTGGGATCCAGAGGGGCATTGGGGGTCTTGCAATGTCATCTCAACATCATATACATAATAATAATTTCTGCCCCTATTAGATTAATGGACTGGTGTGGAGGTCTGATCCCCACGTGGATCCACCCACGATTTAGAATAGCGTTAGGCTACTTATGTTTTTTAGGATTACATCACTGCTCATGACTCGTTTAGGTGATCATAATACGTGCCGCATTTATGTTGTCTTTAAGTATAATTTACCTTGTTTAAATATTGTTAAATTAACTTGTAATCTATATATGTTGATTGATTGATTGTTTGGCTTTTTTATGGCGCAAGAGCATCTGGGCTATACTGCGCCAGATCTATATATGTGGGCATTATGTATGGAGCAATATGCGTAATGTATGTGGTGTGCGCAAAGTATAATACATGGTGTGGTGATGTAAAGCGGTAAATGATCATATGACACAATAAAATTTATGTTATTTTTTTTAAATTTGAAGAGTGAAAAATTCGAGCCTTTTTCCATATTTCAGTATGAATAGAAAATTATAAAAATCGACATATTTGTTCAAACTTGGCATGAAGTACTAGATTTGAAACTAAATTATGAATAAAATTTAGGACTTTTTGAAAACGTATTCATCTGGCCATTTTTTTCGAAATGCCCGCCATTTTGTTTTTGCCACCATTTGACGTCTGACAGCTCTTTAAACTGCCAGATATTGGCAGTGCGAATTTACCAATAATCTAAGTAGCCTGAAGCCTACGGCGGCAAATTTTCGACGGGAAGTTTGTAAAGGCGCTGAATTTTTTTCTGGTCAATGGAATTACTAGTTTTGAATTGTTATGTTCAGAGGCATAATTTGGCATTGGCAAAGGGAGAGCTGCCATGTGCGCCACATAGAGTCTCAAAAGACGCCAAATTCACAAATACTTCACAAAAGATAAATTAGAAATAAATGCGCCAGGGGCGTCAAATTATAATTTCGACAAAAGCGTCAAAATTTCTGCTATGCCTCTAGTAATATTTGGTAAGATAAGGCGGCAAAAGATGTCGGAACCTATAGGCGGATAAATCGTAAATCCGTCTTTGAATATAGGCAGACAATTGTCTGCCGTTTTAACATAGGGTTACCACGATAGGCGACATTTTTTCCCCACTTTTATAACTTTTCTGTTTTCATGCAGTTTTTACTTTCCCTTTACAGTAGTCCCTTTAAACCGGAACCCTGGTCGATTATCGATTTGTTTGGTTTATCCGAAAATTAAGTCAATCATAAAACGTGGTAAATTTCAAATATTATAAACGTCATAATTAAATAACTCTGGTGTTATTCCATGCCAGATCATCCAGGGGTGTCCATCCTACCTCCTCAGATTTGGTTGAAATTTGGCACACGGTATCTTTAGGCAAATGGAAGAACCTTTATATCTTATTTTCACAATATTGGCTCTAGTTTGAAAATTACAATCCTATAAAGTTACTTCCTTATTCACGGATTTGATTTTTGGCGCAATGAATTGAACTTGCATCTTGCTGGCAAAGATATTGACGTAAAATCTTGAAATTCACCACACTTATTCCAAATTTAATGTATACCACTTTTAATCCGAATATCTAAATATCACTTTCAGAACAGAATTAATTGCTTACAAATGTGTAAAAATTATGTAGAAAGTTGAAAAAGTACGTTTTCAGAATTCACAATACATTGCTTCAATAATGTCTTCCTAATTTATTCTATCACTTCTCACATCCTTGAGTTAGGTGTTATTGGAAAGAGTTCTAGATTTTCTACAAGAAAGTGAAATAAAACTTGTGGGCATTTACCTCCCCCCCCTCACTCACCCATTCCAAACTTTACAAAAGCAGTTTTTCGTGAGGGAGATTGTTTTGTACATATTATAATCGAACTATTTACTGAATAACTAATATGTTTTAAACTTTATTATTAAGTAATGAATATACATTAATTCATCTGCATTATTTATTAATATAAATAGGTAATGTGGGTTATAAGTAAAAAATATTTGTATAATTACAAAACAGAAGTTTAGTAATAATAGAGGATGATGCAGTATTATATCATTCTCCAGAAATTAGTTGTGGATTAAACTTTTAGATAATGGAATATTGCATCATTTATGCTGTAGAGCATAAGTAATTTGATGGTGTCATTACTTAGCCAATCACAGAAGGCCCCAGATTGTGAGAGGATTCAACTTTAACAAATCATCTTCTCTCATTCATTCACTGTCATTCTTAGTGTTAGCGTTGTTGTTGAAATTTGGTTTTTCTTAATTTCTCAAGAAGTGTTTTATAGTGTCTTTGTTTCTTTTTATAGTTATATGTATTTTTAATGCAGATTGGTATGTAGAAAGTAAATTTGTGACATTTATTATTAACTGTAGACATATCTTAAATTTTCTATGGGAAGTGCAGTGTAGGTCTTTATACTAATTCTGAATACCATATAAATATATATGCTGACAGGAAGATACTTTTTCAATATTGTTAAAGAACTTTCTAACGAAGAGAGAGAAATTCTACTTAGGAGGGTAGAAGGGCTCACCCAACATTCAAATTCGATTATCTGTTCACACAACTATTCTTCACTAATTAAACATTATGGCAAGAAATTTAAGAAGTGTTGCAACCCATCAAAGAAACACAAAACGTTTATTAAAAGTAGCTTACGGTCTATTTCTCTTCAGATAGCCAAAGATGCAAAGAGAAAAAGTGGTATTTTATGAGTTCCCGGACAAAAACTCTGTTCCAATTGTAGGAAAAATTTGTTTAAAGATTATTGTGATGATTTTGGAATTGCAGCTTCTAATGATAAGAAAAAACAAGATTCACATTACCTTACACTTACGGAAGACCACAATAAACCTACAACACCTTTTGCTAAGGAAGATCTGAATTTAAGTATGACATCTCTCAGTCTGCCACCCTTAAAACTGAGGTCACTTTCGGAGCGTATCAAATTATCATATGGCAAAATAAAAAAGGTAGCAGCTGTTACATGTGAAGTGAGAACAAAAATACAAAGGTCTTGAAGTTTCCAGAAGAGGAATTTAAGTCTGATAAACGTCATGCTATTGATGATTCATCTATTAAAGAATCAGTTCAGAGAAATGAAAATGTCTTAAAATATCTAATTGGCGAAATGAAAGAAAACATTAAATCTTCAACGTCCATGAGAGAAAAGTTACACGTTTTAACATTTGCGCCCAAGTCATGGTCTCGTAACGAAATATCAATAGAATTTAATGTTAGTGAGTACATGGCAAGAAAACCACAGCAGTTGAGAAATGAAAGAGGACTAATTTCTTTTCCTGAGCCTTTACAAGGTCGAAAAATCTCTGCAAAAGTTACCGAAAAGGTTATTAATTTTTATCAAGCAGATGAAAACAGCAGACTAATGCCAGGTGCCAAAGACAAAGTTGGTGAGCACACAAGAATCTGTGAACAAAAGAGCAGAATACTCTGCAATGTTAACGAACTATATACAGACTACAAAGAAAAGTTCCTTTGTGATAAAGTAGGAATTTCTAAATTCTGTGAGTTACGTCCCAAATTGTGTGTTAAGGTTGGTCAGTCAGGCGCACATTCAGTGTGTGTTTGCTTAGTACACCAAAATCCAATCCATTTTTTTTAAATGCTATGAGTTCAGAAAAATCAAAGATGAAGGGTCTCATATGTTTAATTGTATGTGATATAGAAAAGAGTGATTGCATGCTAAGAATATGCCCTAACAGTTCGAATTCTGATAAAGTTGAGGAATACATAAATAAAAATTTTCAGGATTTTTACGTTGATAAAGTTAAGTTTTCGTAATGGATAACTACTGATCACAGCAATTTACACATTAATTTTAAACATTAGTGCTCTCTTTATGTGAATTCATCGATCATTTTGTGAATAAATTGAATGATTTAATAACCCCAGTCATTTATTTCCGAACAACAGTCAAAATATGTGAAATAGAAAAAAGAGAATCTTCAGAAAAATGAAATGCATATTTTTATGGACTTTTCTGAAAACTACCCTTTCGTCATTCAAGATGAAATTCAGTCTTATCATTGGGCACATGCAGCCTGCACAGTGTATCCAGTAGTTCTGTACTTCAGAAAGAATGAAGATATGTGTGAAATGTCTTTGTGCTTTCTCTCAGATGATCTAAATCATGATATTCCCTTCGTTTTCGAAGTTCAGAAAAGAGTAGGCTTACTAGTCATGAAGAATTCCCTGATATTAATCACATGGAGTACATCACAGATAGTTTTTCACAGCACAATACAAGAACTTTAAAAGTTTGGTTAACCTCTGCCGTCACCAAAAAGATTTTGGTTTAAGAGCTTTCTGGACTTTTCATGCAACAAATCACCGTAAAACAGCTTGTGATTGTGTTGGAGGAAGTATTAAAAGGGCAATATCCAGAGTAAGCTTGCAACGACCATATGAAGTTCAGATTATCACAACTGAAAAGGTGTTTCAATTTTACAATGAACACTTTTCTCGAATAAAGTTTCAATTGATCAAAGAAGATGCAATTCATGGAGTGGAAGAATAATTAAACAAACGTTTTTATCGGTTCGCAACTGTGCCTGGAACAATGTCCTTCCATCATTTCACTCCACTTCCTAAAACTGTAATAGCAGCTAAACGAGTGAGCTCCGATGAGCATTTTTCTCTTGATTACTCTTTGACTAAAAAAAACTGAAAGCTTCAAAATAAAAATCAATTCATACGTGAGTTCAGTTTATAAAGGATATTGTATATGATATTGATTATGTATGATAACAAATAGGGCCGTGCTTACGGTGCTAGCGACCCCTCAAAAATGGCTTAAAGTAACACAACCATAAAAAGACTGATCTAGGTTTAGCATTACAAAATAAAGTTCTTCACTGGTACAAACGCGAAGGGCGAAGATAAAGAGAATATAATGAAGTTAAATTAAAAATAGGAGAATATAGCCACTGTTATTATACTATCGCAACTTGCAAAGTAATTTTTCTAGCTTTTTGTGCAGCAAAATTATCTATCAAATGTGTGAAATCTAAAGAAAACAAATCATTTTCAATTGAAATAATAGTTAAAGCGTTAAGATGGGAGTCAGTCAGTGTCGTATTAAGGTTTTTATGGGCCGAAAGTATAGAATGGCCTCTAAAGAAGGTGGCACCCATCCAACTGCGTAAATTTCGGCAGAAATTAAACAAAAATACAGTTGGCTCTCGCTAATAAGGCCCTCTATAATCCGGCTTTGGCGTAAAGGTGGTGAGGTCAGTGGCGTAGAAAAATGAGAGGCTCAGAGGGCTCAAGCGCTCCATTGGCTATCTAAACACATTATTTTCTCTACGGCTGCATTTTTGCATCAACCTTTTTCAAAGCCATTTGAGTCCACCCCCATAATCACCTGAGCCGCATGAATTTTGAGTTGCTACGCTACTGGGCGAGGTTACGCTTCTTATGTTATGTGAGATTTAATAAGAAAATTAAACTTAGTTTTCATGTGCTTAGTCTAATATTATTATGTAAGTTAATAATATTAATTTATTAACTCCCTTATTATACAAGAGCTATCTGATGTTACGAAAACAAAAAAAATCTATTTTCGAAAAAAAAATAGTACCAATTTTTTTTGCTTTGATACCCACCAAAATTTAAGTAATTAAATATGAAATTGAAGCGAAAAATTATATTTCTATTTTGAGAGTAACGTGTTTCCAAATTGTAAGGCATGATGTTAGCCAAAAAATTTAGCTACATAATTTTCATTTATTTACAATTTTTAATTAATTAAAAGCAGTTATTGAAAAAACACAAACATTTTCAATCTTTTCAGAATGAAAATGTTTACAGATTAATCACAACAATAATTTACTCCCATTCATGACTAATTTTTAAAAATTCTAAAAAAAAAATCACATTTATATAAAAATTAAATTACAAAAATGATGGTACGTATTAGGGTGCTCAATGCAATTTTTAAACTGCTTAAAAATATTTGTAAAAATAAATACAGCCGAACTAGGGACGGACTGAGTCCTCCCAAAGGGCCCATATGTTGTATTTTGGGAGAGTGCAGATCATATCGCCCACAAGGGAGTA
This sequence comes from Dysdera silvatica, assembly GCA_006491805.2. Taxonomy (NCBI): domain Eukaryota; kingdom Metazoa; phylum Arthropoda; class Arachnida; order Araneae; family Dysderidae; genus Dysdera; species Dysdera silvatica. Next base: position 261,263,140 of record QLNU02015360.1, on the reverse strand, counting down.
CCGGCGACCCGTCCGCCCCTGCGTATTCTTTAGAATCCAGAAACTGATCTGCATTTTGTTGCGGACTTTAAAATTGTTTGCCAATTTTTAGATGATGCCTGGCGTTTGGTTTAACCAAAAACCATCCAAAACTTCTGTAAACATGCAGGATTTTTAGGAGGGCTTGGGGACTCAAATTTCATTTCTGAACCTGATCCTGAAGAAAGTTCCCTGTGGAAAAATTTACAGGAAAAAGGAATTTTGTATAGAGATATTACTTTTGCTGATTATGTTGCTAGCGATTGCAACGTATAAATTGAAGCACAAGAAACAGATGCTGATATTATTGCAGCAGTATTACAAAATACTTCTGATGATTCCGAAAAGGAAGGCATTGAAATTGAAGTAAATAGACAATTAGTGACATTAAAATCTGCCGTGGACCGTCTTCAAAATTTGCATTCGTTTTTCGAATCCCGTAACATTGACTGCCGTGATGATTTAAGCGCACTGTAAAAAAAATCATACAAATGCGTTGTAAAGTCAACTATTCAAAAGAAAGTTGCAGGCTTTTTCCCACTTATGTAATAAAGTTTTAGCCTTTGTGTGAAAATTTTGCCTTAGAACATGCGGTTAAGTTCATTTTTCTATTATATCGGATATAACGAATATCGGATATAGCGGATAATTTTTAGTGTCCTGTACGACTTCGCTATATATATGCGGGCCCAACTGTATATTTAAATACTGATCATATTCAATCAATGACTCAAGTGTCTTCAACACAACATACTCATATTTAATTTGAACACTGTGACTTACTTTTGCAGACTTACTTGGGCTATATTAATCTAATAACTTCACAAATAACTAAACTATTGCTCAAATCGCGATACACTCGTTCGGCAAAGCTTATTCATACCTAAAATTGTTCGCAAACACTTCATAACTTTTGCTTACTTTATACGTCTATGGAGTGACTATAGTAAGTTTTAAATTATAGCGTAGTTCGTAAATTATAGCGTGTAAGTTACTTGGAATGGGGTCGATGGCATAACGAGACCTCCAAATAAATAACGCTTACACGTAGGTTTTAATAATTGGATCAGTGATATTTATCATAACTATTTTTTTTAATCCGGTGCCAAGCCAGTCATATCCTGTTTTACGGGGCGCCTACAAACCAATGTTTGTTTAATCCCCCACGGATTGGAAAGAGATGACGTTGGAGTTTTGGGATAGTAGTGGCAGGATTTGTAATTGATGCTTGGATGGTGATGCAGAAGTCGAGTTGGCCAAGAATTGGAAAGACCAAAAAATTGGGCAGAGGGAGCCAATGGGAAAATGGAGTGAAAAAGGGCGGGAACTTTTAATCCGGTGCAGTTGTTATGAAATTCAGTAAAAACTAAATTCATTCAAACGTGTAATAACTGCTAAGACTCACTTTACTGACAGCATAAAAACAATTCCCTAAAAAAGTTGTCTTCTTTTCAAACATATCGCACCTTTGTGACGAAAGTGTTACAACTCAAAAAATCCCAATTTTCAGAAAATGAAAAAAAAACAAAAAAAAACAAACCTGTTTCTGGCTGAATTGAGGGACGTTGTGTTCATCTAATGACATGTGCCAACTTGTGGAAATCCGAATAACTTATGGCTTAACGGTTTTCACGGGAGGATGCAGCGCTGTTTTTGTAACATTAAGTAATTTCCACCGAATTTTGAGTTGTAACACTTTCATCGCAAGGTCATGATGAAAAAAATGAAACAATAGATGGCGCTTTAAGCGTTGTAATATGCAAAATAGAAGACGTCATGCGCACGACACATTGCATTTGTTATAAAAACGCTGGGTACATGGCGTTTTCCTCATATAGCGTCTGAGAAGCTCGTCATGACTCTCTCAATGAAGGATCGCGCTCTGCTTGTGAAGCTCTTTTACAAGAACGGTGACAGTGCGCCAGTAGCTCTAACGAAGTTCAGGACAGTAAAGGGTATGAAAAAAGGTTGCGGCCCGATGTCTGCCAAGGGTCTGGAGAAAATGATTCAGAAATTTGAAGAGACAGGTTCTTTTGAAGTGAAATCTGGTAGAGGGAGGAAACCAATTGCTTCGACGTCAACAGAAGATGTGGCCAGAACATTCCAGGAAAAGACGAGCAGCGGTGTGCGAACGTGCAGTGCACGGGGAATTGCTTGAACTTTGGACATATCTGTGAGCATGATGCATAAAATTGTACGAAACATCCTGCATTGCTATCCATACAAAATTACCCATGTTCAGGAGTTGCTTCTTGCTGACCTGCCAGTAAGACACACTTTTGCTCTAGAATTTCTTGCTCACATGGAATTGGACAATGAATGGCCATGGAACATTTCGTGGATCGACGAAGCCCATTTCCATCTCCAAGGACATGTCAATACTCAGAATTGCAGAATATAGGTAATGGAAAACCTGTTCTCACATGAACCAATACCTCTTCATTCTGCAAAGGTAACTTTGTGGTGCGGGTTGACACCATTGTTTATCGTAGGGCCATTTTTTTTCGAGGAGATGGGTCGTGCGGGTCCTGTTACCTGTACCGTCAATGGTAAACGCTATGAGAGTCTTTTGCATGACCATGTCATTCCAACACTTCAACAGCGTGCATGTGTGGGTAGTCTTGAAAACACTCTTAGGGTTGCAACGTCAAAAATAAGACCTGATATTGATTGGTTTGTTAAAAATAAGCAGTGACAAAAATCTCACTAAAAGGTTTGATTTCGCTTTACATATTAATAAATAAAAATGTAAATGTTTTTGCTTCCATACGTATTTTACATTGTAATATATATATATATATATATATATATATGATAAATCCCAGAGACGGATACAGAAAATATTTTCGGATGGGCGCACAAAGCCAATGTAGAAATGTTATAGAAAAAACGGCGATAAAGTTTGATCTAGGGGGGGCGAAGGGGCACGCCCTGGCTTCGCCTTAATATTGCTGATACAGTAGTGCGGCCCGCGGGCCGACGAGAATAATCAAATTTGGCCCATGAACTGAAAAAGGTTGACGACCCCTGTCCTAAACTGTCTTTTCTCCAAACTGAATTTAAAAAAGGCGTTGAAAATGAAGAAAAATGCACTGAATTGGCAGGATAATACTGAATGGAAAAATTTACTGTGTCCACACGCATGCGCAGAACAGTGGTTCAATATTATAACGGTGCTGTTCCTAAAGGTTCGTCTTATGAGATTGTGTTTTTTCTGTCAATTAAAATATCCCACTCTGTCTTTTCCAGTCAAAGACAGAGAGAACTTGATCAACACTGGGTCGACAAGACGGGTACAAAAGACGAACTGTAAATAATGCACTATATACTTAATCATTATTAAACGAATAACGGCAGGTATTATACTTAGTTAATACTTTTATAATTATACGTTTGTAATTCTTTTATTACACTTATAACGTGTATTTTCATTTAGAGGTGCTATAATACGTGAAAAGCCTGGATTTTAAAATTTCCAAATATTAAATTGATATGCGCAGCGCCATCTATTGCGAAATATGGAAACTATGACATTTTTTCGGAATTCTGCAAGCTTGTAGTGTCTCATGACACTGAACGGAAATCATGTTTTCAGATAAGCGATGCTACATTGCTTAATAATTGGTCATTACAGGCCTATGCACAGGATGTAAAAAAGGGGGGTTTTGATAGAAAATTTACTTTCTCCCATAAGGAAGTTGATTTTGCAGTCATCAACGAAAAGTTTTCAAAATTATTGGGGGGGGATTAGGCACCGCGGGCCCATAAGACACATCTATGTTTACAGTCAATATGTTTGTTTGTTTGTTTGGCTTTTTTATGGCGCAAGAGCATCTGGGCTATACTGCGCCAAGAAATGAATCAATAAGTTTGTTCCAATGATCCAACACCTCCCCTCTGGTACATGGGGCATTAATTGCTGTATATGTTTTGGAGAGAATGTGTAATGCTCCAAAAAAAATTAGGCAGAGGGGAGAGTTAACTTTGACAATGATTTCTGTGAAAACATGCCCGGAAAACAATGAAGTAGCGTGATTTCAAAAGTAATCCACTTCCTCCTACCTCCAATAAGACGTTCTAATTTACACATATATCATCACCAACATAATTTTATACATATAATGCCGGTTATTTCGCAACATGGGGTAGTACATTGACTGCTTTTTAAACCAAATTGCAAAGATACCGGTGTTAAATTGATCGAAAAGCCCGTTGCAGCATACGTATTTATATAAATCGAACACTACGCAGATTAAATTAAGAAACAATTTTTAATGAACGTCGAATCGTGTCCCGCGGGACGCAGAAAAAATTTCGTTTCTTTGTGAACGTTCTACTGAGAAGGTTCTACTTATGGCCAGCCATAATTGAGATTTGCCAGGTCCAGATATATACTTACAGAACTTTGTAGCGCCACAACACTCAATGACTAGTGCTTGTTTCCATATATACTCATGCTATTTGATATTTTTTTATAGATAATTTTTAAAAGTGCGAAATGTTTTATAAACACGGTTATTTAAAAAACTACGCTTAAAAAAAAGACAAAAGGTACTTCGATTGAGCAACGGGATTCAAACTTGAAATATTAAAAATAAATTACCTTGTTTTTTAAAATAAGTCAGTTAATTATTATAAAAAGTTTCCACCAAATCAAAAGCTTTGTTGTTCCGTGTATTCAAAAATCAGTGAAAAAATGTACACTGACGTAAAAGTAATCAAGTTCCATTATTTCAAACGGAGCTCAATAGATGGCGCCACGATATCTGAAGCATTTTTTTTTTTTATCCATTTGTGGGCAAGAATGGTATTATATATTTAGGTTATTATTAACATCCAATGAAACTAAATTATAAACATACTTCTTAAGCCATTTATATTGTGCTTCTTCCACTCATCTATGAAATTACCGACCACATTCCCAAAATAATTTTGCCGGATCATGCTTATACCTTAGAATTCTGTCGTGTACAGTGACAAACTGTCTACGGTAGCCACCTCTCTACGCGACGGGTTACAGAGCTACAACTCATATATTCCTATGTTAAATATACAAAATTTCATTGCAATGGGGGTTACAACTCCAAAATCTCCCATTGGCTACATCTCTGTATTTAACATAGGGTTATATGAGTTGTAGTTCTGTATCCTCCCCTGTTGAGCCTACTAAGGCCCGCGGGTGACCGTTATTCGGAGGTTTTACTGTATATCGAAGTTGTTGCCAAGTATGAGGATATCGAACAACTGAGAATTTTTTTCGGTATGAATAATAGAACTGGGCAGGGATGTGCCAAAATTCGCAGAGAGGAAGCGAGATTTTATGGCGACGAATTGGCGCCATCTGTGTCTAAATTCCCAACAATTATAAAATATTATTAAGCAAAATAATTATTAATTAAATGTTAATTATTTAATGAGAATTATTAAAATAAAATAAATCAGAAAAAAAAAACAACAGTTTGATTGATTTACAATTTTGTTGATTTCATATTGCCCCGTTTAAAACCGATAGCTTTACAAAACTGAAAGAAAATGTGCAGCTAAAGAGACCCAGTTAAGAATTTTTTATATCATAATGCATTTAAATAATAAATATATAATAAAAATAAATATTATACAAATAACTATAATAAATAAATACATATTAAATAATATAGTTAAGAATATTTTTAAATAATAGATACGCGAGGTGAGACTATCAAAGTGTTATCATTTGCGGTATGGTGCCGACAGCAATTGACAGGAAATGAAATAAGTATCCAAGGGTCTCTCAGCTTTGCTACATTAGTGGAAATGTTTAATGATATTTTTGAAATTAAAATTTTAATAGTATTCCTCAATGGTGGTGGGATGGGGAGAATTATGCCTGTGGTCCTTCGTCTTCAGAGACAGGGGCGGGAAAACCTTGCACCCTGTTGGCACGTGCCTGATTAGATGTTAATTAGTTAATTAAATAGTTAAAATAAACTGAATTACAAAACAACAACCACTTGAACGATTTCAATTTTACTGATTTCGCAGAGCACCAAGCTTTAAAATCAATGGTTTCACAAAGACTGAAAAAAAATATACAGGTAAAGAGACGCTAATTTTTTTAACAATTGATACTCTAGGTGGCACTGTATGGTGCCGACATCTATTGACTGGATATGATATTAGACTCCAAAGTTGTTGCATTAGTGGCAATGTTTAATGTTATTTTTGAAGTTAAAATTTTAATAGTATTACTCGATAGTGTGGGGTGTGGCGAAATATACCTCTGTCCCTCCAGTTTGGAGACTGGGGGCGAAAAAAACCCTGCCATCCTGTTAGCACGTTCCTGTTCGTTTGGTATAATGATTAAATGCAATACAAGTTAATCGATTTTAGCGAACAATAATTTTGAAGAATCTGGATTTAGCGAGTAAAAATTGGCAAAATTTTTATTTACCTTTCACCCTTATTTTCGAAACTAGAGGCCAAAAAACCTTACCTCCTCCTATGTTAGCAGGTGCAAGGAACTGGATGACGAAATTAGCCGAAAGTAACGAAATTCTTCGCCTTACAGACAATTATACCCAATGGCAGCTAGGCCATAAGAACTGCAGAGCCGTAGCACGCATCAAATTTTTATTCTCAAATAAAAAAAATTACTTCTATATTAGAATTTAAAATAAGTCCATTAAAGTAAAGTATCCATAGATGGCACCACTATTACACGGTAAGTCATGTTTTGTAGATATGACACCCGACGAAGAGTGCAAAATTTCGATGGTTGGGGGAGGGTGGGAAGATCTTCTATGTCAACGACGGAGAAATCAAATTCTAACGGTTTGAATGTTATTTTTTATACTCATGCATGCACAAAGTTAGTATACAGAAACTACTACTAAAGGGTAAGCACATTGACGTAAAAATAAATTTTTCCTAAAAATCTTAAAATAGATATATAGAACAGGCCAGCGGTTCCCAAACCTTTTGAATCGAGTAGAACTTTTCAGGGGAGAAATTTGTCAATGAGCAATATCGTCGCCTCTATACCAAAAGCATGCATGTGTATTTATGGCCATTTTTATTTAACTGTGTTTTTAGGTTTTTAGTTGATATTTTATCTTATGCCGAAGCGCGAATTATTTGAAAATGAATTTTGAATTATGTTTATAGATGCTCCTGTATCAATTAAAACTTTACATTCAATTCCATTAATTAGTCCTGATATTACAGGCAAAGATTGTGTCATATCGTTTTTATATAAGCTTGGTACAGTGGGGTTGGCCAAGAGGGCAGAAGGTACCTGTTCTCCCTCCCCTGGGCTTAGTTTCCCTGGTTTTGGTTCCTGTTGGGGTTTTGCCTATCCGAATTGAACCTAGTGCTAAAGTTTCGTGAATCCTGGGAGTTATCAGTATTACGAGACCCAGTGCTTTGGTTTTGTCTATTATAATTCCGAAATCTGGGTTGATACTGATGGTTATAGTTATTTTGTTGGTTGGTGTACCTTCTTTCTCTGCAATACAGAGCAGTATGTCCTCGCCTATTACATATTTGGCAGACTGGAGGGGTTTGGTAATTCTGGCTTGCCCCTGTATTTATTCTATTTGGCTGTTGTGTTGATTGTCTCTGGTTTGTCCTATCAGTGGTGTTCAATTCTTCTACTAGTTTTTGCATTTGGTTTGTTAACACGTTTGTTTTCTTTTAATTTGTCGACTTCCCCCTCTTTTTGCACATTGCAAACTTGAGGTACCACTGTAGATGGGATTTCATTAAGAAAAGGGTTACTATATACAGCTGCTAATCCTTCTTCCTCTAAGATTGCAAACAGTTTCACCTCTTCAAATGTTTTGGGATTCTTTACTATTACCCCCCGTTTTATATCAGGCCTCAAATTTGCAATGGCAGTGGCTTTTAGCATATTTAGTCGCAACCTATCCACTGCTGGGTCATTTGTATTTTCGTTTTTAAATAATTGATATGACAATGCTTCCAATTGGGATAGATATTGTCGAACGGTCATGGAGGGGAGGTGTGGGTAGGTCACGAAGCGGGTGTGAGCACTAGTATGAGTTGGTTCCAGTTCTGCATACCTGTCTAGGAGAGTTTGCGATAAACTGTGAAAGGTGGGGTTTTGTTTCTCTTTAAGTATACCACTTGCTTCACCTTCCAATTTCATTTTCAATGCTATTGTTTTTTCTTCCTCTGTCCACTTCAGGTATGTAATGTAAACATGTGTGCGGGCCATACGTTGGGTAGTTGA
>QLNU02015360.1:261243422-261254792 GCA_006491805.2 Dysdera silvatica | reverse complement strand
GAATCGGAATCTTACTTACATTAGGGAACTAAGCGTTGTGTATGGTGGGCAGAAGAACCGACATGCGTTCTACGAAACTATTAGAATCGATTGGTAGGGTGTATTTTTATGGCGCAAGAACAAGAGCAATTCTGCGCTGAACAGGGTGAGGCCGTAGATACAGTTTCAAGCCATTAGAATTGAATCTGGGTTAATTTCACGATAGAAGACCGCGTTATCTCTATGCTACCGAAGGGATCGTCTGTTGAGCGCCTCAAAAAACCGCAGAAATAGAATTGGAAATTGCTGAATTACTGAAATGCCAAATAGCGGGGTCCTACTCAAGGACGGACACAGGGGGTGGCCACAGGGATCATGATCCCCGAAGCACATTTTTTCACTGCAAAAAATTCCAATTTTCACAATAAACGGTCTTATTTCAAGAACATGGCAAATTCTGTCCTTGACCCCCCCCCCCAAATGAAAGGATGTCCGCCCTTGATTCTACTGTTTATAATTATCAAAACTTCCTAATACAACTAAATTTAACTGGAGCGAATGACTTACCGCTAACGGAAGGTGGTATCACTTTAATTTCTGGTAGTCCTCTCATTCCTGATGGCATCAGAGCAGGTGTCCAAGGAATTGGTTTAAATTTTGTAGGAATAGACGGTCTTTCATTTAATGCCACTATATCTGTAACTTTTAGCGTGTTGCCGGATTCTCCAAATCCATAATCTAAAGTTCGCACAAAAGCCCTATGTCTGCTTCCGTACTCTGAACGTCGCCTGCATTATATTTGAAGCAATTAAAATTGGGAATATATTACATCCACGTATATATTTCATGATAAGGGTATAAAAAAAGCTTTTATTTAATTGTAAGAAGCTTAATTTAAAAAACCTCATACCCATACATACACACTCACATTACTTTAAGGAATATAGCAGGTCACCTATAAGTATGCTCTTTTCTACCTTCTAGCGGGAGAACCAGCAGAAGTGTCACTAAATTGTAGGGCATACGTTTCAGAAAATGTAAAAAAGATTTTGGTAATAAAATAAAAATGGTTAAAAAATTCATTGATGAAGGGAAAAGTGTGCCGATAGCGAAAGCAATGGCGGAATTTGAATGTCGCTGAAGTTCTGAAATATCTAATTGCTAAAACAAAAATGTCATACTATTTCAACCTTCGAGTAAGTATGGTCCTCACATGTCCCGAACGTACCTTAAATTTTTACCATGCGGCATCACTTCGTGATTGAAGACGCCAAAAAAATTGAGGAGAGACTCTTTCACTGAACATGCATTACAACGGATGATCTGCAAGCTTAAAGATTTGTTTGTTTGGATTTTTATAGCGCAAAGCATCTGGGCAAACTTAAGGAAATCTGTAGCCTCAAAACTCGAGCACGAAGACGGCGTCATTACAAGCGTCAGAAGAATTTTTAACAGCATTTGTTAAAGGATTCAGCGAAGCTCATGCAGTGTAATTCCCAGGAAGCGAATTTCCCCTTCACTGCTGTGTGGGAAACAATCAAAAGCTTTAAACTACTGTCCATATAAACTGAACAACAAGCAACTGTTCAACAAGGGCAATGCTGAAGTCCGACATGATTTCGCATTGACATTCTTGGAAGTTAAAATTGAGCCTTGGAATATTTTGTGAAGTGACGAAACATTTTCATGTTCGTAGTGAATACTCAAAACTGCCGCACCTGGGCTACAGAAAATAAACGATTTATTAACAGATGCCACTTTTCTTTCCACCGGCGAATCTTGGAGCAGATTTTGCTATTAAACTCTTTCCTATTGCCTGAAATACATATCCGCCAAATTTGGTGACATTTCGCTTGTGCTGGCTCTTCAGCTAGAATGCTTTGGAAAGGTATAAGTTATTTTGGGCCACTCTGTACTTTATTTTTGACTACTTACACAGCATCATCAAAATAAAAATTTATTATACAATTCTGAGACACTGAAGATTTAATGTAACATCTAAAATTTGACATTTGCTCAGATATTGATATGTTATTACAGCGACCGTACGTCCTTTAACCCTTTCGCTACTAACGGAACACACATCCCCAACCAAAAGAAAAAATTGGTAGCGAAAGGGATAAGAAGACTGTCCTTTTACTGAACTACCGTCGTTAATTTTTTTTTCTAAAATGGCCATTTCGTCCTCTATTTTGGGAACTGCAATAGTGAACTGAATACAATCTTGCATCAAAAAATCGCTAAATCTATATAAAAATACTGATAAATTACTTTCAAAACGTAAACCTCTCACTGGATATTAGTACAAATTTTTCGCATTTTTATAACTACACAATCAGAGTAGAAAAATAGAAGAATTTTGATGTAGATGTGAAATATAAAAAATTACTAAGTTACATCTCAAAATATGCGTCGGTTAACTATCAGCTTTAGAGAGAATATTAAAATTACTTAAGGTGCTAAAATTGTATTTTTCTGGAATTGGAAAATATCTTACGCTTATAAAAAACTTTAATGATGTGTCAGCTAAGGCTTGGCCACTTTTCTTCTCAGCCAAGTCTCAATATTTCAACAATATATTTTAAAAATTGAATCTCAAGGTGCGAAGCTTCAACACATTTAAAAGAACTGAAGCGGAAGTTAATTATACGAAAAAAAAAAATCAAGTGTTTTTATTTATAAATACAAACAAAATAGATTTAGGAGAAAAAACATTGATGTCAATATATTTAAAGGTGCGATTCATAAATTTTACCAAACCGGCATTGATTATTTGAATATCTGGGACACTTCTTTTGTGAAAATTCAAGTCTTTAAATTGGTCTTACTGCAAGAAATTCCTCTATGGGTTAAGATCAAAGAAAAATGTTTTGTTCATTTCCAATCACTGGGACTTAAATACAAACGTCGGTGATCTATTTGATGCAATTTCATGTATTAAATGGATGTCACTTGTGAAAAGATTGAAAACAGTTGACAAAATGAGTCCTGTCACGTGGGTTGGAATTTTTAAACATTTCACAGACAAATACACACGTTTAAAAGACATTTTAAAAACTGTCAAATTTTGTTACTGTCTTTCTGGACCTAATGCTTCCCACAGTACGGGTATATTTGTTAGTGCATAATACATGGACAATTGAGAAGACACAATTAGAAGTCGAAACATTGGAAGCACGCAGTTACACCAAATGCAACTTCGACATGACGGGTGAAATTATATGAATTTTTAAAGTATAAACCTGATTTATTAAACATGATATATTCTTGTGAAAAACATCAAAATTAAAAAATTGTTTAAAGTAATGTGATTCTTTAAAGCGATGTGGTGTTCATCGTCTATTATATTTTATAAAATGTAAGGTTTTCCAGTTTTAAGCAAACAAACGCAAGCTGCTTTTTCTTATGAAAATTCTTGATTTATCCTTTATTTTATAAAAAAAAAAAGTCACTAATTATTATTTATTTTAACTACGTTGGGGTTCAGGACTGTAAATTTAATCATAATATACCACAAAGGACATTTAACAAATTGAAATGTAGTTTCCAGTAACTAATTTTCTTCGTGTGCCGTGTTTTGCTAAAGTGTATTATTCACTTCATATTTTTAATTAACTTTCTATAAAAATTGCAGATTCTAAGAAACTGATTTTTTAATTAAATCCTTGTGTTGTGTCCAATACTGTACAAATGATTTTATGGGATAGGACATACGACTTAGTATGTCCATACCCAAGAGGTGATCTTAGGGACCGGTGCCCCGAAACCAAATTTTTTAATGGAACTTTGCTACCGCCTTACATGTTGAGATTTTATCGATACATGCTGTGGGGATATTTCTGAACCCCCCCTTCCACCCCGTTATTAAATCCTGGCTACGGTCTTGCGGCTTAGTTTGGTTATATTTTTGGGCGAAAGGGTGATTCTGTGCCAAACAAGGTGGCATACGGTTTAATATGACCTGACAAGCACGATAGGTTTGCACTAAACCACGCATATTGGAAATAAAATTTAGCTCAGTAAAGCTCTGAAAGACTGAGCGTAGCCATCGGACTCCTGAAGAGTTTTGTGTCACGTCTTTAAGACAAGCCGTACTGCATCTAGACAGTTTATTGTGGAATCCAAACTGCCTGTTGTTTAGGAAAATAAAACCCAGAATCACGATGGGTAGAAGAAACGTCACGCAGCGTATAATATTATTTGAACTTAACGCGAGTTAACGGCGGAATAGCCGAGCTCATTACCTCTCCTCCACCTAGTTTGAAATATATTTTTTAGTAAAGAAAACTTGTAACACTAAGTTAGGAAATAAAGCGAATATAACCGATCTAAGCCGTATAAAACTGAGGAAGAATTGGCACTGTATTGTCACATACCTTCGCAGAACATCTAATATTAAAGTTTGTTTGATTCGTATAGCAAAGCTTTTGCCTGAATGTAAGTGTGAAGTAAGCACTCAAAGGGAAGAAAACGTAACTGAGTACATTTTCATCAATTTCATTTCTATACTTATAAAAACAAATGAATATTGACCACCTTGTGAAATTTGGAGGCAGTTAAGGCATAACTTTGAATTAGGTCGGATTTACTGCCACGTGGTCAGTTTTTGTGGAAACAACGTCTATTATACGAGTAATAGGGTTAAAATTCCAACAACTGTTCCTGTATTTCCTTATATTTTAATTTTCCTCACTATTAAAAAGCCGAAATTCTTCGAGGTACTAACGTTCATAATGTTTAAAGTTTTAAGCTGCCAAAATCACTTGCGAAATATTTAGGGCATTATTTTCAATTCTAAACCATTGTGAACTTTAAGTTAGCATCCTTAGTAGTAAAAGCATGCTCACTCATGCCATGACATATTTTACAATTCGAGTTTTCACAGCGCAAGAACAAGGGTAATGCTGCGCCGGGACTTGCAGTTCTCTGAGGAATTGGTTGTATTTTTATGCCGCAAGGACAGAAAGGGCCATTCGGAGCCAAAAGGTGAGATTGTACATAAGATGTTCGGATTCCTCGGAATAAACCGTAAGACCTGGGGAACCAACTCCCGAACTACAGTGAGCAGCTAGTCGGTAAGCGTTTTATTTTTGTTGGCACCGTTGGAGTCGAACCCACATAATGGCACATTAGATCAACACATTCTACTGCACACCGTGGAGTTTTCATAGCTGGTGTGAAGTTCCCTTATAAAAGAAAATTCAGTCGAAAAGGTCAATTGATTAGTTGTATTTCTATGGCGAAAGGAGACAAAGGGTCATTTTGCACGAAGTCTTCAATTGGAGCAACATTTCATCCCATTCTCAGAAATGATAAAACGGCAGGACAATATACAGGGTGTCTCAGAACCAGGGTTATAAACATCTAGGAGGGGTAGGGTGCAGCTAGACGAACAATATTTGTCATAGAACCTAGGGTCGCAAACCACTCACAGCGTTAGTTCTAAAACCGTCCAGCATGCACAAATATTTACAACCACTGCGTGAAAAGCGCCAGATAAAACTCAGGTCAGCTGCTCAAGTGCATAGATGATTAGGACATCGCATTTTGCGCTTCTCATGCACTGGTTGTCACTATTTGTGCATGCTGGACGGTTTTAGAATTGGCACTGTGAGTGGTTTGCGACCCTAGGTTCTATGACAAATATTGTTCGTCTAGGTGTACCCTATCCCTCCTCGATGTTTGCAACCCTGGTGCTGGGACACCCTGTATAAAGCTCATAAACAACCAAATCATTTAACAGAAATATGAAATTTTAACGTTGTGTTCTTACGGTAGGAGGTCAGCAAAGGAAATACTAGTCCAGGATTTAGTTTTCCCAAGGAATTTGAACTTCTAAAGACCTAAGGAACCAACCCTCGAAATATGGGCTGCAGTTACTCTTTTTTTTTTTTTTACTTTGGAAATCTAACTGGGTGGATTAACAAGACGTTAAACAGGTAACCATTGAACCACGATAAAGATTCCTATAAATTTCAAGAAAATTTGAAACGTCTTAAGTCTCTATGTTTGTGACTTTCGTATTTCCACTAATTGCGGAGTAAAATTCACCATGTAACACTGCCCTCCTTATTTCATGGCATCCATATGCCTGGAAAATTACACGTTTTCGCATCTTTCGTAAACTCCTAGAAAAATTAGTAGTTTAGTTTCTTACCTCCTCCTCCTCTTTACGCAGAAGAGACAAAGGAAGACTAACAATACAAGAAGGATGTTTGCAACAGCAATAACGATTATGAGCACTGAAATAAAGGAAATTTTAAAATATCAGTTTATGAAAAATTATGATTCATTGTACAAATTACCACGTAACAAATAATGCTACCAGTACTCCTCGAATTAACATATTTTCTGTCGATTCGAGCTGGTTAGGAGAAGAATTATTCTCGTGCACAAAAAGAACCATTAAATAAACATTAAATGTGGACCACACGAAGAATCTAACGAGTAACTTGGTCTACGAAAACAAGATGAACTCATTTTTTATCGCGTTTAGTATATAAATATATATATACTGATTTATTTATCGTTGAATTTTACGACTCGAAGTGCCATGGCACTAATAAGACGCAAGGTATTCGAACCAGTGGTACAGTCCTTAAAAAAAAAAAGTCCAGCGCTCTTCTAAATTAGGAATGGATCCACAGGGGAATCTAACCCCTAACCAGTCAATAGCCCATTAATCTGATAAGGGCAGAAATTATCATCATGTATGGGTTGTTGAGCTGGAATTGCAAGACTCCCCCCACCAAATGCCCCTCTGGATCCGACACCACCTACAGCATATAGCTTCGCTGAATATAAGCTTAAAATAATGTGATACAAACGCATGTGAACAAGCCGAATTAAACCAGGAATGACCTCTGAAGTGAGCTAATAAAGAAATAATTGAAAAATATAGCCAAAAGTCCTCCTTGTCACCCTCGTTGTGTCAAACATATTGTGGTTTTTCCTATTTTCGGAACGCAGTTTATGACACGTGTTCCAAGCTGTAATTTCATTTTAATTCCCACGCTTCTTAGTTGATTTATTCAAAATTTTAGGGTCATTGCTCTAAAGCAATTTTCTTAATAAAATTGTAGAGCCACATATTTTTTATTTACAATTTGAACAGGATTTCGTTTGTAAAATGTATGATTTCCTAAAATTTCGACCTAGCGCAGTTAAGCCTACAAAAGTAACCGAGCGCAGTTAAGCCTCGACTACACACACATGATTGCAACACAATTTACAAATTGGCAGCTCTTGTAACAGCAGCAAATTATTCAACTAGGGGTAAAATGGCATGATCCTCGTAAAAACAGGGATAATTTAAAATGAAAGTATTGTGAAGTATTGGTTTGGAGATTTTTTCTTTCATTGTATTACCCTTTGCAGGGATAGATAAATACTAGTGGTTAATAGATTAGGCCTCAGGGCAAAGTTTCTATAATTTTTCCTGGGGTGGGGGGAAAGAAATGGACGAAACATGTTTTTGACAACACAAGACCGATTTTGATAGTCTGTGCCTTCTGGAGACAGCGTGTGACAGAAGGATTTAGTAAGAACGTTTCCTATATGAAGTCAATTGAAAATTAAGCAAATTTAAATCTTTCTTCCATACTGAATAGAAATTGAAAAAAATAATTTTTCCTTAGATAAATACAAGCTTACTGATATACACTTTATTTTCACTCATAAAATTTTGCACATTAATAGAAATAGCGTTATTGTTGGCACATTTTACGCCCCTGGAGATAGTGGGCTAGGGTGGCCGCCGGAGGCGGCACTGTAATCCCAGACAGGACGCTCAAACAGCGTAACAAACCTCCAAGGCGGTTGGAGAAAGGGGATATTCGATTGCCGACCATACACAGTACACAAAAAAGCAAGCTCGAATATGTGTCGTCAATTGACGTTAAATGATGAATTAACATCATTTAACGTCAATGTACCATCATTTAACATCAATTTAACCAGCTACCAGAAAAACCGCCACGGAGAACGGCCCCAACTAGTGCTATCAGAAACGCAACTGAGCTTAACGTGACCTCCGAATCACGATATATTTATACATACCCAAGTTACTTGGACTCAGCCCAGCATGTATGAAAACTGTTGCAATTGGACCACTGGGGTACCGACAGAAACAGGTCATCGGGAGGGAGAGAAGACCTTAAGTACTAGGGAACTATTCCCCGGACTACAATGAACAGTTATTCGTATGCATTCTTTCTTTAGCACCGACGGGACTCGAATCTGGGATAGCGGTGTACTAGGTAGTCTCGTTACCACTGTAAATGTGATCAAGTGTAATATTAAACCAAAAGGAACAATATAAAGTTTCACTAGGATCTATAACAGTGATTTCGACACTGGCATAAGGTTTAAAATCACGACGTTTCAGGAACCAACTGCTCCCTTTGTCAAGTGAAGGCAAATTCTGCCTTCACAACGAAGGGAGCAGTTGGCTCCCGAAACGTGTTTTTAAACCTTACGCCAGTGTCGAAATAACTTATAGTAAACCAAGCTCATTAACTTGTTTTATGGTGCAAGGGCCGAAAGAATAATGCTACTCTAGAATCTCTTTTTCTAAGGAATCCGAACCTCCGTCGTCTTAAGCCTCAATTACATTGGGTGAGTTTACACACTCCTCGCTGGCTTGTAGATTAGTTAGCGTGTGAGTGAGTAGCAACTCACTCAGCGAGTCTCGATTACATACAGCTTGTAAAACTCGCTCAGTGAAAATGCCCAGCTGAGGTGCTCAGTAGATGACTACCATCAGTGATTTTTCTAAACTGGCTTTCAACTCCACCCGCCCCTTTCGAGGGTTTATTTCAGCCAATCAAATTCGAGAAAATCCGAGCGAGTAGCGTTTAAAGTAGCCTAATCCTCAAGTTCACTACATTAACCGAGCAAGCGGCAAGTAAACTTTATTATACTGAGCGAGTTTAGCAGCAGCGAGTGAATATGCCAGCGAGGAGCGTGTAAACTCTCTCAAATGTAATTGAGGCTTAAGGAATCAAACTTTAGAGTACGGATCAGTCTTATTCACGCTCATTGGGATTCGAAAACCGATTTTCTCTGTAGCAGACCAGCGGTTCTTCAACTATAGTCCGCGGACCCTGGGGGGGTCCGTGAGACCCAGTGTTCCACAAAGATTCGAAAAAATACTAAGACATGAGCATTTACTCTTTAATGCTAAAAATAAATTATGAGGGAACGAAAAATTCCTTCCTTAAATAGTGAAAATCAGTGATGAAACACTAGAAATAAATACATATGATGCAAATTCCGGGCTTTAAACTTTGAGTTAATTTTTGGGGGTCCACGGTCTAGGAAAGTTAAAGAACCGCTGCAGAAGACGAACTTCTTCATTTCTATGACACAGTCGGATCAACAGCAGATTGTGGTTTACGACGTAAAGACAACTAAAGTCACGCTGCGCCTGACATCTGCAGGTTTTCGAGAAATCCGAACCTATGGTGCCCGGACAAACAAACTGCAGACTACGATGAGTAGAAAAACGCCACATATTCTACGGTACCATTGAAAACAAACGAATTCGGGTTAACGGCCCGACAGTCGAACGCGTTTCGCCTGCGTCACCGTAGAGCCAAGTATATCTGAAGCGATCAATGATAGACCAACTGGACGTTCGTGAGATGCTTTTGTTGAGTTTTACGGCGCAAAAACAGATGAGGCTGGGTGGGGCCCTCAAGTTCTCCGAACCTCAAAGACTAGGGAACCAACCCCCAGACTTCGGTGAGCCGTTAAGCGTTCTTTATTTGGTGAAGAAGTCTAACCCGGGGTAACCACACCCTAGGTGAACGCGTTACCATCGCAGGACCAGATTTCAATGCAATTCCAAACAGTAAATGGCTTTAATATACTACAGCAACAGTTAACAATGGAGGTAGGAGCGTTGCAATCTTACCTACGCCGGATGTCTCGCACTTGTCGCCTAAATACCATCCCATGCATCTGAAATTTAAGCGAAATCAATTAGCATTTTAGAACGAAATTGTTGCATTTTGCAACCTGAAACGAAGTATTATTTACATAATTATAAACAATATCGACAATTTCACACTACTTACACGCATTCTTTCTCCCCGTCTTTATTCACTTTGCAAATACCATGTTGGCCGCAATAATTCGATGGACAAACAACTGAAACATCAAATGTAAATCAACATGTTTTCGAACACAAGCATTACATTTTTCAAGCTGAGGTTTAGAAAGTCGAAATTACAGAAAATAATAGTAGACAATAGCTACTAATAGCAATGCTGCGTTTTTAACAAAATGGTTGGTTGTATTTTTATGGCGCAAGGACAGCAAGGGTCATTCTGCGACAAATCAAGGTGCGATCGTATACACGGTATAAAATAACCGAAAATGGGAAGAACTTCAGCACGAAGATAGTTAAATGCAGGCTGTACCAGATCCTATAGCTTTAATGGGAATGTGAGCTTCAGTTACTTAGGGAACCAAACCCCGGTCTACGGTGGGTATAAAAGCAGTATATGTTCTATGGCACTTGGATTTGAACCGGCGTTAATTGCACTATAAACAAATGCGTTACTTCTACGCCGTCATTGGGTAATAGAGGAAAGGTCCAGTGTACATTTTACGGCCCAAAAACGGACTGCGCCACAAATCATTTGAGATGAGATCTACGACGGTACGTGACTTCCAAACTTATACATTTATACACACCGCTAGGCGTGGTTGATTGTATTTTTATGGCGCAAGGACACCGTTGGCTTTCATTTTATGGCACAAGAACGTTGCTGGGCTTATTGGGAGTCCAACGCAGCTAATGTTCTAAAACACACACACAAAAACACTGAATAACAGAGGAGGTTAACGTTTGTGTACGCTCGGTATACTGATTTAAACCATTTTCTACACTCGCAGGTTTAACTTTAAAAGCATGGTGTACTAAAACGAAAAGCTTGTTCTCTAAGAAAAAAAAACATGGCAGTTAACTTGCTGTTGAAAGAGAAAAATTTTCTTAGTCCAGAGGCTGTCTAAAACCCAATTTATAAAACCTCTTCTTTACATCCTAACTCCTATTAATTTAAATATACGGCTTTTAGTTTAATTTTTAAGTCAAATTATTTAAATTGTCACATTCGGGATGGCTAATTCAAGATTACTTCGCAATCCTTTGTCCGTAGACCAGTGATACCTAGCCCGAGCACGTGCTTTTGAATATAGTGTCAGTATTTCCATGTTTCTTCATCCATATTCCTAACGTCGACGTTCATGGTTCCGCTTAATTCCCGCCAATTGATCAGAATTTTCTAAGAGTTTTGCTCTATTTTATATGTATTAATAAAATTAGAATACTTTAAATTTTTCAAAATTTTCATACCACTCCATTTTTAGCCACTTCAATGTTTT
>QLNU02015360.1:261213014-261243322 GCA_006491805.2 Dysdera silvatica | reverse complement strand
ATAAATATATAAAACGTTAGAATTTCACTGCATACATGAAAATCATAGCATATCAAATAAAATTCCATTATATCGCACGTAGTTTACAAACAGCATATTTGAAATCGTTTTTCTTTAGGGTAGCAAGCGATATACTTGTGATGGTCAGACCGGGGGAGGGGGCGAATTGACTAATATGTAAAAAAAAAATTCAGATAATTTATAAAAACACATCCGGTTTGCACCAACTCTCGGAGTCCTTTATTTTAGCACAGAAGCCCTTACTTCATAGATATGAAATTCATACAAAATTAGAATGGCTCAGTTTTGTGGGCCTAAGTTTTGCCTTCCCAACATTGCATGAGCCATTTTAGACAATTGTTTTCCATAATATCCGACCTATTATTCGCTGTCCTTCGAGAATCGAATCCTCAAGAACGGGGGGGGGCGCAGTTTGCTGGGCAAACCAGGTCCCTAGAATCAAAAGCGGGTATAGGTCATGAGAATGATTGTAGTCGTAAGATAATTTGACGTAGCATTACGCAGATTAGATTTGTAGGTCAACGTTTTAAGCGTAAGTGAGGTTACTTACAATTATAACGTTGTCCTTACTTATAAATGATTGTAGTTGGTGGAATTTTCGTGGCACAAGGATAGGAAAGGTTATTTTGTGCGAAACAACGTGACATTGAACATTTGTTTTTGTTTTTTTTTATGAAAAACGAAATGAACTTTATACAAAGGTAACCTATGAGAAATAACTACGCTCACAAATTCTAATTATTTGTGAGAGTTTTACGGGCCTACAATTTTCCGAGAAATCCGGAGCTTTTAGGGCCTAGGGTTGGTAGGTTCTACTCAGGGCCGACGCAAGCAAAATTGCCGCCCTAGGTGAGGAATCTGTGCGCTCCCTCCCCGCCCCATAAGAAAATCAACACCCCAATTCATCTTGCAACAATTAAAAAATGAAAAAATACGGCATATTCTTTTCTCTCTCACTATAGTTCCTTTAAAAGTGCAGTATGATAATCGCATCATATTTCACAATATGCAAATAAATGATCAAAAGCAAAATAAACTGATTTTGCTGTTAAAAAACAAAATTGTAATTCTCAATGCCTTGTAATGTGCGAAGATATCAAAAAGAAAAATTTGTCTTCCAAGCCTTCAGCAGCACTGCTCACGCCGTTGAATGAAGTCGCGGTAATGAGAAAATCTTACGTAGAATTACGTATATTGATTAGAGAAACATTTGCTAATGTAAAACAGCAAGAAGTTGAGGGCATGGAAAAGAATGAATAAGAGAGAGATAAGAAAGAGTAAATATTTGTGAAGGCATTCGATCGAAAATAATCCATTCAGTTCTATTTATTTCCAAGTTTATCTCAATCATTGTGAAATATTAGGTACGCCTATGTTAAACTGTCGTGGTGCCGCCTAGTTCACCTATATAGTCGCGCCGGGCCTGGTTCTACTGTTATAGCGCAAGGACAGCAATCCTGCGCCAAACAAGACGAGACATAAGGCTTAGGGAAACATCCCTCAGATTACGGTGAGTAATTAGGTTTTTTTGGAGGGTGACATGGATAGGAGTCCAACTCGGGTGCACGCCAGGGCAGCTGCGTTACAACTGCACCAAAGCAGGGCCCCTAGTTATTTGTGAGAATGATATTTAGAGAACTTCGCGGCAGTATCAGTGCAAATTGCAATATCAGAAGCTATAACAAACAGTTATTTCGACACTGGCGTAAGGTTTAAAAACACGACGTTTCGGGAGCCAACTGCTCCCTTTGTCAAGTGAAGGCAGAATGAAGAGTTCGTGAAAGTCCTAAGCCGAGGCACCTGGGTTGACATGTTGGTCAGAAGCTATCCTTGCTATTTTCCTATCAGGATCAGCAACATAAATCAGTGTTTCCATTATTTCTTGTCGAGGATATCAAGGTTGCCAAATCAAGGCCAGCCATATCGTCAAAGGTTGATTAACAATTGATGCATTTGTCTTCCTCTATTCCCTTACTGGTTTTATTTTTTTTATTCTTTGTAAACGTTCTACTCTTCTCAAAACATGCCCCACCATCCAATCTTTGATCTTCTTTGTTATACGTGTTGCAGAAACTTTGCAAACAAATTTTTGTTTACGCAGCTACAATTTTTATTTAATACAGTATAGTCCAATGTTCGAAAGGTCAGGAAAAATTTGACGTGTAGTGCATTTATTACAATTGAGAAAGTGTTCAAGTTTCTTAAATTCGTTTTCTCAGTCTGATTCGTTTGTTTGTGGTTTTACGGCTCAAAGACTACAGTGGTCATACTGCCCCGGGACCTGTTTTCCCAGAAATCCAAACCTCTGAACCTACAGTTTTCCGAGGAATCCGAACCTCTTAAGGCCTAGGGAACCAAACCCCGGACTACAGTGAGCAGTGCGATCTTTATGAGATCTCTGAGTAAGCGTTCTTTGTACACTGTTGGGAGTCGAACCCGGATTAACGGCGTACTAGGCGAACGCGTTACCACACTGCACCACCGCAGAGCCTTTCTCAGTCCGAAAAATCGGCAACTGAAATACACGTTGCAAAGGTGCAAGTGAGTTTGTTAAAGCATATATAGCAAACAAATTAAGGAAAGCGCAAGAAATTTTTCGAGGATAGTAATGCCATTTTTCCAATAAAATCTGCCTAATTACAAAGCACAGTATGAACTTATTTATAAAGCGTACAATTTATAGTCAACCCATGAACAAAACGTGAAAGCATGGTGAATTATTCCTAACAGGGTACAGTACATATTTGCAATAAAGCTGGTGATTGGATTTATGCATCTGCTTAGTCAGCAGTTATCTATATGTAAAAACATTGTAAGAGCAAACTAACATGTGCGTTTTGAAGTTTTATCGTTTAGAGGTAATCACCGTTTTTAAACAGACGACGTGGATTAAGTAGTTTTCACAGGTAAGAGACTCGTTAGAGGAAACATCATTAAATGCCAAAAAGCTAATCGTTTGATTCGTGAATTGTCCATAACGGCATAAACATCTGAAGTTTCTATCTACTAGATGCGAGACAAAAATTATGTAAATATCTTGAATTATAATTATTTATAGAGAAGTTTAATGAATAGAAAATCAGCAAATTAAAATAACATGGAAAAGTGGTATAGGAGAAATACATATGGAAAAACATTCGAATATTTTTAACATTCGAATATTTTCGTCCATTTGTATCGTTTTGTTTGGATTCTATGGAGCAAGGATCACGAAGATCATGCTGCGCCAGAACCTAGTTTTCCAAGGATGGTTGGTTGTATATATTTATGGCGCAGGGACAATGGTCATTTTGCGCTAAGCAAGGTGTTTCCGAGGAATCCTAGCTTCTCGCGTAAGTTCATATGCGCATTAAGACCACTTAATAATAACCAGAATAATCGCTCTTTTGCAGCATGAACAGCAACCAGACTGAGTTAAAGTAAGTAGTTAGTTAAGTACTGGTGTCAAGCAGACTGCAGTGTGTCCGACAGTTGCTGCAGAATGTGTCGAGGAAGATTCATTCGTCGAACATATCTGTCGAGAGTGTTGGTTGGTTTTATATGGCCCAAGGACAGTAAGGGTAATTCGGCGCCAAGCCATTTTGAGCATCTTTGGAACCAAGCTCTGGGAAATTTAGAGGCCTGGGGAAGTAGAAGCCTTGGTCGAGCTCCTCTAACTACTCTTAGATGATTCCGGCAATGTATGTCGCACTGCCGTTGAAAGATCCTGTCGGAACCAGGGAGGACAATATGCAAGTACGTACTGCTTGAGTTTGGATAGATACCCAAAGCGGTTAAGAGTGCCTTCCACAGGTATTTGTGAACCAAGACCATAACACTATCACCCCACTCTCCTGTGTTATGCCAACCAGCATTCATAGTGTTCCTTTTCGGACGCTTCCTGTCTAGCATTGAGATGAAGTTGGATTTTGATTACTAAAGAAACCCTTTGTCATTCAGGAAAGATCCAAAATTAGTATTGTGCCAATTAAAATTTTTGTCAATGAACTTTCTTAGGAATATGGATGCTGTCACTAAACGTTGGCTCCTGAACACCGTACTCAACAGGGTTCGTTGTGCTGCCGTTTTGAAGACACGCATAGTAGCTCCCTTGTTTACCTGTATGGTGACTTGATCAACAGTAGCGTAGTGAACGGCTCACATCAACCTTTGCATTTGCTTTTCACTCGTAGATTGAAAGGCTCGTGGGTCTCCGCAGTTTCTTTTTGCTTGACGTAATGATTCTATTTGTCCATGAACGGTACATTCTAACTACAGACGCGCGAGAACATTTAATAAATATTGCTGTTTCTGAAATAGACATATGGACTCGACAGCTGATAATTATGCCTTTTTCAAAGCCTGATAAATCCTGTGTTTTTCCCATTGTAGCAACGGCTGATATGCAAGGTATTATTACCCTTCACAACAGCTAACATAATTGCCAAATAATGGCCAACGTACAAACCTTGAGTTGTCTTTTTTCCGGCTGATATGTTTACACAGAAAGCGTACAGCACATTATGTATATCCAAGAAGTTTAATTTTGACACTAACATTATTTCATTGACTAAATATACCTGATATCAGAAATAGGTGATTTTAATGACGCGACACTCTCGACAGCATATCTAATTAAAAGTAACGCTGCAATATGTAGAGATCAATAATCTCAAAGAACTTACGTAGAAATGGGATTCCCATAATGTGTGAAGAAACTTACCAAGGGAAATTCTCAAAATCGTAACGTTTTCAGTTTTCAACGGCGCTTTCTCCAAAACCCACTTATGTGTAAGTGTTTCATTTATTGCTTGCCGAACATTCTGGCTAACTTCATCTAAAGTTTCGTTGTCCAAGGCTGTGACAACTAGTTGCCAATGTATAACTAAAGATCCTTCGCTGAATGCTGTTACATTATATTCAGCAACGTTTGCCTTAAGGTCAATGTTATCATTCACCAATAACCGCATCTAAGAAAAATATTTTAGTAATTTAAATAAAACTTAAAGCATATTATATATATATGCACATTCTTTTTAATGGAGGGGTGGATAGGCAAAAAACAAGGTGCATTCATGCACTGAATATTTCATTCGCAGTACCTTGATTTCAAAATACTTTATCGTTAATTTACTTTTAGTCACCCTTATACTAAAGCCGTAACCAGACTAAGGATAGAAAGGCTAAGCCTCCTTTGGAAATGTAATCACCCTCCCCCTGGAAAACAGTTTTTAAAATAAATTTTAGAACTTTGTTATAAATGTTTGGTTTTGCATGAAATTTTATTTGACAAAGGAAATTGTTTTTTTGAGGTTAAAAATATATTAAAAATAGATTTCTACAGCAGATCCTGCGTAGGTCATGTTTTTAGAGGTTTGAGTCCATCTAGTTTATGATAAGGATACAGGATATTATAGTATACCTCTAAATTTTCAATGCAAAATTTAGGTTAAGAAATTTATTCATTAATATGAAAGATATCAGTCTACTTGCATATTTATCATTAAATATATTAATAAAATATATCAAAACATCAGCGAATGTCAATTTCCCTGTTATCTTCAGAGCCCCCAACGTAACAAGCGTTTGGTTACGTGCCTGCCTTATACAGTCTTGAATCTTTCACCATGATACTCTTTTGCTCTAGAGCGTTTGGGGAGAAGAATATTCCATGCTCTGATTGGTTGCTTTCAACCTCCTGATTTATGAGGGTGTGGCTTATATGTAAAAAAATTTTATAAAGTACGTATTTACTTTTTACAAAATTCATACGTGAAAACCAATTTTTACCTGTATCGGAAATGTTAGTGGATCAGACCGCTCACACCCCCACGCTGTCCGTTTGAATAAACTTCGAGTTATCACTGAATAGTTGAAATGTTGAATCGCCGATTACCGATGACGACATTATCGCTCTAAGCCACACCCTCAGATCAGATTGAAAGTAACCTATCAGACTATGGAATATTTCTCTCTCCAAACGTAATATTTTACTCACGCTATGTTTATAACGCATGTACTGTCCGACGCTCGGGGTTGGGCTCTAAAATTGCCCTAGGATTGTATTTCCCAACCCTTTTCAGGTCAGAACCCTTTTATAGTAACCAAGTAATCCGCGACCCCCTTTTATAGTAACCAAAAGATCTGCGACCCCTCTGTCCGCCGCCGACACATTTGCATAATAAAAGCATTTTTAACAAAGTAAAGAAAACACATTAAATATAAAATTATGTCATATTATATATGTTATAAGTATAAAGTTAACTTTAGAACATTGCAATGTAGCCATGCTGAAATATACGAGCATCGGAAACACTAGATAAGAAATCTTTTATAAAAATAATTGCAACTAAAAATAGTCACGGCGTTATTCTTTAGCGTTGCGCTTTTGTAAAAGTTAAAAAAAAACTTTCATACGTGCATGGTAAAACAGTTTAAAAATTTGTTCATAGATGGCGCCACACAAAAAAAAAATCGATCAAATTTTCTGAAATAGTTCTACTTCAATTTGTACTGTAACTTTGCCTTTTTTGTGACAAGAATAAATCATATAGCTCATGTTCTTTTTATTCTTTCAAGTACACAAGTGAATACTTAATTTTGAAAACTTCCATAAACCTTGAATGAGCTATATTATTTATTGTTTGTGCCTGTAGATGGCGCGCCAAGCGAAGGCCATCTACTTTTTTCTACGGTAAGTATTTTACCATATCTCATATCATACCTTTAACATCGTAAGTTATTTATGCTTATTTTTTGTTAATTTGAATGTGCAATAGATAACTCAAAGCAACGACAGGCGGACAGTAGCGAAACGTCTGCTGACTCTCGAGTTCAGTTGAACATCTCGATTGTTAAGTTCAAGGACGAATGAATCGTTGACTCGATTGTAAATTTGTTTCGATTCGATATGAAGTTCCTGTCATATAAAACGGGACGAAAGCTTCCCACGACCTACCTCCAAACTATGGTACTTATTTACATACACTCAAGCTCACTAAGCTTATGGCCCAGCTTCGTGAGCTTAAAGGTGGTGTTGGTATTAGATTTACTGACTTCGATTTAAAAACTGAGCTTTAAGTTTTCTAAAGCAATTGTTCATAAGTGCACAAAATATAGATATAAACCTAAATAAAAACATACCACTTCATTCGCATCCAGCATTTTCTCTCTATAAATTTGACTTTCTGGATCTTTCAGTTCTTCGCTATAAGGTTCGTTTGGAAATCGCAAAATGGTCTCCAGTATGATTTTAGCTATGTCATAAAAAGAAAAGACTTAAGAGCATATATGTAACTTAGGATTAAATATAGCGTAAACTGGGGATAGGAAAAAAACAATTGTATGGGAAAGTGTGATTTTGAAGCATTTTCATTGTGTGAGCAGTGCGATCTTTATGAGATCTCTGAGTAAGCGTTCTTTGCACTGTTGGGAGTCGAACCCGGATTAGCGGCGCACTAGGAGAACGCGTTACCACACTGCGCCACCGCAGGACCAGGACAGAAAAGATGTTCCCTCTCTCCGTATATGAGGTTTTTATGTAAGGTATTATTAACCTCCACAGGGTTAACACAGTTGCAAAACGGTCAGTGTAATATTATATATAACATGCAACTGGTGAAGTAACAGAAGGTCCAGATATAATGGAAGGAGGTTATGCACGCAATAAGGTCTATGAAAGAGGGAAAGGCAACCAACGGATGAAATTCCCACCGAACTAATCAAATTTAGTGGAAAGAGGAATAAAAGATCTCACGACATTTTTCAACACATAAATCTGGTATAATCCCAGAAGAACTAAACGAATGAATAACCATTCCAATTTCCAAGAAAGCTAACACCACCAAGTTCACTGAACATAGACCGCTCAACCTTTTTAATCATACAAGAAAATTTTACTAAAGATTATCCACAACATAAATATACAAAAACATTGATGAAAGGAATGTTATTTCACAATTCGGTTTCAGGACTGGTTTTGGCACAAGAGAAGCAATCTTCACATTATCGCATTTGCTAGAAAGGGCAATTCAAATGAATATCGCTCTATTTCTCTGCTTTGTGGATTACGAGAAAGCTTCTGGTAGAATAAAACATGTCGAACTGATAGTAATACTCTTCAAGACAGGTCTTGATACCAAATATACCCATTGGAAATATACCCATTGGATACATTGGAACCAAAAAACGAAAATCAAAATTGACAAGGGTAAAACGAACTGGGTGAAAATAAAGTGAGGAGCTGGAGATGCGTTTTTATCCCGTCCTCTATAACCTTTACTTAGAAAAATCCGAGAAGTCATGGAAGAAAGGAAAGAAAGTTTAAAGATAAATGGAACTATTATAAATAACTTGAGATATGCTGATGATATGGTAATAATGGCTACCTCAAATAAAGATTTGCAGGTGCTCATCAATGAAATTGATACAACAAGCGAAAAAATGGGACTTACCATCAACGTGAAGAAAACTATGCGTCTTGTCAAAAAACTTCAACATCACTGCCCATTTTAAAAACATGACTATAGAACAAATAAATTCTCTTTGCTATTTGGGAAAACATTTGACACAACAACGATCAAATAAAAGAAACAAGGTGCCGAATTGGCTTGGAAAGAACGAAATTGAATGAATTGCAAAAAGTTCTGTATGAGAGAAAATTAAATTTACATCTCAGAATTTTAATTTTAAAACTTTATATTTGGCCTATACTATTTTATGGTTGCGAGACCTGGACATTAAAAAAAAAGACGCCAAAATTAGAATCGAAGATTTTGAAATGTGGACCCTCCGAAGGCTATTGAAAATAAAATGGACTGACAAGATATCTAATCAGGAAGTCTTGAATAGATCCAATACAAAAAGAACTATCATCGCTTCAATTCCGAGGAGAAAAATAGCATGTTGCGGCCACATAGTGAGGAAAGAAAAATATAAACTACTCCAACTGGCACTGGGGGAAAACTTCATGGGGAAGAGACCTAGAGGCAGTGAAAGAAGAGGATGGAGGGATGAATTAAAAGCTTCGACTAGACTAAGCATGGAAGACATTATCGATGCCAGTAGAGATAGGAAAACCTGGTCCATATTGGTAGTCAACCTCCGAATCGGAGAAGACACTTGATAATGGCGCAAGGACAGCAAAGATCACGGTGCGTATGGAACTACACTTTTCTGAGGAAATCGAATTTCTGCTGCCCAGGATTGGTTCCTGGGCAGCAGAAAAAGCCCCGGACTGCAGTTGACAAAAAAAAATCCCTGCATGTGTTCTATGGTATCATTGGGAATCGAAATCTGGTTAATAGAAAAATGGACGAATGCATTACAATTACGCCACTGTAAAGCAGTGGACCCACATTTCATACGAATTCGAACCTCTTAAGATCTAGGTAACCAACCCATCCACCTAACTACAGCGTGTAATTTGTAATTTTTTTACACCGTTGGGACACCAATCTGGATTACAACGTGCTAGGAGAACACATTACCACTGCGGGCTTTTAAAATTTATTAAAAAATATTTAAAAAGGTTTATGAAAATTAGTTTAAAAATAATTACGTTCGCATTTTCCGGATGTCGTGTGCCTTGCGAAGGATCTTCCACAGCCGCAGATGTAGACACTACCATTAAACGTACATCTTTCATTTAAAAAATTGTCACATTGGCTATCATGCGAGCAAAGACGTGATGACAGATGGTAAGGATTGGATATCGCAGTCTTCGAAGGTGCCGTTTGTTGTTCATTATCATCGTGATGTGTAACGTACTCATTGTCATTGTTCACATTCTCAGGAACTTCTGTTTTTCCTAATGCTCTCCCAGTTGGTTTAGGGATTAGGCCCCATTCGCAATCGTCTATACATGTTACATTATCCCGATGCTTCAATTCTTCGAAGGTGGCATTTAAATTCAACACGTCGTTGTCTTCGTAATTGTCTTTGTATTTAACGTCGAATTCGGTACTTCTGTTTAATCTTGATACATCAATGCCTCCTTCATGTTCAGTATCGTTGTTTATATTCGAAGAATTATCTTTCAACATATTCTGATAAGAATCGTCAGAATTTACGAAAGTATCTGGATTTTCTGATGTATTTTTAAGCTGATGGACGCTTGGAAGATCCGGTTGAATTTCGCCATGACAAGAATTTTCATCGCATTTAGCAAAACTAATCTGATTTTTCGTAGAATTTCCTGGGCTACTTGATACAAAGTCAGCATTGTCATACTCGCATTCATATTCGTTGCATTGAATTTCAGGTTCATCTTCAAAACGTTGTTCTCTAGAGCGAAATCTGTGCGAAGTGGATGAATTTTCCTGAATGTATATTGCTTCAGTCTTGACATTAAGTTCTGTTACATTGATGTCACCGACTCTCTTTGATAATTTGAGGCTATCGGCCCAATTGACTGTAGAGATGTTCTTTTCAGATTCGGTATTTCGTTGGATTTCAGTGGAATCTGTTACTTCAACAGTTTGAGCCCTACCTTCTCCGCTTCCGAAGTCGAAAAAATTTCCAAAAAACCTACGCTCTGGTGGAGGTGGAGGAGACTCATTTTCTCCTTGTGGTTCAAACACTATTTCGCCGCTTCCAAAATCAGGTACAAAGAAAATTCTATTTGAGCCGTCTGTTTTATTTTCCATGAAATTGAAACTTCCGACATTTTCAGAAACATCTCTAGATTTTTCAAACGATCTCTCATCTCCACTACCAAAAAAACCTCCAAAAAATCTTCTGTGAGATTGTGTCAATTTATCTACTTGGTTTGTTGTAAAGCTCTCAGATTCTGTCGAGTTTACGAAATTACCTTCTGTAGATTCCCATTGCACATGGCGTCTCTCCCCACTTCCTGCATTAAATAGGTTTCCGAAAAACATTCTTTGTTGAAATTCTGTCGTTAAAGTAAGTTCGTTTTCTTCAGACTTTAAATTCAAATCGCGACTTTCTCCACTTCCAATGTCAAAAATACTTCCAAAAAACCTTTCTGTATCTTTATTATGTAAAGAATTTTCAGGTGATGACGTATGTATTTGCGTATTTGTTTCCGCCACTTTTAATTCACGCGGATTTGAAGCTGGGATAGCTGTTGTAGTTAGGTATTCGTTTTCCGATAAACGAAAGTCACTGCTATCAAATAAATCGAAGATCCTTCCACTCAATTTTGTTGTAGCAATGTCAAATTCGTTAATATCAATCGGTGTGGATTCAATGCTCTGATCGGGAAGATGGTCGGAAAATTGATGTATTGGAATATTTCTCTCGCTAGAGGTTACGCTACTGGACAACTCTCTTGAATCGCCACTTCCAAAGTTGAAAATATTCCAAAGCCTCCTTTGAGATTTAGTTTCTAGATTATTTAGGGCGGAAGGTATCGTAGGAGTTTCGTCAACTGATCCTCCACCACTACCGAAATTAAAAAAATTACCAAAGAAAGATCTATCAGAATTTTTGTTAGACGAGTTTTCATTAGTTTGTTTTGCAACTACGTCATCACTACCACTGCCAAAGCCGAAAATACTAAGAAATCTACCTTCTCTGGTAGATGTTGCAGATCTATCGAAATTCTTCATTATTCCTTCTTCAGTCTGTGTAATTTCGGGAATAGAATCAGAAAAACTCGATTGATCATTCATGAAATCCAATGAATCAACAGAAGTAAATTTTAGAGAATGACGTTGCGTTAGATTTGAATTATCTTCAGTTAATGAAAATGCTGAGCTAGTATCTGTACTCGTTTGAATAATATTTGGAGTGATCAGATGAGGTTGTGTTGTGCTTGGAGTTTCAGTAAATTCTGTTCCAAGAGACATTAAATCTACTAGATTTGGTTTTGCTATTCGAGTTTGACTTCTCAATATGCTTTGGAAAAAAGCCATACATTCTTCTCCAGCGAACTTAAGATCATCAAATTGGTCTAGTTGGGGTTCATCAGTCACATCGTTGATACTGTCAGCATTTTCATCACTCATCCGCGCTGAACGTCCACTTCCGAAGAAATCAAAGAATTTTGTAAGAGTGCCCAAATGTCGTGCTCCTCGTTCTGAGTTATTTGCTAAAGGTCCTGATTCTGTTTCTAATTCCTTCTGCTCAAGTTTTAAAAACACATCTAAATATCTTAACAGTGGAGAATTCGATGTCTGTAGGTCATTTATCGAATCGTTAATATTGTCACTTGTCCTTTCTATCTTTTCCATTTTCGGCGATGGTGTTAATTCGTTCGTTAGTTTACGATTAAGCAGTTTTTCAAAGCAATAATTTAATAACCAGTCATTTTTTTCCGTTGTGTGTGCTTCTGAAAAGAGCTCCCCACTCCCTAAATTCTCAGACGATATTAATGACTCTTTTTCAGCACTAAATTGATCAAACAGTGATTCAGTTTGCGTTTGAATACTGGTAACTTGATTATCGACATCTTGCACATTTTTAGTGTTTACGGGAAGAAAAGTAAGATCACGAAATTGTGATTCTGTGCTGTTTCTGCTCATGCCAGTGTTAACGTTAAATGCCGTAACCAAAGCTTCACTTTTAACAGCAAATTCTGGTGTCGTACCCATATCAAATGTGGTTATTTCTGAAACGTCTTGATGACTTTCCCGTTCAGAGGAATCGTCACATGCATTGCATTCTTCATAATTGCTGTTTTCAAAAGTAGTTTCTGAAGTATTCTCTAATCCTTCGATAGTGAATTGCTCTTCAAAATCACAGTCATCGCAATTTTCGAAACCTATAGGCAACAACGTTGCTTTCATGGACGGAGTTGTAGTTACTGGCTGCAATTCTGCTTGCTGATCTTTAAATGTGGTAACAATGTTGTGGTTGTCACTTGATGGGTTGTTCTCTTTCCCTCCTAGCCATGAAGGTAAAAGATCAATGATGGATGGTATAATTCTGCTTTGCCTTGGTTCATTTGTTTCGTTTAATTTCCCGACTTGTGCATCAAAAGTTTTCCCACTGTTTGACGGTGTTTGTCGTTTCCTCCTTTTTATGGTGGTGTCTCTAAACCATTTTATGAACCTTTCAGTAGAATTTGAATCCATAGGATTTTGTTTCAAAATTCCAGTGTTTTTCTGAAAGGGTTTCGAACTTTTTCGTGATTGAGATTTTGGGTCGTTAACTTTAAATTGTAGCTTTAGTAACTGTTTAATGACTTGATTATTTGACGATTTGTTTCGTTTAATTATACGTATCTCTCTCTTCTTTCTGACTTCATTTTTGAGAGCTCGTTGAGAAATTGGAGAGTTCTCAGAATCATGACGAGGAGAGAGATCACCATACTCATCTCTCGAGTTGTAAGGAATGTTGTCCCCCCTTGGAAATTTGGGGTGATATATTTGAACGTCATTTTGATTTCTCTTCAATTGTAAAAACTGGGATTCATTCCGAATCTGTGGATTATCAAATGCACTGTATGGTAGTTTTGATATCCAATACACCAAACCAACTAAAAAAAAATTAAATTATGTTTAAATTCTGTAAAAGCAAGCAAGGTATTTGTAAAACTTAAATTTTCAAGCATAATAAAAATATGACTACATGGCTTTCAAAGAAAATGGTCTTCAGACCCTCAGGTTAGATTCAACATTGATAGTTGTATCATAAAACGTTGAATTTCATCCTTTTGTGCGATTGCGAAACCTGTGACTTCTGCAAGACCATTTACACAAAACCATGAAATTAAAATACGTTAGCAAACTGCAGACAGATTTAGGGCGATGCGAGCGGTTCGGTCGCACAAAAGTGATAGAATGAGGGTGGGGGCAAATATACCAATTACCCCTACGTCTAGAAAGGTCCAAATCCAATTTGATCACGGAATCGATCATTTTTAAATTGGTTGGAATGAATCAAATTTATGTCTTGTAAGTTCTAAGAATACAAAAGTTATGTTAAAGGCCTAGTTCCTACCAAAAATGTAGCAAATAATTGGTTAACTTCAAGTTATTTTCTCCATTATTTAAGTTTCTTTTTTTGTGTGTTTTACTGGCGAAAGGACGGTAGGGGTCATGCTGCGCCTAGACTTAGTTTTCCGAGTAATCCGAGCCTCTTTTAGCTTAGGGAACTAACCCCCGGACTGCAATCAACAGGTAGTCTAAGTTTTTTTATTATACCCTTGGAAGTCTAACCCGGGATAGAGACGCGTTAGTACAGTAGGGCTCTTCGCGCTCAATTGAAAATATAGTATATATCTCCCTCATTTTAAACCTAAAACAAATTCTATATATGTTTATAGATATAAAGGCTTGAAAGGCATGTTTGCCAAGTTTGTACAATTTTTATTTTTTTATTTTTCTTTGTCTTTTCTTACTAATTTTAAAAACATTTTCAAGGTTTGCTTAAATTTTTAGAATTTAAAAATCCTTAAATCTAATTTAATAAATCTATTAACCATACCAGTAGTGAATATTGAAACGCTATCAGTGGCGGATTTATAAAATTGCCGCCCTTAGGCACAGCCTGTACTGCCGCCCCCTCCCTGCTTTCCACAGTAAAGGAATATTTGGAAAACACACACAATGTCCTTAACATTTTCAATCTAAAAGTGATTTTTCAAAACGTTTCTGTTTTAGTTTTTCTCAAAGTCACGAAGTTAAAATCAACACCTAATGGCAATTTCCGCGTGTTAATGCCAGATACATCTGCTCGTCTGGTGGGAAATATCTGATATTGTAATATAAATATTATGGGCATAGCCCTTTGTCTTTCGATTCTGTAGTTTGCATTTGCAGGCAAGTTAAAGTAGTCGCCTATATATTATCGCTATTGGGGAGACAGGGCAATTATTAAAAAGAAACGTTTAACATTGTCGAGTTTGGTATTTTTTTTATTTTAAATCTTTGATGATGCCCCATCCGATAAATGCCGCCTCTTGTGTGCCTACTTAGAAATCCTCCACTGAACGCTATCGAGACTAATTTTCATGCTAAAATAAGTTTGAGATCTCAGAAAACGCACTCGTGGTTCAATTGTTTTTTGTTGTAAGGAAGTCTTGTTACTGTGACCTTTCGGTTTTGTAATAACACGAGGATCTCGTGAGCCTATTAAGATAATCCCTTTTAAAAAAAAACACTGTTCTGAAAATATTTAGGTCGCCAATTTTTGACTTAACACAGGACTCCTTAATACACTCTATAACAAAAAAATCGATGCACCAAGAAGGAGTTGTCCGATTGTAATGAAATTTTGTATGAAAAGATAGTTTGACCGAACATGCAAATGATTAAAATTTGGTGTCCAATGAATGAATAGCGGGAACTCCAGCGCATCGGAACTGCGCATTCAGCAGGTGTATATAAGGAGCGATTCTCAATATGTGGTCAAAATTTCTGTTGCATTTTGACTGCGGATATCTTACGTCGACTGTAACAATGCCTCGCCGAAAGATTCGTGCTCATTACGAGCATATGTCAGAGTTTGAAAGAGGTCGTGCTATCGGATTGAAAGAGGCTGGTTGGACGAATCGAAGAATCGCTGGACATGTGGGTCGAAGCGATGCGGCGATTGGACGGTGCTGGCAAGAGTGGGTCAACAACGGCAGATGTCAGCGTCGGGACGGCAGCGGTCGACCTAGGGCCACAACAGAACGGGAAGACAGAGCGATTGTCAGAGCAGCTGTCACAGCACCGGATTCGTCGTTATCAACTATCCAACGTGTGGCCCGCACACATGTGTCCAACATGACCCTCTGCAGACGACTGAGAGAGCGGAATTTACGCTCGCGCCGACCGTTACGCCGCTTACCTCTCACGCCTTTACACCGTCAAGTCCGATTACAGTGGTGCCGGGCTCGATCAACTTGGAACTGCGCTGACTGGGGACGTATAGTCTTTAGTGACGAGTCCCGTTTCCAACTGTGTCCTAACGACAACTGCAGACGTGTCTGGAGACGTCCAGGGCAGCGTGGGGATCCTGCCCTTACTATCGCACGCCACACATGCCCACAACAGGGCGTTATGGTCTGGGGTGCCATCTCCTTTGATAGCCGGACCCCTTTGGTGGTCATTTCTGGCACACTTACAGCACAGCGGTACGTAGACGACATTCTACGACCGGTTGTGTTACCGTTCCTTTTGCGACACCCTGGACTTACGTTTCAACAAGACAATGCCCGGCCGCACACGGCACGTGTTGCTATGAATTGTCTTCAAGCTTGCCCAACACTTCCTTGGCAAGCTAGGTCTCCTGATCTCTCTCCCATAGAGCACATTTGGGACGCTATGGGAAGGCGATTGCAACCATCCCGGAATGTTGACGATTTAGCCCGACAGTTGGAGACAATTTGGCAAGAAATTCCGCAGGACACCATCCGGGATCTTTATCAGTCTATGCCACGCCGGGTGACAGCTTGCATCCAGGCCAGAGGTGGACCAACGCCTTATTGACTTCCTCCCTTTGTAACGGTCAAACTCTGCAATAAATCATTCAATTGTTCTGAAATTTTAATTGTTCCTTTTTCTATGTATGTTCTTCATATCCACCAATTTTTATCGCAATCGGATAATTCCTTCTTGGTGCGTCGATTTATTTTGTTATAGAGTGTATAATCGAAGCACGTCTCTGTTTAACTCTTTCGGGCACGGTGGGATTAAAAATGTCCCACCTTTCCGATGTACGGTAATGCATGGTGGGGCATTTTTAGACCCACCTCGTAATACTGCAATAGCTGCATGCGCACATGTTTATATTTAGCCTTAGTTATAACCCTATAACAACAAATTTAATTGAATTATTTTTTTATGCTTTTATATTATGTGATGATTCCTTTGTTAATAAAAATATACAAATTTTGTTTAAAACGCAACCAAATTTCTGGTCAAGATGGGTCTATTTATTCTCTGAAATCCTGTGCCTCAAAGAATTAAAGCGACGTATATGTATAAATACATAGAGGGTGGTCATAAAGTTTTCGTCTATACGAGTTTCTTACTGTAGAATTTTTAAGAAATATGAATGAAGCGTGAAATTTAGACATCTCAATGTGTGCGCTCAAGAGTTGTATAACAAGAATTGAGCTAGTACAGTTACGGTTACAGTTACCCAAATTTTTAATAGCACCTTTTTTTTTTATCGTAGTGTGATCAGCACAGTAAAAATCTTAAAAATAGCGTTAAAAATATACATTTAGCGTTAAACACGACTGCATAAGAGCACTATCAAGATTAGTGTTTTCGTATTAAAATTTTCTCCCGTATATTTCATTAACCACCAAAACTGCAAAATTTCAATTATATATTATAATATGAAAACAAAATAACACCAAGTTATGTCAATTATTTTCAGTGATTTAAAAAAATTGATGTACCAAACCTTAAGATCCATCATAGACTTTGCTTTAAGTTTTTCAGTCTCAAATGCTCATACTGAAAGGTTTTCACTGATGAATAATGAACTGATCAGAGAAATTTCAGTAACTGATCAGAGAAATTTCAGTAACTGATCAGAGAAATTTCAGTAACTGATCAGAGAAATTTCAGTAACTGAGAACTAAGTCGGAACTAATGGTTGCAATTAACTATGACTACAGCTGTAACGAGCTTTTAAAATTTGCACAAGGGAAAAATAACGAAGGTCAGTCAGAAACATACGTTGATTTTTATTAAATTATACTGCGCCTAAAACGTTAAACTTATTTTCTTCATTTACACGCAGATTTGTATTCTATATATATAGTGAATTACTTTACCGTGTTTTTTTTTCTCTCATCACTATTGCATGTGATTTATTAAATTATATAGGATGTATATATATTTTAATATCCATTTCGTGAACATTTGCTGGAGTAACGCTGCTCTTCTCGGTAAAAAAAAAAACAAAACAAATTTGCCGCCTCCCTAAATTGCCCTTAATTTTGTTCTTGTGACTAAATCTCCCTTAAACACACGGGCGAAAGTTGGTCACCTTAGATTAATGACACGATAGACGATTGAGTGACCACTACGCCACCATATGGTAGTGGACTTACCTTTTGCCGAAGAATCCGAGTTTCTTGCGGCCTTGGGAATCAACATCCGAATTGCTGTAAGCAGTTGGTAAGCATAGGCGTAAAGTTATATGCAGGGGTGCCGAGAGTCCACGCGACCCCCAGGCTCACTTTGACCGGCCTTCATGACCCTTTCCCTGGGCAGTGGAGTAATTTTTTTTCAGGACCGGGACCCCCACAGCATAGGTCCTTGCCAACGCGGGGCCCCTAGACTTCATCAGGGCTCCCCGACTGCAGCTCCTGTTGACCCCCCTCTCGTCGGCTCTGGTTATATGAACCGTTGGGGCTCGGGCCTCACAATTGAAAAAAAAACATACAGGGTGTCCAAATCAAATGTCCCTAATTTGGAGAGGTCGCTATACTTAAAGATGAAAAGCACAAGAAAAACGTAAAATTAGGTAACAGTACTCGGAAGTTTTTAGAAAAAAATCAGTGCACTTCCACGTCGGCTTCCTTAGTAGCCCTGGGGATATCCCACCGGTAGTCCAGTTCCAGCCACGTCCGCTGTAGCATTACTTCCAGTTTCGAGAAACATTTTCCGCCACGTTTTAAGGCTCTTAGCATCGGGTGGAATTCTTTTATAAACTATTCAAAACATTCTTTGCATTGTTACTACGGATTTGTGTTTTGCATGCCTGAGAACAGTTTGTGCCTTCTCTTGCGGTGACGTCATTTTTCCGTTTGTCAGTTTACAAAAAAAGGAACACGTGAGTGATACTCGGAAAATAAAAATTGTTGCCAAAATGTGTTAGGAGGCTATGTCGAAAGTTAAAAAATGAGATAGCACAGATTGGGTTCCGAGTTCACGTTTCGTCCAAAATAAGTTTATATGCGTTGTTGTCTGACCATGGGGAAATTTGTACTCAAAGGAAAACTCTGAAGACTATTTCACGGTTTAAATCGTGCCATGCCCAAATCTTACTTAAAGATCCCTTTTATTCTAAAAGTACCATTTCTTCACTTACATGGTCCCTGGCACTTATTTGCGAAAAAGTGTCGCCAACATAGCAGAAAAAGTAGCACGGGTCATAAAATTGGATTTTTAATAACTCCACGGCTATTCTACTTAGAAACTTTAAAGTCTTATGTGACTAATTAGATGTAATATTTTTTTTTTTAACTGGAAGTATATTTGCAGACGGGCCCCGTAGAAAAGAAATGTAAATATTTTACACATACACAACTATTAAAACATGTTATATTTAATAATTTTACATAATTTGGGTGCATGTTCTATTTGAAAATTACATTACAACCCATGGAGGGCTTGAGCACCCAACCTTATCACTCTGCGTTGTTTTTTTTTTTAATAAAACTCAACCTAAAAAACAAAGTGTTTTGGAAGTAGTGGAGTCGCAATCCGCACCCTCTTTGGCATACTCACTAGTGCGCCCCTGCTACAACGGTTAAAAAAAAATCGCCACATCTACTTTGAATCATGTTTAATGATCGTGTAGGCTATTATAAGATTTTGTGACAAAAATATTAACAGATTGCGGCATTTAAGACTCGAAAAAATATTTATTCTTCTGATATATATTAGTGAAAATTAGTCTTTTATAGAAATAAAGTTTTAGTCATGTTTGTTTGAATTTTCATGGCGCAAGGACATCAAAGGTCATTCTGCGCCAAACAGGTTTTAATCAAAAGGGTGGTAATTTAAGCTGGCTCGCGTTGATAAACAGAACAAGAGTTGTTCTACTGAGTCTAAATGTAACTGAGATTAAACACAGCATTTCTGTTCGGTTGTTTTGCGAGTGTTTTACGGCGGAAGGACAAGGGTCACATAGGCGTGGAAAATGCTTTGTGGTAGTTCTACTGCCCAAGGGTCATAGGTGCAAAAAAATTCTGTTTGTTTTGTGGGAGTTACGTATGGAGTAATGACAGCAAGGGTTGTAGGCGCAGAACATTTATGATGTTGTGAATTTTATGGTGCAAGGACAACAAGAGTCAGGCGCGTAGACAATTTCAATCTGATAAGTTCTAATTACGATAAAGGTTTGATATAAAAATTCATTTCTATGATTTGTATGATTTCTAAAGTTTCGATTTTCAGTTTCACGTAGACGTAACATTTCGATGCTTAAAGCAAAATACGTGATTCCTCATATTCTAACGTATTATGCAAGTGTTCTTAATACAGTTAAAAAAATAAAGCACTATAGGCCCATAATAAAAACGGCAAAACATACATATGTATTTGTATTTGATGTAGAATACGTTTACGTTTAAAAAAATGTTTATTGTAATTCTATTAAAATATATTTTCCTTTCCAAATGGCGCTTTACGTGTGAAGTTACAGATGCTTTAAAATTGATGTGACGAAGATTTTAACAGTAAAGTGCGACAATGATCCACAACACTGAGGGGAAAAAGGTTTACTGCCTTCGTAATAAATGTTTCCCCCCTGAATTTTGCAGGCATCCAATCAACATTAACGTAGCGTTGAGTGTTGTGTGACGTAAAGACAGCTGAGGTCCCGTTGCGCATGGATCTACAGTTTTCCGTGGAATCCGAACCGGCCACACTGCATGGTTCGTCACACAGCTTCTCTCCTAAAATTTTTCGAAAATTGCAGTAGATCGGTTTGTGACGTCATTCTTAAGCATCTATTCTATGCCATCGTCATACTTGCGCTTCCCGTTTGAGTTTTTAACGCCATTTTCACGTTTCTCAAAACTTTCGTTTTTTCATTGCAGCGAAATTATGTCGAAAATAATTTTGTAATTCATTTCTAGTCTTATTTTTAATTAAGAAGTTGCAGGTTTTCAGTTATTCAATTACGTCATCACGATTTGCGGGTTCGCTTTGTTTCCGGCCGCGATGATTGTTTACAAAAGATCTACCTGTTTGTATTATACCTTTCGGATACTTATTAATGTATTGGTATTGTATCATGTCTAAGTTTTTTTTTATTGTTTTCGTTTAAAAACAGAGCTGGCGAGGCCCCTGCCCCTTGATGCATCGTGTAACAATATCCTGTACCCTTTCAGTTA
Organism: Dysdera silvatica; assembly: GCA_006491805.2. Classification (NCBI taxonomy): domain Eukaryota; kingdom Metazoa; phylum Arthropoda; class Arachnida; order Araneae; family Dysderidae; genus Dysdera; species Dysdera silvatica. The sequence continues at coordinate 261,222,345 of QLNU02015360.1, read as the reverse complement.
CTTACACATGACACCAATATTCAGACATTCATGAGGTTTTTTTTATTGTTTCTAATTAAAAACAACCACAGAACTTTCGAGATTTTGATTGCCGAAAACCATAAAATGTATCACATACAATGAAACAATACAGAGTTTCACCAGGAGATTCCATAACAAATAGTTATTTTGAAACTGGCGTAAGGTTTAAAAACACGTTTCGGGAGCCTAGTGCTCCCTTTGTTAAGTGAAGACAGAATTTATGCCTTCACTTGACAAAGGGAGCAGTTGGCTTCCAAAACGTTGTGTTTTTAAACCTTACGCCAGTTTACCACATAATTTACGATGTATATTTAAAACCCTAGCCTTTAACCCACCCCTTTATGTATTTTCTGCGAACGCTGTTGATCGTTCAAATTTAATGCAGTTATTAATAAATAAATAAGTAGTTTTAATTTATTTCAATTTTATTTGAAAACTATTTAGTTTTGAAAACTAGTTTTGAAAACTATTTAGTTTTGAAAACTATTTTAGAGAGTCATAAGTAAATTAGACGTCACAAATTCTTGAAGGCAGGTTTGTTGTATTTTTATGGCGCAAGGACATCAGGACCATTCTGCGCCAATTGGAGGCTGAGATTGTGTTACGAGAGTAACGCTAATGAGAAAAAACAGAAGCTGTAAGCAATATTTTCATTTAAGTGGGTTACGTCTCAAGACTGTTTCTAATACGGCGTCCAGGGACCGATCGTTCAAGGTAACTCGCTAATCATATGCACATTTATACACTCCAAGCTTGCTAAAATTCGAACTCAAACATCCTTCAGCTCAAAAATCGTGAGTGTAACTGGATTCCTGGAATAGTTGGTTGTATTTTTATGGCGCAAGGGCAATTCCCGGAGCAAGTCCACACAACACAAGGGCAATTCCTGGAAAGGTTGTGTTTCATGGCATAAGGCAATTCCTGGAATAGAAATACCGAATACCTAAAAATATTTTCCAAGAGTACCATTTTAATTTCAGTAGCTGCCGTAAGATCAACAGAATTCTTTAACCATCAAAACTGATTTAGATGATTATTTAAGAGCCGAAAAACTCAACGATGCACAAAGTAAAGTAGCATACAGTACACAATTCGTAGGAAAATTTTAAGAGGACGTTGAATAGTATATTTTGAAACTTACTGGCGTATACAGGGGGGTGTTGATAGGGGTTGTAACCCCCATTGAAATGAAATTTTGTATATATAACAGAGGAATACGAGAGTCGTAACCCCTTATTCAGCCTATAACTCCTCCTTCACGAACTTCGTGCGTACGCCTATGTTGAGACTACTAGCGAATTATCCAGAACACGTTTGACATTTTAACGCAATACCTAAACCGTACGTTTATGAGAATAAAAAATTACCGAAACTTAACACGATTTAGTATGGTGTTTTATTTGTATGTTAAGGTACGAAGATATCTACAGTGATGTTACTCTTAGATCGAAAGTTTTCTGAGAAATTCGAAATTTTGTCTAGGAAACCGGACTACGGTGTACAGAAAAGATTGCACATGCTCTACGGTACTACTGGGATTGAACTCAAGCTAACAGACGACCGCGTTACCGCTACGGTATGGCTGCAATCTAGCTTTTCCAAGGAATTCAATACTTTGTTGTCTAGGAAACCGGACTACGGTGTACAGTAAAGACGGCACACGCTCTAGACTACCGCTGGGATCGAAAAAAGCGAACAGCATGACGGACGACCACGTTACCGCTATGGTACGGCTGCAGTCTAGCAAGGTTTGGATCAAATTAGATAAGGAAAGGGTTACAACATTGCATTAGTATGGGGTGTTGATGGGGGTCGTAACCCCCCCGATACAATGAAATTTTGTATATTTAACATAGGAATATGTGAGTTGTAGCTCTGTAACCCCCCATTGAGCCTATAAACCCCCCCACACACACTTACGAACTTTCTGCGTACGTCAATGGTACATTGCATGCATACATGTACATTACATGTTTCATACATATACAAATAAAGTCATTTATGTACAATGAAATAGGGATATTTTCCGTAATTCCGACATCGTGTGCATTCAAGTCAACATTAACATTTTTCCTCTTTAAATATAGTTATAGACGAATTTCATTGCTTATATAACATCGAATAAATACCGATAAATTAGCATTGAAATATGGAATGGAATGCTAGTTAGCAATGCTTATTGCGTTGAGACATTAAATTACATGCACACATATGCGGGAATCTAAATATATTTAAAAAAATAAGTTATTTACATACCAAAAACGGCGAAAAGAAATATGGTTAAACCAGACACGAAAAGACAATGTCTCGAGCGTTTCAGAAAGTTATAAACGTTCATTTTCAGTTTGGCTATATCTTTACGAGCTCAAGAAGTAATCTTTTTTACTGTTTTGTAAAAACTCCTATGTTTTGATATATTTTAGCCGGTAGCTGGTTCGCAATAATGAAGACTCATTCCGCTTTGAACCATTCCGGTGAAGTATTATGATATTTACATGAAGTTGAATAAATGTTAGGGTCAGCGATGCCAAATATTGCCACTTCGGCGCATTTTTAGCAAAAATAGCGGAATACAGTAACAAAAATAGGGTTACTCTTAAAGAGAGAGAGAGAGAGAACAATTAAAAGGGAAAGGCTTCCCTTTCCTAAAGTCTAAATCATATGATGCTTTTTTTCCATCTTACTATCTGTGAATTTTGTGTCTGCTAGTCTCGTGTGATTGAATCAGATACTGAGATATCCTGTTAGTAGCTGCGTATGATGGGTAGTAGCTTGTAATGCGTTATCAATGACGTAAGGCGATGTTTCGCTGGCCGACAAGAAGATACTGAGATATATTAAAAGCTATTACTTAAACACACGTAGTTACTAACAAGCTACTGACATCGCTGCGAAATAACTACGCAGTGCTGTTGTTCTCATAATTTTTTCCCAATCAATCCTTTAGCAGAGTCACCTATGGACACTAAGAAACAAAATACTTTACCTGTTTGAATTTTCGTTTCTAGTATCTGCATCCTATTACACTTTGCTGCTTTACCACCTAGTTCGTGACGTCATTTGCTGCTAAATACCAAAATTCAGTGCTTATCACCTTTTTGTTGAAAACAAACGGCGTAAATATTTAAGCATCTAATTCAATTATACGAGGACATTTTAGTAGCGGATACTGGATACGCAGATTGTAAACTAGCGTCATCCTCGTATGATTTATCCTTAACAGCGATGCTACTAAGCTTTGCTTTCCTTGGATGTTCACACATGTAGACACTCTCATTAACCTTCTTAGAAGGCAATTAAAGCTGGCATGAACGGACTTCCAAAAATACGAGTATGTCAAACCATAGAAATATATTACCATGGGACAACAGAAAATATTGTATACATGGATGCATTTTATTCGTTTCTCTGGATTGCATTTAATATAAAATGTCGTTTCTTATAAAGTCTGTGTTGGTTATTTTTTTTTAATATATAGTAAAATTATGGATCTGATTTTCAATTCTCTTTCCATACATATGTGTGTGTGTGTAAATGCAGAAGTGATAAATTAATAACTTTCACGAAACGTAATTTCCAAGTCTCGCTTTTCAGAATAATTTACCGTTCGACATTCGGAAACGCATCCGACTGGGTCACTTGAGTCCATCGAATGCTATCGATGAGATTCGCTGAGCAAATAGGAATATCAAACTTGCTAAACTAATTTTAAAGTGCTTTAGAAGTATATTTTCCGCTGCAATACCAGAGAGATAAGGCGTTTGTCTACTATCCCGTCGTTCCGAATTCGACTCTAGAGGTAAAATAGTCTGGTCAAGGTTTGGATTCTTCACAAAACTGTAGGTCCCCATCCCTGACAAATCCCTGATTGGGTTCATAAGGTTTGACAAGTGAAGTCGGCTAGGTTCAAGAGAGGAAGGAAGTGTATTTATATCATAGAATTAAAACTTAAGGAAGCTCCCTAAAGAGGTATCGATGAAGTTATATTGAAAACGGGGTTCTCCTTCCGGTCGGCCATTATCAGTCCAGAAAACGTGTACCTCTTCGATATATCCTACAGCTAGTGTTGTGAGATTCGAATTGACAAATAATTTTTAACGGAAAATTGTTGTTTTCGCCAATTATGCCAGCCTGTGTGGCATTTGGTTGAGTCTACCGATATGATATACCAAAGCCCGGTGTTAAATTTCCTATGTAAATTATTAAAATTATATTTGCTTACAAGGGAACTACCCCGAGTGGGAGTCCTAACTGAGAATTGAGACATATTACAATTTATAGATTTTTGACCCCTAATTACGAATCCGAAGTCCTTTTTCTGTGAAATCCATATATTAATTTTTAATTAAAGAATAAAATTTTCAAAATTCTCACAGATTCAGGTGTTTGGCGAAATATGTGTAAGAATTGGCGATGCTTTTATTATCGTTTCAAAACTAGTTTGCTTTTTCGATAGAAAATAAAGTTTTAAAATAAAAAACATGCTTTTTGTGAAAGCGAGCAGAATTATCATTTTCGATAAATTAAACTTCAAGTGCACTTTCTCTATTTATAAAAAATAATACCACAAAATTTTAAAACTTTGTGTAATTGGCATCAGTGGCGTAGCTAGATATTTTGCAGCCGGGTGAGAGTGACTGTCAGTGCCGTAATTACTGTGCCTGTCATTGTTTTTTAAAGGCTAATTGCCGCCCCCGAATTGTGGCGCCCGGGGCGACCGTGGCGACCGCCCCCTTGCCCCCCTAGCTACGCTACTGATGGGAATAAAATGTGAAAATGGAAAGTAAAGATTGAAACATGGATCTGTTTCTCTCAAAATTAGTAAAAAAAAAAAAAGAATGAATTAACACTAGGTTTACCAAGGGGTCATTTTGACCCCTCTGAGAAAACTTTTCGTTAATTTTCTTCAAGAAAATTCTTGCCGTATTTTATGAGAATATTTTAATTAATTTTTACTTACATTTATAAGACATATAATCGCAAATCTAATCTAAATAGCAGAAGAACTTGCTGCTAATTACACAGGTTTATCTGAATCAGAAAATTTGAATGAGCTGTTGGTGGATGCAGTTGAGAGTTCCGGAACAAGAAAAAAAAATGCCAAATAGGCTTTAGCAATGAAAATAAAACTCAAGTTACCTGTGCCAGTTGCAAAAGATACGTTTATGGAGTATGTACGGAAAAAAAATTGCAATTTGTAAAAAATGCTTTACGTTAAAATATCAAAAAAAACCCCTGATTATTATGACTGATGTAATTTTATTGAGATTCGTTTTTTCTACTTTAACTTCATAATAGATAGGTCAATTTATATTTTTTCTAATTAAATACCGAAAGGGGTCATTTTGACCCCTTTGGTAGAAATAGGTATATGTCAACTCATGATAAACCTAGCGTTAAACAAGAAAATCTTGAAAATGGCATTGAACGAAAAAATGATCAAAACATAATATTTAGTTACACTGACGTGAGTGCATTTTAAAAACGAGTGACTCTTATATAATGAAGTATTACAGTGAATATTACCAACTGCGAAGGAAAAGGTTTCTACATTATTAAATGTTGTGGAGGGGTTGGGGCACAACAAAATTGTGCCCTATCACTGTTAGTACATAGTTATCTGTAAACTTATGGGCTACTTTTCTTGATTTAGCATTACAAAAGACGAAAAGTTACGACTATTCGTCAAAAGAACTGAAATCCATCAAATTATAGTTGTGTGTGCTCTGAACATTTTCTGAAGATCTTATGGGTCGAACATCCTTGTACAAAGTCCATTGTGTAATTTGGGTTCAACAACATAAACGCCGTCTTTCATCGTAATAAATCCAATTGTTTACACGTCTTTTTACACAATAAATGATATGTAATGTCAATATCTGTTCGTAAATTGAATATATACTATGAAAAATCGAATTCGTATTAAAAAAAATAGCTCATGAATCGAGATTCTCATATAATGTAGGACGACGGTATATAGCTCTTTCTGGGCTTAAGATGGCGTCAATCGGAAATGATGACGGAAAATCATCAATAAAGGTACAGGAATAATTGACTTCATACTTCAGCATAGAAAACGAGCATTAGGGCCCTTCCTTAACTTTTTAATTCCATGATTTAAACGAGAATAAATATGAATGGTGTTTGTTAACGCCCAGAAGTAAAGTATATAATAAGATTCCTTATAAAATTCTAAGCAAAAATGTTAAATATAATAAAAGCAATCAGACAACTTTGAGCGGTTTGTTAGATTATTGGTACATGAGCCGGCTTTCGGCTGCGCTAAAGGGCAGCCTTCATCAGATGTATATGGAGCGAATCGAACATACAGCAGATAATATAATCAAGGAATACAAATGGGGAAAAAATAATGTAAAAGAAGTAAGAACAAAGATAAAAATAAGAAATAAAAACCGCACGGGCAAAAAAATAAGGGTTTTTGTCAAATACTTTTAGGCCGAGTAAGTTAAAAGATGGAGTTTAAGAAGAGAGAGAAAGGTACATAAGATATGGTGTAATGAGTTATGGAGGGTTGCTAAGAATGTATTGCTATGCACGGAACAACCAATGTGAATTGGTTGTTCCGTGTTAATTGTGGAGGAGCGCCTATGGTATATCTCCAGTGCTTCCCTGAATCTGAGACTTTTAAGGCTATTTCCGGCATGTGCCAACAGTCTGGTATGGTGGAATAATGGGGTGGCGCCATTGGATTGGATGTATTGGGCAAGACTAGTATTAAATCTATTGTGATTTATATCTGCCATGTGCTCTTTGAGCCTAGTCTGTAATTTCCTAACTGTACTACAGATGTATTGTGTATGGGAGTTACTGGAATTATTAGTAATGGGGATGGTGTATACCCCCGCCTTTTCAGTGGTGTGCATGGGGTCCCTATCCTTTTTGAGGCGTTGTAGTATGCTATGACCGCGTTTGTACGCAAGAGCAAGGTGATGTTTTTATAAGGCCTGTTTAATAGATGCAAAAATGGATGGAAAAAATGAACAAACTCCAACATACCTGAGTGGTGTGGTGTGAGCAGAAAGAGTGGAAGGTTGGAGGTTAAAGAGTTCCTTATGGAGTCTGTTAAAAATTTTATAGACCCTCTTAAGGGAAATGCCTGTGTGTAAAGTTTTTTGAAGGATGCAGTTATATTCAATATTAAAAAGGGAGTCACTGCTACACACCATAAGCGCTCTACGTATATGTGCTGTGATGGCTGCTTCAATATGCAAACTTGAGATATCAGTAGAAAAAATCGCAACGAATAGAGCTGTTTGCCACACGTGACTTCTCTCGCCTCAAGTGATTGGCTAGGAGGTGGAACGAAAATGTGGTTCGGTGTTTAACCATCTTTTAAAAAATACCATACTTTCACCAATAAGTGGTACTTTTGAATTTTCAAGTGTACCAAATTTTGGTAAAAATTAATGCGGAAATTTTTAACAGTATATCTACAATTACAGTCTGAGACGTGAATTTATGCACCTCGCCAATTGTAATCAACGGTATATTTCATTGTGTAGCCGTATTCTCATAGGCATGCTGCCAGGGGTGTTCTTAAGGGAGGTTAGCAAGCTCAATGCGGGGGAGTTCAGTGCTACAACTACCATATTCCTATGTTGAATATACAAAATTTCATTGCAATGAGGGGGGGTTACAACCCCATCAACACCACCTGCGTACGCCAGTGCTTATTCTTTAAAATCATGTATTTCATAATTTAATTCAAAAATGCTTTTTATGCTTTATTTAGTCCGCGTGTTTTTATATATCAATTTTAATATATCAATTTAACTATTAACATTTCAATCAACAATTCAACAATTATCAATTTTGAATTTTTCACACGTTCATCAATGCTTGTTAAAAAATAATGTAAGGTTTATGAAGTACTAGAATATTAGCCAGAACGTCTTATATTTCATAATATTCCTCACAGAAGTTATCATAAAGAAGCTTCCATAATTTTAAAGATAATGATCAAAAATCACATTAATGAATAGGAAATTTTGTAGAAAAAACTAGGAATTTTAATATGGGTATTATGAATGAATATTGTGTATTGAAAAAAAAAATGTATGAAAGAATAAGCTTTAATACGTCGAAGTAATATAAATTAGAGATAAGAATGGGAAACCGAGATTGTGAGAGAAGAAGAAATTATATATGAAGCAGAACCCCGATTGTCCGAAGTCAAGGGAGCGAGTTCATTTCAAATAAGCGAAATTTCGGATGATCCGGAACTTCAATTTTGAATTTAAAAATGTAAAGCAATTGCAACATTTATCCAAAAATACGTTTAATTTCTCATCGCTAAACTTTTATATTGATAACGAAACAATACAGAGTTTCACCAGGAGATTCCATAACAAACAGTTATTTCGACACTGGCGTAAGGTTTCAAACACGACATAAAACACGATGAATTTTGCCCTCACTTGGCAAAGGAAGCAGTTGGCTCCCGAAACGTCGTGTTTTTAAACCTTACGCCAGTGTCGAAATAACTGTTTGTTATATATTGATAATGGAAAATGCCACAAAGTACACTGAAGTGCCAGAAAAACTGGTACAGGCGTGCGTATGCAAATAACGGAGCTTTGCAACCAATCAGCGTAACGCGATGCGGTCGGCAGCGCCTATATAAGACAAGAGATGTCTGGCAAAGCTGTTAGATCGGTTCTTGCCGCTACAATGGCAGGTTATCAAGATTTAAGTGATTTTGAACGTGGCGTTATAGTCGGCACAAGAGAGATGGGACATAGCATCTCCGAGATAGCGACAAAATTTGGATTTTCGCGTACGACCATTTCACGGGTATACCGTGAATATCAGGAATCCGGTAAAACATCAAATCTCCGACAGCGGTGCGGCCGGAAAAAGACCTTGAAAGAACGGGACCTTCGACGACTGACGAGAATCGTTAAACGAGATAGACGTGCAACACTTCCTCAAATTGCCGCGGATTTCAATGCTGGGGCATCAACAAGTGTCAGCGTGCGAACTGTTCAACGAACCATCATTGATATGGGCTTTCGGAGCCGAAGGCCCACTCGTGTACCATTGTTGACTGCACGGCACAAAGCTTTACGCCTCGTCTGGGTCCGCCAACACCGCCATTGGACTGTTGATGACTGGAAACACGTTGCCTGGTCTGACGAGTCTCGTTTCCAATTGCATCAGGCGGATGGACGTGTACGGGTATGGAGACAACCTCATGAATCCATGGACCCTACATGTCAACAGGGGACTGTTCAAGCTGGTGGAGCTTCTGTGATGGTATGGGGCGTGTGCAGTTGGCGTGATATGGGAC
>QLNU02015360.1:261169216-261186907 GCA_006491805.2 Dysdera silvatica | reverse complement strand
ACAAACTCTACGTCGCTGCTATTTGCCTTCAATGAGTAAGCTACCTGCAATCTTCTAATCTTCCGATTTTTAGAATTTTCCTTCCTTAAAATTCAAAATTTGTGTTGTTAGGCAACATTTGATGGATTCTTTTCCTTTTCAACTTTTATTCCAGTGTTGCCATTACCAGTTTAAAATACAGCATGGTCCCACAATTCCTTAAATAACTGTAAAGCAAATATATAGTTGCTACTGACACTCCGTGACACATGAAAATATAGACACATAATTCAATTAAATACATAGTACAAATAAAATTGCATCTAATAACTAAGTACGTATATAGTACTACATTATAACAACTATGCTAATTGTCAATTTTGTAATAAACCCATACGCACATTCCTTTATATACAAGACAATTGGTGTCATAATTCATTATGAAAAAGAATGTAAAAGTTTTAATTTCTTTTATGTAATTAGCACATTGCCCATAGAGCTAATAACTGTTTCTATTAATAAATTTTTATGATGATATATTTCAAGCACTTAGAGAGATTGTTTATTTATTTACTTATTTTTGTAACTTCATCTTCCGAGCAATTTCATTTAGCCTTCTCCCTAAGATTAATAGACATTACACCTCCTTAAAACTGTTCAATTAGTTTCAAGTGTGAATATTATTTATAATATGATGTGTTTATAATTATATTGAAATTTTAAGAAATATTTTAATTAAATATTTTTGAAGAAAAATTTTATTGAAAGATTAAGAAACAATTTTTATCAACGTTTTTTAGGCGTAGTAATAGTAACGCCGATGTTATGGCATGGTTAGATGGTGAAACGTTCGTACAGAAAAGAAAATTTTTCTGCGTTCGGTGGGGCACGCTCCCAGAATCTTTTGCTATCCGGGCAGGTGCTCTTACCAACTGAGCTACAGACGACAAACACTCAATCCCCTACGAACGTATTTAAAGCGTATTTTCCGAAACCGGTTATTTCTCGGAATGGGGCAGTACATGGACTGCTTTTTAAACCAAACTGCGAAGAGACACAATACAATACAATACCATACTTTATTTTTCCATGCTACGGGTTTGTTAATCCTATGGAGGAAGAGCAGCAAAACTTAAGGTTAGTTCTCTCTCTGATGGGTATTAAATTCATCGAACAGCCCGTTATGGCAGATATATTTCTACAAGTCGAACACTGTGCAGATTAAATTAAGAAATAATTTTTATAAACTTTTTAGGCATAGTAATAGTAACGCCGATGTTATAGCCTGGTTAGATGGTGAAGTATTCGCAAAGAAAATAAATGTTTTGTGCGTCTGGTGGAGCACGATCCCACGACCTTCTACAATCCGGGCAGGTGCTCTACCAACTGAGTTACGAACGACGAACATTCAATCCCTTACGAACGTATTTAAAACGTATTTTCCGAAACCGGTTATTTCTCTGTTATAAGGAAAACATTTCTTTTCTTCGCGAACGTTTCACCATCTAACCATGCCATAACATCGGCGTTACTATTACTACGCCTAAAAAACGTTGATAAAAATTGTTTCTTAATTTAATCTGCGTAGTGTTTGATTTGTATAAAATCCTTCTGTATATCGAAAACTATTTTTATTCCTAGACAATCCAAACCTGTTATAGTTAGAACTATGGCAAAATATCTTTACATGTGAATTGAATTTTCGTGTTGTGTATTTTTAAATTGTATTTCTATGTCTAAGCATTTTTAAATTGTATTTCTATGTCTAAGCATTTTTATATACACGCAGACGATATGTGACCGACGTATATTAATTTTGTGAGCGTACACATGTATTTTTAACGGCTTCCCACGTTAGACAGCGATCAAATTAAGGCTTGTAGGTATACTTGGAATCAAAATAGAGAGAAAAATACTGACGCTACAAAAAAAAATGGAGTAAATGAATTATATCGCCGTCTCACTAACATTAGCTCTGTTGAGGTAATTTTTCTCCACCGCGGGCTTCGAGAAATTAGGCGGTAGCTATGTATTCGTCTATGCTTTACATCTCCGCTTTCAGAGTGACGGTCTCCCCTGGGCGGTGGTTTTTTAATTTTCTAACAGCGCCTCTCTCGGTTTGTCTATTTCGCGTATTAGTCTTTCAGAGAGGGGCGCCAAATCCCTCCCCAGGGGTGCGCCCGCGCATGCAGATTTGCGCCCATTACAGTATTATTTTGTCATTTCCCTTACATACATCCTCCCCTATTTAGTTCCCCCCCCCCGCTCGGGTTTGAGTACGGGCGTAGGGGGTCGTCATACATCATGCTCTTGTGGGGGAGGTCACACTTCGAAAAATGGGGGAGATTTTGACGGTGTTATCCCCCCTGGAGGTTTTCGTCACTAGAGGATGGGAATGGTTGTCATTTTGTTATTTCCCTTATTAGATGAAGTTTGTTCCGGAGATATTCAATCCGGATTATTTGTTTTTCCAGTTTAACGAATTATAATGAAATTTAAGTCATTGATGCATAGGAAGTTTAAGGAACATTTTACAATGGGAACAAAGGAAATTATGCATGGAAGGAAAAATAAATAATGTGATGCTATAATTATCCAGATAATATAGAATTGAAATTAATTTTAAAGAAAGGGAGCTTTTATACTTCCTCTTGTATATTTCAAACATATTCCCTCGAATTAACTTGACCTTATATTACAATTTTGTAACTTATATTTTATCTTATTATGAATCAAATACAGGGCTGTCCAGAATTTTTGGGCAGCGGGCCAGAAGCTTCTGCGCGTTTCGTAAGAAAAAATAATTAATTAATTACAAAAGCCTCTCTTCACAGTTTCTTCCGGATAATTATTTGTTCACTTAAGATATGGGAAGGGGTCACCCATGCGGTTTTCCCGATTTCTGAAGAAAAAAAAACGTAATGTTTTTTCATTTCAAACTTTTGTCGGCGGGTCAGATAAACCCTGTTAGCGGGTCGCATGTTGGACAACCCTGATTTAGCACTCGGATTAGTTCAATTCTCGCTTCAGCTTGGTTCTTCTTCTTGGTTCCAGCTTCTCGTAATCCTTCACTTAATTGTAGGTAGGAATACAAATATTCACACTATAGTTAATATCCATTTGTTTGCGCACTTACTATTACCTCTGCATTATTTTTATATTTGTGAAATACTTATATAAATCAATCATCTATAAACTGATGTCGTTACAGAAAAAAATATAAATTAAAATAAATTCTTCCGCTTATCAATTAAGGTCTTTTAAGAAATTTTGGGTATTTTTTGTATAGCCCAAACGATTTAATTTTTTTTCGTTATATATAGTTCATAACATCTTTATATTGGAATCGATAATAGGAGGATTTGAACTAAATGGGCATCTTGAAATAAATAAATAAATAAATAAATAAATAAATAAATAAATAAATAAAACGTTTACATGTCGTTAAATCAGCTATAACATAAAATTAAAGCAATCAGAGCGTACATATTCTATGGTCGCTTGATTGCTATAAGCGACTAAATATCAAGACGACTTGTGAATTAAAGCAATTTTTAGAATCAATTGTATAATGATAATTTATTTTATTATTATAATTGAAATAAAAACTTTATCGTATCTTTGATCATTTTAAAAATTAAAAAAAAAAGTAATATACTATTACTTTTTTTATTTTTGCATTAAAATTCCAGTTTTTAAATGTTTATAAATAATAAAGCATATCTACTACATTAGTGACTTGTTAAAGAATTTTAATGAGGATAATAATATTTTTTACAAAAATAATAAGAGCGTTTAAAGTACATATTAAGACATTTTTAATCTGCTTGCAGCTACTGCAGGATTATGCTAGTTGAAAGCTTTTATCTATTTTCGAAAGCTTTCAATATTTTGACAATTTCACTGCGAAGAAATTTTTATTTTGGCAAGTAAGACTTAAAATTTAAGGCTCTGACATATAATTTCTTCAACGCACAATTTCTGTTTTCCCTTTAATTGCATACCAGATCACAGAAAATAAACTAACAACGTATTCTGTACTCCATCTTAATTATTCGCGACCGTAGAGGTTTGACGAAGGTAATAAGAATAATAATAAACATTATGATTAATAATAAAAACGCGACTAACACAGCTAAATTTCATGTAAACCGGTTTTTAGTACAAATAATAAGCATAACCTGCTACCATTAAGAGCAATGTTACGATACATGGACCGTTGCAAGCATATATAATATGCATTTCTCTTAGGGAAACATTGACTTTTCAGAAACTAATTCTGAACTTGAAGACACCTCCAAAACTACCTTCTTTGACAGGTAATAATCACTCAGTTCGCTTAGGAATATTGAATATCCAACCACGCCATATAAGTAGTTCAAAAAGTTCAATGTTATGTAATGTATTACTATTTTTTACCCCATTTGAAAATGAAATGTTTTAGATTCTATATGCAAACAGAACTGTGGTAAAACTGTTTTAATACGGCCACCCGTGGTTCAGTGCCAAAACGACTGTGCTGAGGACTGACCTCGGTATATGCACAAAATAATGTTAATTCAACATTTAAGAATTCTTGTTTGTTGCAGCAATGTTCTGCTTAATTTAATGATGACCGTAACATAAGGTGGCCGACATAGACAGTTTTGTTGAATCTACAACTTAAATTAGATTCTGCACGGTAACATTTACCTTGTTCGTTTTAGAATTTCAGTTTCCGAAAGAAAATAAACTTGCAGAATATTGTAGATTATGAACTGGTGAGATTAATCCTGTTAATGTTTGCTCGTTGGCATCTGCTCTTAACTTGTTGATCCTCTCTTTTGGTCATAATAAATAATTCATGGTTCCATATTATCTTGCTATTGATGCTGCCATTTTATTTAGTATCCAAAACCTGGATTTCCAACATTAGAAATATAAATGTACGTAAGTTGGTTTGTTTCTTGTTATTTGGTTGTATAGATTTTTTCTACTGCTGCATTTAGATCTTCCATTGTTTCACTGTGTGAGAACATTTTTCTTTGCACCGAGGTCCATTGGAGCCAATTTTTGATGAGTATTCTCATTTGAGGTACAAGCATTTTTTTCTTAAATCTTGCATTGTTTTTATTCAGTTGGTACCAAAGAACAGTTGGTTGCCAAAGAAGCGTGGTACGCTTCTTTGGCAAAAGTAATGCAGACGTGTTGAAGACTTATTCTCGTTTGAATTCTTTGCTGATTTCCATTACTTTTGCGCTATCTTCATATCCCTTCGTGGATTTATTATTAATTCCACTACATATTCTTGACTACTTTGAGACAAATCTTGTTGGAAATTTTCGATTTGGAACTTCTGTTCACGTTGTTTCATCACCAAATCCTCAAATATTTTATTACTTCCGAAATGAATGCGTAAAAAAAGTAATGACCTTTTAAAGAATGAAAAATACTATATTTAAATTACCTTTCACTGAAATTTGCCCCATGGTGGTGTAGAGATGACGCATTTATCTATCATGTGCTTACCTGTATTTAAATTTCAACGGCTCCGTGGAGACAGCGCCATTTTTTTCAATCTCTCAGGGTTTGATTCCATAGTTAAGAGAGTGAGAGGTCCGGATTCTTCAGAAAACTCTGGTTCCTCGCTCAATGTGACCTCAGCTATGTTTGAGCAGTAAAACGCAGAACATTTAACCGAAGTTAAACACTTTACTCCTTGACTATAGAAAAATCTCAGAAGAAATATAAAAAATAAGTTCTCTCTATGCAGACACATCACAAATATCCACCGCAATTTGTCCTATGCATGTAGGAGCCGATTACTCTTGTACTTCCATTGTGTGATCAAAGGTCTTCAATATCTAACGGGAAGGACTCCAATTTTACCATCCAGCTGTTATGTTCGCTACAATGTTCTTATTTTAAAGCTATCCTATTCACCGATGCAGAACGTATCAGAGCTGTCAAATTTCTTTAAAATCATCGTCAGTGAAAAGCATATAAAACCTGTATCAATTTAGCTCTGTACATGACTTAGAACCGAGGGACAGTGATACTATTTTGGATGTTGGTGCAAGTAGCATAGATAAATATTTAAAACCCTACCCTATCTTTGGGAAAATTTCAAACTTAAAACAACAACATTGTTTTCAAGTAGAAAATGAATATACACGACATGATGACGATCATATATATGTTCCATTACTGTAGTTTATATTCCGTACGAAATAATGAGAAGTAAATTCAAGCAATTTTAAAATGCAGAACCCATAATTTTTTCCGTTGTCAGAGTTTCAGTCTCTAGCCCAGAGAGACAATCTCCTTGGTGCTAGTGGTTTTGAAAGAACCTCTGCGGAAAGCGTTTTCCTCAGAATATGTCACAGTGCTTAATCGCGCTATTCAGTCTTCTATTCCGTGTAACAGCGCATCCATCATAGCAATGTGATTACTTCCTCAATCGAATTAGGGGATGACGCTGAATGAAAAGCTGCTATTATGCTACAGCTTATGACCTATCCAGTGAACGTCCCTTTGGGACCAGGGTTTCCCGCTGATGAAATACCACCCCCTCTCGTTCTCGAGTGCAAAACGTCACACCCGATATATATGTTACAACGGCGTTTACAAAGCTTTTGGGTAGTATAATATCAAGTAAGTGAATTAGAGAACGGGTCTTGAGCAAATAGCGGACATAAATATCGCCTAATCGAATTGGCGAGGAAGATCAGCCACTTCATGAATTGCTGGTTTTGAGATGTACTGTGCCTACAGCTTTTTAAATATTATAGACCTTGTGCAGGAATTGCTGCTACTGGTTTTCAGAAACGAGTGTTTCTAACACGTTTTATGTGCTTGAAAAACATTAAAACATCGCGTTTTTGCTCTGTATTTCTATTTTTTTAAATACCACATGGCTTATTTTTTTTTTAATCGATCAAATTTGGTTTGTTCTGCATTCAGAACTATATTGGGTGTGTATGCAAACGTTTTGCCCATTTTTTTTAGGTGAAAACGAAAAGCGCATAAAATAAGAAAACACAATACCTACGTACTAACGTAGTTGCCATAATTTAGTATGTCCTACTGCCATCTGTCTTGCGGTAGATTAATCCCTTGTTGATAAAATTTCTCTGGTTTAGAGTCAAAAAAATCTTATAATGCTGTTTTCACATCTGGCATATCATTAAAGGCTTGAAGAAACAAGGAATTTTGTGACGATCGAAAAAGATGGTAATCCGAAGGAGCAGTGTCCGGGGAATATACTGGATGAGGCTTCCCAACTAAAGTTGAGTAGGGTTTTTTTCCAGGTGATTAAAGCAACATGAGATCTGGCGTTATCTTGTTGAAAGATAACGCCTTTGCGATTGACAAGTGCTGGCCGCTTACGAATCCGTTTTTGCTTCAATCTGTCCAACCGTTGGTAGTATATGTCAGAATTAATGGTTTAGTTACGTGAGAGAAATTCCCAGTGGATTATTCCCTTCATATCCCACCATACACTTAACAAAACCTTTTCGGGGTGCAATCCTGCCTTTGAGGTGGATGGATTAAGCTCTGCTACGCTACACATAGACCTTCGACGTTTCACATTATCGTACAGTACCCATTTCTTATCACCCGTTACAATTCGTTCAAAAATGGTTCATTTCTTGAACGAGGAAGCAAAGAAACACAGGTACTGATTTTCTTCTGTCGTTGTTTTTCAGAGAGCTGACGTGGAACCCACTCATCCAGCTTTATGATGAACCCAAGTGCATGCATTTCTTTTTCAACTGCTATTCTGTGTACGAATAGCGTTTCCACTAATTCCGCAATAGTTGGATATGGTCACATTCTATATGGCTTGATCCAGAATCTGCTCAGAAATCACTGATGGACGCCCAGAACGTGGTTGATTTTACAGCTTTTGTCTACGTCTCTGAATTTCCGAAACCAACAACGACATGTGCTATCGTCAGTTGCATCCTCCTATTACACTTGACTCATATTTTGATATGCTAGGGTTGCAGTACTGCCCCTATCAAACTCATACAATAAACGATGTCTGTTATGCTCCTTATCACTTGCCATTTTAAACCGCTTGAAGTTTTTTTTTACGAATGATTTAATTTTACAACCACCTTGCCTTTATATGATATCTGTCTACACGTTTCATTGGTCGAAAACTCCAGTCATCACAGCGTCATGTACGACATCAAATCCACTCATATACTTTGCATCTCCAAAGACGGGTAGAACTTTTGCACACACCTAATAACAATTATAATATGCACATTTTTATGTTTCTACTTTATGTTTATAAAATAGAATATAATTCTAATATATATTTAAGGTAGAACAAATGAATTATGTGAATCTGCAGTCGGTAGTGGATCAAATTTAGCAACAGTGGCCATAGTCACCAATTGTGAACTATATCTGATTTTTTTTTTTTGCATTGATGAACAATGTTTAAAAGACACTCGCATTTATTATAATTAGAAGGCTTAAAAAGGCAACTCTTACATTTAAATTTCGTCTTTCTCTTCTTAATAAGTATGGCTACTTTAAAAAAAAAAATACGTGTCATCACCAACCATTTTTAATCTACTACAAGATGGAGGTCTCTTTGTTATCAAGCATACGCGTGGTATGCTGAAAGAAATACAGGGAAATTGGCCTTAAACACTCCACGCTAGCCAAGCGTGTTGACAAGCTGGATATACAGTTTAACGAGGGTTCCGAACTTCGGTCATTACAGAAGAAGTCCTGTGCTTACGGCGAAAATTGTTGTGTCACCAACCCAGGGAGTGACCGCCGTCTAGGCTGCTTCAAATTCGGCGCTCTGTCGAGAGCCGGTATTCTTAGCAAAGGATGGACAGTGTAGTATTTGGTACTACACCGTCACATCACAAACAAGAATAGTAGACTCTTCTTAGAATCTTGGGAAACTTACAAACTACACGGGAAAGCCATTAATACATCACAACCACTTCCAGAAACTTATAAACAACTCTTACTCTGAAATGTATGAGACATCCCCAAATTAGGTAACCCGCAGTGTGGGTTTCTCATTGGTCCCTATTGGGGTTCTTCCATGATTCTATTGGAGGCCTCCCATTGGTTCTCATTGGGTTTTCCCATTCTGCGGGACTACTCTGATGAAGGGTTTTCCAGAAATTTCAAGTATAAAAAAGAGACAGAAACATAACATCGTCATTACTCCTGATGAAGGACTGCTGCTGATGCGTCCGAAAGCTTGAGTGATCTTTTTCATTGCTATTTTACCAGTGTTTAACCTTTTTATGTAATTTCCTCCCTGTATTTTATTACTAATTTTATACTTATATATGGATATTTGTTGGTTTTATATGGTTTTAGAGTAACTTATACGTTTTACACGAAATTATTATTTGAAATATAAATGTGTGATCCGAGTTAAGTAGGTGAAATTATTTTTTTCCGATGAATTGATAGATCGCGAGGAAAAAATATTGTCATAAGGGGGAAAAGTGGGAATTTCCATTTCCACTCTCCCTTTCTCTCATAATGATTCGTAATTTCCTGAACACAGTCTCTCTTGCGACATAACCCAACTGTGCTCATAAACCATATATTTAATGGTAAATGATTGCCGAAACAGTTATGTAAAATAAAATACACTTCGTAAGACTGATGACTAACTGGTCAAAAACCTGACATTCGTAATAAATACCTTTTGTTACAAAAGGAAAATCGAATCAGTACCTCAAGAGAATTATGCGACAACAGCAACAACCATTATGAAAATATTTTTGGTCCAGCATGCAAATAATCAAAGTCAATGAACCCGCATAGAAAGACTTTGTTATTATCATACTTATTATTACTTCAAGTGTGTTTTTAGACTTGGCTGTATAAACTTGAAACGGGAAGCGCCAAGTACTTAAGACTTCCTTTTGTGATTTATTCAAATGTTGTTTCTATAGAAACTTCCTGACTGTTGGCATGCCTTTAAAATTGTGGCTTTTTTGTAACTTAATGTAATTGTTGGGGTGATCTCAAGTATTTCCAGACTTGTGTGGTTGGTATTAGGTAGCTGATAGAATTATGGGTACAATGCCAATACTTTCGATATGCCACATGTCTTCGAGATTTCACTTGGTATTAATATTATTATTGTCGTTTCTCTTAGATGTATACTTCACAGCATCGAGGTATATTAAATGATCTTCCTACCCTAGAGTTACTGGTAAAGTAGTAATCCAGAGACCTGAGAACTGTCCACGTATCTTCTTAAAATGTATCCAGTTCCCATTAAGAATCAATGGACATAATTGGACATGGACGTTACAGAGATAATTGCACCTTGCTGACTTTGTAGGTCAGATGCAATTATCTCTCTAATGTCCAATTTTCCCAACAGTTTTTTTTGAGTTGGATGTGATGGCTGTCAGGGCGCCGATCACTATTTGGATAACAGTTAAAGATGTTTTTTCCAGAGTCTATTAATTTCTATTGCAAGGTCACGATATTTATTGAACATTATTATTCTTCTTGCGTAAATATGTAATATTGATTAAATAGAATTTGTCGACCTTTTGACGATTTCTTTGAGGCATTGCTAACTTAATTAGAAAATTTGGAAGGGTTATTTAAAAATTAAAATTTAATGTAATAATATATTTATGGTTACTTGGTTTGGTTTGGTTTGTTTTTTGGTTTTACGGCTCAAAGACTACAGTGGTCATGCTGCGCCGGGACCTACAGTTTTCCGAGGAATCCGAACCTCTTAAGGCCTGGGGAACCAAACCCCGGACTACAGTGAGCAGTGCGATCTTTTATGAGATCTCTGAGTAAGCGTTCTTTTATATTTATATTTTTATATATATCGTATATTTATGGTAGTATCGTTAACAGCGGTACCATATTGAAAACACTGGCTCTCATCCACCATCAAGTACTTATGGAAACCAATATCGTGTGCAGTCAGCACAAAAAGGCGGAGCACCTTGAAATACCACATAGTGTTAGCTTTAAGGTTACTTGCCCACACCTATGTGACTCTTGTTCAACATCACGCATATTAACACTTTGACTATGTAAATCAATTCATAGCAATTTATGTCAATATACAGATAAAGGTCTAACGACTAACACAATGTACAAGGTCCAGAGAAAATACACAACTAAACGTGTTCCAGACCGAAAAAAAAATGAGGGAAAATTTGAAACTAAACATTATTTTACTAGAATTGTATCTCCATATTTTATTATTTAATTGAATTTCAGTATTTTACTACCCAAAATAGGTTTTATTTTTTACTTGGGTTAGATAAATTAGAGAGTGTAAAGGCAACGCTAAAATATAATAGGTAAATATAACGATACTTCATAAAGCTTATAAACGAAAACAATTATTTAATAAAAATGAAAATAATTTCGAAATCAACGTTCGTTTTTAATTACATTTTAACGTGAAACAAGCAATAAACGATTTTAATAAAAATTGTTCAATAAAAAATGAATCTTTATTGTCCTTTTGTTCTTACTTTCCAGCAAGGAATAAATATTCTTCAATACCATTAAAATGTCTAACGTATGATCACATTGGCATAATTTTATCTTTATGCCTGCATGTGAACATGCAAACAAGTATTTTTCTGCAAATATGCCATACAGATAAACCAACATGACATTTTTTGTATCTATGTGTGATAAAAAAAATTAAACTACGTAAAACTACCATCCTTAAAATGTGTAGTATTTTTAGCAAGACACGTTCAGAAACCAAACACTCCATGCTAAAGTATGAAGAGCGTGGTTTGTATTTTTTTTCTTTGACAGATATTTGAATGTACATTGTATGATTTTTTTTTACAAAAACCATTCTAGTAATGCACAAAAACCGTTATCTTCACAATCTGGTGTCTCGCTGTGGCAAAGACCACCCATATTCGAGTAAAAGAATTTCGTTTTTTGTTGCCTTGGAGGGGGCGCTTCAAATTTAATAGAAAGTGGGAAAATTCACGCGCTCGATTTACCGTGCTCGATTGAGAACAGAACGAATAAAAAAAAAATGCATTTCTTTCCCTTGTTTTGGCTAATGTATTGAAATAACTAATTTTTTGTCAACATTTACGTGCCGATAGAAAACTTGCGTTTAATTTAAATTCCCGCGAAAAATTTTAAATTCAACTAAAA
Organism: Dysdera silvatica; assembly: GCA_006491805.2. Taxonomy (NCBI): domain Eukaryota; kingdom Metazoa; phylum Arthropoda; class Arachnida; order Araneae; family Dysderidae; genus Dysdera; species Dysdera silvatica. Next base: position 261,174,784 of record QLNU02015360.1, on the reverse strand, counting down.
ACCGAATCAAATTGAACGGGAATTTTATGACTAAGAATTTGGATATATTATAGCTGAATGAATATTTTTTTATCAAAATTTAACAAGGAATTTATTTATTAATGCGTGTTTTGAAAATATTGTTGATATGATGATATTTTTTGAATTAGGAAGAAATTGCTTTAAAACAATGAAGAAACTTAAAGAAGTAAACAGATCATCTCCAAAACTTGTTGACGTTTTTAATTAAATTATGTATCTGTAAGGTAATTAAATTATACAATAATTTATTTTTTTTTTGCCACCCACGTATTAATTACAGCTCAAACTAGAGCTTATTTGTTTTGGAGAAAAAGAGACGCTTTCCCCATCCTGGATTCGAACCAGGGTCCCTCCGTTTAGCCCGCTAGACGAATGAGGACAGGAAACAACGCTCTCTTTCTCCGTATGTAAAGATGTTAAGGTATTATTACCCTCCGCAGGGATAACACAATTGCCAAATATGGTCAACACAAGAAAGCCTCCGGGGCGAGAATTTTGTGAGTTTTCGTGGGGGAATTTATTATACTATAATTTTTGCCACCCACGTTTTAATTACAGCTCAAACTAGAGCTTGTGTAATTTTGGAGAAAAAGAGACGCTTTCCCCATCCTGGATTCGAACCAGGGTCCCTCCGTTTAGCCCGGAGTGTCTTGGACCGCTAGACGAATGAGGACAGTCCTCATTTTTCTTGTGTTGACCATATTTGGCAATTGTGTTATCCCTGCGAAGGGTAATAATACCTTAACAAGGTAATTAAACTAGGTATCTGTAAAAATTAGTAAAGTTAGAACTTCGTAAAAATTTTCTTCATATAGGGACTTGTCCAACAAAAAATGTAATTAAAATTCTTATTTTTAAGAAATTTACAATAAAAAACTCACCAAAATACTTACTTCAACTGTATATTTATAACATATAAAGTTAAAAAAATCTCTTCAAATTCGAAGTTATACAATAAAGTTATATTTATGTTCTTATTCTTTGTATTTTTGAATTTATCTTCACATTTTTTGCATTCGCATTTATGTTTTTTATATTTAAATTTATGTACTTTTTATTTATATTTACATTTACGTCCTTTGTATTTATATTTACATTTATGTCTTTTGTATTTATATATACATTTATGTCCTTTGTGTTTATATTTACTTTTATGTCCTCTGTGTTAATATTTATGTTTATTCTTTTATTCTATTAATTATATTGAAATATATAAATTAATTTTAAAAACAATGATATCATATATTTGATTAGTATGTGTTCTACTTTTCATTTACATGCCTATTTTTAAATCAAAACAAAGTTAAACTTCAAAACTCTTTTTTTTTTTAGTTTAACGAACAATTACGTGACCATAAAACCTTTTATTATATTTTTCTTAATAATTTAAATTTCAGGAAAGTAGTTTTTTGATTATAATATAAATAAAATTATTTTAATCAAATTATCTTGCACCATCATACATTACGATTATGTTCAATTCTCCGCTCTTTTTTGTTCATGTTAGAACATTCTTTTGGCTCATTATAGACGAAGAGGAGAAAGTTTGTCTTGCACTTAGACTGGACTCCAACCCGTAAACTCTAGGTAATTTATGGGCTCTGTCAACGGAGGGGACAGAGGGATCCGTCCCCACAAAGTTGATATTAGGATTCCATGTCCCCCCTCCAATTTCAAACAAAATGCCTTCTACTGGTATATTGTCCCCCCGCCCCCAATATTTTTATGTCGTCGGCGCCCATGGGGTAACTGTCTCAGTTTTCGAGTAACTAAATCATAACGATCATTTTCTCCACACCTTTTTTAATAATTATTTAGGAAAATCCCTTTTGTCAGTTACACTGTTGAACAAATTTTATCGAGTTTTCTGTTTCTCAATATATACATTGTGTATTTCTTATAGACATTAGAGTGCTAAACAAGAATATGGCGTTAAAAATGTTCTATCACCTTCCAACTTTAAGTAATTCTATTTTCAATTTTTGGATTATATAGGCACTTATATAGCAATTATGACTATATTACATTTCATTTTAAGTGCGTTTGATCAACAAATTAAACAAATTTTAAAAATTTACCGCAACATATTACTGGTATGTAACAAAAGATTCGGAGCAATTTTACTTCGCAAATGTTGTTTATTTGACTTTGACTAGGTAGCACTGAGTATATTGTAATATTTTGTTTTTCCTGTGAATGCCGTATCGGCAAGGGCGGATCCAGGATGTTATTACTGGGTGGGCAGGGCGGATTCGGGGGCCCCCACCTGGAAAATTTTTAGTTTTGGACTGTGTTAAATAGTTTAGGTAAATGTTGTTATATTACTAGCATTCCTTTATACTCACCAAAATATTTAATTTAAGACAATGAATTAAAGTTGGGCTTTTCTTTAATTAAACTATATGGTTTAGGGTAGATTATAGTCAAGTATGACAGAAGGATAAGCTAGTAAAGGAGACATATACAATAACCAAAACGATAATTTACAATGTAATTAATAGAACAAGTTTAAATTTAAACTGCAAAAACATTGTAATTATTTTACTTTTTTTATTACAAGCAGCTTTCTAAGAAACTTTAAGTTAATAGTGCAAAGTCAAGCCAGCTTGGTTTCTTTGAAAATTTGTCAATTACTTTATTTACATCAATATGAATATATCAAAATTTTGATTTTTGATTATTTCAAAATCTGTAGGCATTACTTTTAAAATTGTGTATATATTTATAGTATATTTATATATAATAATATTTATATTATAAAAGTAACAGTTACTTAAATGCCACATTATCGCTCACTTCATGAGAAACAGAAACCTTATTGAATGGTGTTATCATACATCTAAAATTTGATTGGTTGGTTGTATTTTTATGGTGCAAGGACAACAATGGTCATTCTGCACCAAGCAAGGTTCTAAAATTTGCCACAATATCAATAAGCTTTTAAATATCACCATGAAAAGCTCACAAAAACAAGCTTTGCGTGCTCGTTTTGTAAAGAAGGTAACAAACTAGTGTTAGTTTTCCATTCCATATTTCTTTTATTATTATTACCGTCGTAGTTATCAACAATTTAGCCCAGATAATCTTTCGTGATCGTTATAACAACACTTAAATTATCTTGCAAAAAGCTCGTACGGGGAACTGATTGAGTTAGGTGTTTGTTGACTTTAAGATCAATATCTAATTTACTTGTGCATCTTTTCCTATTGTTGCCTTGGAAACATACAAATTGAGAGATGGTATACATCCCTTGTACTTGCTTTTCCTTTTTTTCTTTGCATTTTGCTTAGATGAAGTTTGATTTAATCTCTAAAATTACCATATCTTGCAGATCATGTCAAAATATTAATTCCTTCTCTGCTGAGCTGTTGAGTGAACGTATAAAATTAAAATAAAGAAGCTCTATTAATTTTACCGAGGTAAAAATGCCAGCGTGTTTGGTACATAGTCACAGACGGTAAAACACGGTCGTTAAATGATCAACGCCTGCTGAAGCCATTTAAAAGACCACATCCCCTCCCCTTTCCCAGCATGCCCTCTTCTCCGTTACCCAGTTCTAATTCTATTGTCCATTTCTCCTTCATAAAAATTGCCTAATCGGATTTACATCAACTCCTGTCTTTTTCCATAGTTCCTGTTCCCCTTTTCGGGACGTAATCTGCACCCCTTCTGTATAGTCTCATTTTCTTCAGTGGGGCAACCCAATTCACAAAAATCTGCTACATATTATGGAAACAAATTTGCTGTAAGTAAAGAGCTTTATTTCTTATAGCCCAACACTCAGTAAACTCTAAATCACTTTGTCTAGTCGTGCAAACAAGTTTTGAAACAAGTTTGCAAACAAGTTTTGCGAACAAGTTTAGCTCAACTGGCTATTTTAAATAATATTTTCGCAAGTTGAAGTGGCTTAACAAAGTTATGTTCTCTCTAATTTTTTTTTAAGAACGTTTGCTTGCTCCTGTCGTCAAAATAATTTTTTCTTCGAGGAAAGTAGGAAGTATTAAGGATTCGGCTGAAATTGGGTAGAATTAGATACTATGCTTTTTCCAAATGTACATTTGCTGGTTTCCAGAAAAAAACTGAAAAGTCGCGAGTATTTGTATAAAAATAGCGGGAAGTACAAGAAACGTAGGTATATTCCCGGAAAAGTAATACTGATTCAGGTATCATATGCAAATTTGTGGCGTTATGAATCTGTTTGCGAAATCAAACAAAAGTATACAAGCGATTGTTTCAGTGCGAGTCGTTATTTCGTGATGGAATTAGTGAACAGAGGAATCGGAGAAAACCGTTTTGTAGGAATGATCTCGGGACATCATTTGCCGAAAAGATGCAATGGAGAGATATTGGCCAAATAGAGGCAGGCCAGAGTCAGGCTGGCGTGTCAGAATTGCTGAATTGAAGACATCTGTAGTCAGTAGGCTGTAAACTCAGATTCAGAGTCCCAAAGGTTAAGCCAAAAAAAGCCTAGAGATACGGCTATATCATACAAGGCCAATATTTGTTTTTAATTGCACGAATAAATGAGACTTTTATTATTGGAATTACTTGAAGAATATCATCAGCTTCCACTGGATATAAAAGGCTCTATGACGGAGGTCTGTATGCTAACGCCACTAGCAAATTGTGTACACCTCACCTCACGTCACAGAAGTAAACTGTTTAAACGGGCACGCATGCATGTGAATTGAAATCAATAAGAGTTCGTACATCTCACGGATGGGTCCAGATACTGTTTGCACAGCGATTTCGAGCGCTGTTTTATATCTAAAGAATTAGAGATTAGTTATTTATTATCTCTGTAATATTCGTGATAAAGATCGTTACGATGGAGATAGTGCGTATGTGTTTGCGGTGGTATTTCTTTAGGTGGATGTAGGCCTACAGATCCCTACGTTCCGAATCTCAATGTGCTTATGTGTTCGAAAGAATAAAGACGTATTTTGGACTCCTATATGCATCCACATGCAGGGGCGAGGGCGAAATGTTTTTTCTTATAAAGATTTGGTAACCCCTCTAAACAGAATTCGGCATGTGGAACAACACCATGAAAATAATTTGCGTGGAGTGACAGGCTCGATCTCCCGACCTCACTCTCATTGAGCATGTGTGGAATGCTCTAAATCATGACGTGTCGCTGTCAACACGTAATTAAATTAATAATTTTAGTAAATATCTTAAAAAAGTAAAAAAATGAAGTGATGAGACAAGATTTCATTTGCTGCAGAAAGTATTACGCAAGAAAATAATTTTCAATTTTAATCCGGATTTTAAAATGAGCTTTTCAAAAATGAAATCTGCAGATTTGGAAAGAAAAGTTTGCTTATATGTTTGTTGTTTTCTAAAAACAACAAATTTAGATATATTTTTTAGAAAGCAGTTTATTGATTCCCACCTTCGACTTTTATTACCTCAATTATAAATTAAAATTCAAGTAATCTTAATAGCAAACTTTTTAAGTTTTATAATTAAAAAATAATTACCTGGAAGTTACCTAAATTGAATACTAAATGTGTTAAGATTAGCTAAGAACAATGGCTATTGTTC
>QLNU02015360.1:261113902-261169116 GCA_006491805.2 Dysdera silvatica | reverse complement strand
AAATTATTGGCTACGTATTAGTATTGTTGGATTAGTATACTACTATTTACCTTGGTGGCTACCTTAGGAAAAAGTAAAAAATACCCATAGCTTAGCACTGAAAGAAATGCTTTTATTATTTTGAATGCAAATGCATTTTGCTTTTGCTTTATTGTGCTTTCAGATTTCGTCGAATAGTAAGTTTGATTCTTTTCCCATTTTGTTCCTAAATACACGTATGGTGAGAACTCGGAACTAGAAGATTTGCTTACTTCTTGGGTATGCGCATTTTTAAGGTAACCATTCCGGTACTAATTTCTTCAATAAATTAGAAGACCACAAGGAACTATATTAGTTTATTTCTCTGCATATTCAAAAACATTTGTAGTTCCAAAAGTAATGACAAACTTTTCTGAACACTTTCTGTAATCTGACTTTGCTGCATCACCTCATAAATTCAGAAGAGTAGAACCGTGCTCAAATGTAGGAAGAGGGACTTCAGCTTGATAGATTGCAGAAAAACTTATTGAGTTTTTTGGTGCTTTGCATTTTCCCTACCATCGACCAATCCACAAGGAAGATGAATATTTAGTCTTTCGCATTTTTCGCCTAACTTAAACCGAGCAGGGTTGGACCAGCAATTGGGCCAGCTTTGCTATCGGAGATATATTTCTATTCATGGGACTGTTATTTGGTTGACTGATCGTACTCAGTCATTGAGCTATTGGCCGAGTGAATCTCTAGCATTGATTGTTAAGGATTCGAGAGAAATCAGACGCGTGTGCATAATTCTGAATGGATGCGGCACAAAATCCTACGTTTTTTGGTAAATGTTGCTACTCGATTAGGCAGTGTTTGCCCAAGATGTTCAGCATATTTACCATCTATTATAAATTGTAGGCTAAGATTTAAAAAGAAGATTTTGGATTTGATATTTTAGAACTAGTTACTTACCAAGATGATAGCAAGGAGCGGATTTAACGTTTCAAAATATCTCGCATCAAAACATTAGCAATACGTTTATGCAAGTTCGGTTCATTGTTTCATCACTGGCTTTCAAAAAGTTTTCATTATTTAATCTTCAATTACATTTCTCCATGCTTTATTTTATCTACTCTCTTTAAACATTCCTCAAAAGAATTAGTTAATCCGCATAATATTCGTATCAGTTTTATAATAATCCTTCTTTAAATGTCAATTAGTTTAGGGAAAATTCATGCATTTAACCAGAGCTCATCCTAGTTCGCCAATTCTTTAACTAAGTGTTGCACATGCAGTTTTATAAGTCAATCTCTTCGTGCTTTAGAATTATTTTTATCGCATTGATATTGCGATATAATAAAATTTATTTAATATGGTATTGTTAAATGTTTGCATGATTTGTGTAGTGCGCTGCCGATAAAAAGGTATTAAGCCATACTTAACAATTCCTCGATAGTTGCTAAAAGAACCAAAGTAATATTCTGTACCGTCAGGTTGTTTTGTTAATTTAATGGGTTTATAAATAATGCAATATTTTTTCCGTCAACCTGTAATTACAACAATGCCATCTTCCGTTTCGATAACCTTATATAGGCATGATCCATGCCCTATTATTTTAATTTTATTTTAATGAAACAAGACTGTGATTGTGAAATTTGACTTTTGGTTCCGTATTTAAAATTATATGACTTAAAACAGGAGATGTAATATGTACATTTTTTTGAACTTTTTAAATTGTTCCCCAATATTAAGATGTGAGATATATAGATAAAAACGTGGATTTGTTGAAAATTGTCGTGTACAGGAAATTATTTTATTGATATAGAAAAATGGAGGGGGTGATGTATTATGGCAGTAGGTTGTACATATTACCAAAGGAAAGTCTAACCTGGTCAAGTCCACAATTTGGAAAAAAAATTGGCGATTTATTTAAATATAGCTGTACCTTGGACCTGTTCTGACCTAAGGAGCTTGTAAGTATTTCAGTTAAGCCACTGGGCAATTAACGTGGAATTTTAATTCATAGTTTATAACAATGGAATTATTGACTGTTGAATTTATTAACGAACTGATTGTTGAATTTTTAACGAATTGGATGTTGAATTCACTAACTAATAGAATAATGAATTTGTTGACTAATCGAATGATGAATTTGTTAACTAACTGGATGTTGCGGTTTGTTAACTGATTTAATTGAATGCTGAAGTTAGTTAATTGATTTAATTGAATGCTGAGGTTTGTTAACTGATTTAAATGAATGCTGAGGTTTGGTACCTGATTTAATTTAATGCAGAGTTCGTTAACTGTGTCAATTAAATGTTCAATTTGCTGAATGAGTTAATTGAATATTGAATTTCTTTTTAGCAAATAAAATCGATATTCTATAAATACTACTATAGTAGTAGATAAATAAACACATTAATAGAATACATATTTAATATCGTGACAGATAGCCATAGATTTTTGCTACTTTTCAAATAAAACCACCTTTGTTTGAAGAAAGTAGCAAGAAGCTACTGAAACAGCTGTCACGACATTAAATTGTGTAATTTCTAACAGTGACAGTATTGTGTTTTATTTATCTACTATTTTTGCACAGTGTATCACATCAATCGCAATTTTATAACTACTACAGTAGTAACCAAAATTCTCGTTTATTGTTATCTTATCCATATAATATTCAAAATATGGTGATTCGCGTTTAATTTATAGAAAATTCGATTAGAAAACAAAGAAAATTGAAAATAAAATTAACTTTCCATCGGATACAACTGATCTAATAGGTATAGCTCTCACATTTTATCTCCCTCTTCCCTTCTACGTGGCCGGGTTCTCTATATTATTGAGTAGCTGTCCCTTATCTAATGATGTTTGAATACGTATATGTCAGTTTGCTTCAAACCTGTTTGAGTCAGTGTAATAACAAAAATGGTCTACCAGGCACATTGCGCTCTATTTCGTAATTTTTTGTGAGATACGTCAAAATATGAATGCAAGTATGCAATTTGTACGTCACATACAAATTTTGTTTGTGATAGAATGAATTTATCTCTCCCCCTGTAAAACATGATATTCTGAAATAGGTTGTATTGTAAATTATTTAAGTTGTAATTATCTTGCATTATTTTGGATAATTTTGGTGTTTAGCAAAGAAAAACTTCCGGAATATTGCATTTGTAGATTGTTTTCTGAATTTGTCATGGCTTTCTACAGATTTTACGTTTTGATTTTTAGAAAAAACACCTCAAAAGTATTGTATTTGATAAAAGCATAATTTGAAAAAAAATATTTTTATGATTACAAATAACTTTTTTTTTTTATGAAAATTTTTTGTTGGGTTCATTACGCCAGAACATGTGGTTCGTTATATTACGCCCGACCGAAGGTTAAATTTTGTAACGCAAGGTCTTTCATAATTTTAATTAAAGAAGACACTTCAATTTACGATCGATAATGTACATTTATTCTTCATACGCATGATTGATATTTTGTATTTTATATTTTACAATCTTGTAAATTTAGGTAAAATCTTCTTGGTTACATTTTACATTATCCTGTTTCTTGCCTTATCCTGTGTCTTATTCATTGTCAAATTTACATCCATTAAAAATTACTTTTGTATCAGTAAAACTCTCTATAATTTAGGAAAACTTTCCTCTAATCACATCTGTACTAATTATTAACCTTGTCCGGTGTAAAAAAATTGATATTAAAAGCTGGAAGTTTTTTACCTTGTTGTTAAAATGAAGAAACCTGCTTTCTTTTGAAGATAAAAGCTTGACCTTTTGATCGAATTGTCAATTTGACTCTATTCGAAACAGCAGATAATGAAATTTAGAAAAAAAAACTAATTACCTCTTTTTTATTTAAAAAATATTATAAAAAATGCATCTTTACAGTATCATGAAAATGAGTTCAAATGTGCGCAAATATTTAAAGGAATCGGCTAAATAATTTTTCAAGACGCTAATTAATATACTAATTACCGATACTCACCTAAATCGCTTTATAATACAAGGTGACAAGAAATAATTCTGGTAGATTGATTTTAGTATTGACACCATTGTACTACGATAATCGAATTCGCTCGCACTAAATCTCGATTCTTCATTTTCTGAACTATATTTTGCTTTTCCGTTCAATGTTTTACTTTATTGACCCGTCTATATACAGAAGATCAATAAGTTGTCAAATTATTGCGTTGTTTGAGAATGAAAAACGTCAGCGTGAAATCGTTCAAGCGCTTGATGTGTAAAGGCAACTCGTATCGAAGGCAATCAAGCGATTCAACGAGTTTGTCCACAAAGGCAACCATCTAAGAAGAAGAAGAAGAAAACGCGTCGTCAACACGTCCAGAAACCATCATATTATCAAAAGCCGAAATTGGAGGTCTCATTGAGAAAAATGGTTCAAAAAACAGATTCAATCGCAAATCAGTTCGTTAAATCAGCAAAAAAAGGAGCTTGGATCTTCAAAAGACCTAGCTTCTCACGGATGAGAATAAGCGTGTGTGTGGTTGCGAAGATACGCACTTCTACATCGCGCCTCTGGTGCCAGCTGGGGAAAATTGTCCGTATAGATGAGAAGCTCTTCACAATCGAGCAAGTGCACAATCGTCAATACGACGGACTAGAGTCAGCAGAGACTCCTGGACTACCTACTGTCGTTAAACATAGCTAAAATGAGCAGTCTGTCATTATGTGGGATGGAATTTTTTGCTATCTATACCACTGGTTTTCATCGAGTAGAGGGTCAAAATCAATAAAAAAATGTACCAATGCGACATTTTGGAGGCTGAAGTACTTTATTGGACTCAGCAGTATTTCAGCAACCAGGAATGGACGTTTAAGCAAGGCTGTGCCCCGGCTCATAAGGCGAAAATGTCCGGACAATGGTACAGGACTTATTTCTTGTTTTCTAATCACTTCTACGGAATGGCCACCGTACTCGCCGGATCTCAACCCGATGGACTGCTGCATATGGTCGATTTTAGAGGTCAGAAGTTAGGTTAAGCCTCATAAAAGTTTAGAATATATAAAAAAATGCTTATATCAAGAGCGGAAAAAATGTTGGTGGCCGAGAATTTCACGAGACATTTGAAGCTGCACCCCAGTGTTGAAGGTAGTCATTCTGAATACTAGTGAATATATTATTTTCAAAGGTCTATATTATTGTTATTAATCTTTGTTTATCAGTTTTTCGTTAATAAAATTTCATTAAGAAAACCTCTTGCTAACCTTATTTCTTGTCACCTCCTGTAAGTTCAAATAAAACAGATGAGAAATTCGCTCTCGTGTTTTAATGTCGTGTTATTAAAAATAAAAAACAAAAACTTATAAAACCTGTTTGTTTCAAGCATTTAATTCCTCAAAAACAAAAGTATAATAAGAACTATATTTTTTCATAAAAATCTGTATTTCTCATTTTCATTATTGCTAGAAATCCCAATTTTTTTCTTAAAAATTTTAATTGCCCGTTCATATAATAAGACTCACTTTTTCTAATAAAGCGATTAGTAGCTCGTTTTCTTTTTTGTTTCCGTTACTCAGGGGCGCAGGGGTAATACGCTTGTATAGGCTGCGGAAAATCCGCATTTGCCTGCAGATGATTCCGAATGTTTACCGTTTTTCTACCAAACCGTGTCCCGAGGTTTGAGTCCCAAAGCTACAGGGGATCGAACTTCTCGGAAAACCGTAGATCCCGACGCAGCATGACCTTAGTTTTTCTGCTCCATAAAACACAAACGAACCTGCGATTGTTAAGGGCAATTTCAAATATTTATTAACAATACGGGAAGAGGCTTTGAAATGTTGATACAAACCGCTTTTATTGTTTGAATGAATAGTAGCTATTTTTTCTACTGGTCTGGCCATTTTTACTCGATTATTTTGTCTCAATAGCTATAATCTTGTTTGAATTTTATAGTACATGTTACATTGATATTATTGCGTTAGTGTAAAATAGCCTAAATGCATTTTAATCGCCTTTAATATATTTGAACATCTAAGATTCTGTTAGCTAAACGACAACGACGCATTTTAATAATTTTTGATGGGTTACAGCATCCAGGATTCTGTTAGCCTTATAGAAACAACGCATTTTAATCGCTTGTGATATGTTAGAGTAGTGCTTCTTAACATGTGGCCTGTGACAACCTATCAAGGGGGCCACGGGACCTTCCGAATGTTCAGAAAAATAATAATAAAGAAATAACCTATTTAACATTGCAGCTTCAAAAAGTGGATATCCGCAAGGAATAAAACTGCAATACGGACAACAAAATTTCTAAAATTAACGTTCAAAGGATGTCTAAGTAATTTTAAAAAAAATCTATATTGTATTATACAAAACCTGAGACAGGGACTTTTGATGCTTAAATAATGATGCACAAACTACAATCATTTAGCTTGCAACTGATAGTGGTCTATGAGACTTAATATTATTTCTGCAATATATTTTCAGGTAGTATATTTTTTAAATTTTCTTACGGGGAGGCCCTCTTCCCCGCCTCCTCGGTGGTCTGCGATAAACAAAGGAATACTTAAAATGATCCATGATTTATTGAGGATTGCTTAATGTGGTTGGTGATAACTTGAGAATTGCTTAATGTGATCCGTAATAACTTGAGGATTGTGGTCCGTGATACCTTGAGAGTTGCTTAATATAATCCGTGATAACTTAAGGATTGCTTAATGTGGTCTATGATAACTTGAGGATTGTTTAATGTGGTCTATGAGTAACCAAATTTTGAGAAATATCGTGTTAGAGCATCCAGGAGTGTGTTAGCCAAATAACAACAACAAAAATAAGATACACTCAAATAACGTTTTTATATAGTTTTAATGCATACCACAATTCATTACACGTGGAGAAAGCGGTATGTTTCAGTTCGTCAATCTGAACCTACACTTTTAGCTTCTAGTGTTTTCGTTTCTACAAGTCGCTCGGTTTGAAACTGATCAAGAAAAAGATGCGAATTCAAAATATTCATTTACAATATGGAAAAAAAATGAAACAATGATAGTTGAGTAAAAATTCAAAACGTGAAAATATATCGCGTGATCGTAAAACATTTTTTGTGCATTTCTGTGTAAAAGCAACATGGTGACTTAATATTTTCAATGACAAGTTAATCACTTAGCAATTCTTACAAACCTCTTTTCAGCATAAACACATTTTTGCCTATTGTTTTAAGTTATTTTTTCCCAAAATAAAATAATTTAATTCTATAAGATTGTTCATTCATTCATTCATTCATTCATTCATTTTTACACATAATCCAACCAATCTAAGACAATAACGTTAGTGTATGTATTATCAAGATTATAAGAAAACTGAAGAAATTAGAGAAATATAATTTTTCGTTAATCAATTCGTGTTATGTTTTGTCCTAATAATGATATTATGATACGGAGAATTCGTTATTCTATCTTTGACATCGAAAAAGACAGCTAAAAACTGTCGAAAAACGTTTAAACATTAAATTTTATTTGTGCCAATCATGGGATGATTCCTTATTTCCCAAGAAAGCTATTATGGTAGCAATTTAAATAATATTTCACATAATTAAAACATTAGTTCAGGTATGTCTCATAATGATCAATGAAATTGTCTTTGCTTTATTTATTTCTCAAAAAATTCAATTTATAGAGTTTTGTAATTTTAGATAACGGAGAAAAAAGGCATTTTCGTTCCATCCATAGACGAGTGAAATTACTTAACGGGGAGAAATGAATTCCTTTGCTGTTCTGTCTATGAATTGTATCTCAGAACTGTTTTAAGTATTTTAAACAACTATATACTAATATTTTTATTTACAAAATTACGAGAAATATACTATAAGATATATAATGTTTTGTTTTTAGTTTTTTATGTTTCATAATATACTTTCTGAAATTCCACTAAAACTGAATTTTCTCAGTAAATAACGGTATAAAATAAATGAAATTTCCCCCCATGCATTAATAAAAACGAGAATATTTTATGTTAAAAATAATGTTTTATTCTTTTGTAATGCATTATACTTTGCATAAATTTTAAAAGACTTCCATGTATTTTTGTAATAATTAATCTAAGAAAAAGAAATTGGTAAAACAGTTTAACAAAACGCATAGTTAATCAAATTTGAATTTCATTTAAGTGCATTTACATTTAAGAAAAAATACACTTACATGTTTTAATTATATCATTCATTTTATATGATACATGAATGTAATACATTATATAATTAATTAATTACTATAATTACATGAATGTAATACACTATCTAATCACATTATTTAATAGCTAAACTTGAACGTTGTTTTACTATACCAAAATAAACAAATGAATGGGAAATTCTTTAAGAACTTCGTTAATCGGAAAAGCTGAACTATTTTTTTTTAAATTTGTAAAAGTTTTTACCAAAATATCGTTTAATAATGTACAGTAGTTCTTTTTATAAATCAAAGCAATTCAAAATGTTAGAATCTGAATTTAAAAAATGAGTTTATGCACCATATTTGTACTGCAACAAGTAATTGCACAAGGAAAAGCAGTCAGGATTAGGCTTTACACAACATCTTATTAACTTTTCAAACACAGTATACAAAGTGTACTCCGATATTAAAACAGGACGAATAATAATACAAATTTGCCGTAGCAAGAGATTCTTCTTCAGAAAGGAACTTGGTAGTAAGAAGTCTGAAAGAAGTTCCGATTCCAATATACAGCAAAAGCCATGATTATGGAGCATAACTCCAGTATGCTTCCTCTATACTTATTTTAAGTTCCAACACCGGAGAAAACCGCTAAATTCATCGATTCACCTTTTAGTTGTCGTGCTGAAACACTGTTAGCCTGTCATTCCAGTCCCAAAGTTTTCAACACTTACCATACCAATAACTGGTTAGAGTGTAGCAGGTTTTCGAATGAATTCATGCGTGATTACTACTGAAAATTTATGAAATTCAAGTTATGCAATGAAAAGGTTGTATTTACAAGTGAAGCAATTTTGCGCTTTAAGGTAAATGAGTTCTGATATTTACTTAAGCAAATCGGCGACTCACCTTTCGTAGCAAACCATCGTCGGACAATTGTGTTCTTGACGTTTCTTCCTCATGAGATTATTTCCCAATGATGTGTATTTATTTGGTGGCTTTGTAAACTTAGAACAATTGATTTGAGTGATCGTTAATGATAAGGTGCTAAAGAAATTCAATATTTAGTTTTTAGTGAGACCATTTTAGCTGTTTTGTATAAGACTTTTCTAATTAACACTTAAACACATCAGTGTACACTAATGAGATATTTTCATATCAAAGACTTGCAGATGAAAAGCCTTCTTGTCAATTATTGCATTGCGTTTGATCTTTTTTAACAGAAGCAAGATTATTTAAGCCCATCAGCTAAATCTCTGCTAAGTTGTGTTATCAGACAATAAGTTTATTCTACAAAACTATGACGTTATTTAACGTGTTTTTCTTTGTTTATCATGGTATAATTAAAGTAAATAAACTCACTTTCAAATGTCGGATTGTAGATGCGGGAGTTGGATAAAATATAATTTAAATTGGGCGAGAAAATATTATTTTGAATAAATTTCTCAAAAAAAAAAAATTATGATTATTTGCAACGATAATTACGTCTAATTGCATTTTAAGTACGTTCTCAGAAAAGTTGTGGTCTTAAGAAGTAGGTGATTTCAATACAAATGTTGATAAGAATTTATTGAATTTTTTTTTATTTAAAAATAAGAAAAATAAACAGAGACTATTTGAGTAATTATATCATTGTTTGTATGGTTGTGGTAGTGAAAGAAGGAATAAAGCCTTATTTTAAAAGAGAGCAATAATATTTTTGGCTGAAGTTATGCAATTTAGCGATGAACACATTTGTAACAACGAAAGCAGATTTCAGACAATTCTGCAGGTTTTATTAATTTTAAGTGAAATAATTTTACATAAGTGTTTCATTTTGCGATCGAACTCATTTACCTCAAAAGCAATATGAGCATATAAATCACCGGCTCCGAAAGAGTTGTTTCTCTTTATTTCAATTCGAGTACGACATAGTGGAGTTTTGTCTGGTTACAACAAGTCCAAAAAATGGCATCGTACATCCGAAGAGTAATTGAATAGGGAAGAGAAGGAGGTATTTTCAAAAGAGGGAACCAATAGAGTGTATAGATGGCCTAACCACTTCTCTAGAAGGTTGGTCATCCTTCTTGTTGCTCATATCTAAGGATGATGCGCTCGAAGATGAGGGACCGGATGTTTGGTTTGACCTACCGACATCCATCGGTCTATGTTGCTGATGTCCATATACTTTAGCCGAATGCTCGATAGCTTTAGCCCTTAGAGATGCGATGCTTGACGAACGGAGGTCTTCCTTACTGTTGCCTCTACGAAGCGACAGCAAGGGTGAAGATACTGGACTTGAACTGGACGAGGACCCTGATGGTGAAAGCTGAGGCATCTGCTGCTGCTGCTGATGATGAGGTGGCTGTTGCTGATGGCAGTAACGGTCAGAGTCGTCCTGCTGGCTCCCACCTGGTGGTCGTTGCGAATTGCTGTCCTCCGGGCCGTTGAACTCCGGATCTTTGAGCTTTTCAGCAGCCTCCAAGGACTTGCGGTGCATCCCTGTGTGTAGAGAGAGAGTAGACGCTGAGCAGGTCACCATGGCATCCCTTTGCAAAGGCGCTACAACAAGGATCAAAAGAAGGGGAACCAGGCATAAAAACTAGAGACCGGGACGATCCTTTTCGTTAAGGTCAATTATTATGGGCCCAACTGGCAACATACCATTTATTTGGCAACTATTACGTATTTTTTTTTTCTATTTCAGAATCTTTAACTATCAAATGTAGGTCTCTAGTCAGATAATTAAAATCTTTTGCCCAGTAATAATAATTTTTTCATATTGCAAAATGAATTATTTGAAGTATAAGTAAAACTATTCACGGATTTAGATTGATTTCAATATTTACTTTTTATGTTTACCAAAAGGATGGAAAGGCTTTTACTATTATATATGATATACAATACATTACAAATTAAAAACAAGCCTACGACCTGCTTCAAAGCATTTAAACGCGCATAATCCTACCACCCTTTTTTAATATTATGTCACGTTAGAAAAATAAGTTACTGCCATAATTTGTCGATGTGTCATTGCTTTTGCAATTACATTGTAAAAGTGTACATCTGCATTCGCAAAATATATTCCAGAATTGCTATTTCTATTTCCTCAAGAATATGTTCTATTCTTTCTTTATCTTATTCTTTTTGAAGGAAAAAAAACAGTTTTGCGTATCGTTTCCGTTTTGGATTTGATTGGATATCCGGGAAGTAGTTACTATGGGAACTTAACAACACTTTGTATTATCTTCCCCAATTTCTTGAAAGAGTTACTTTATATCCTTGGTTCAGCCAATGAAGAAATTCGTTTGAAGCCACGTGACTAAAAATAAAGGTCCCAGTAATGTAAAGCAATTTCTATTGGAATGTTTCCAGAGGAATAAGAAAATTATAGGGCGTTTTAGGAATTTAAATAAATTCCAAGCGCTATTCTCTACTCTAATAACTAGTTTCCAAGGTTTGAAGAAGCTTAGTTTGATGAAAATATGGTCTACCGAAATCCTCTTTATTTTACTAAAATATTCCTCTGACAGCGTCAGGTTCCTCAACAAGTTTGGGAGGTTTTAAATATTAAAAACTGATTACTGCTACTCCATTGTCAAGTGCAGACTATCCCAACAATCTTTGCTAACTTTAGTGAAATGTAGGGTATTTAGAACTAATTTATTAATAACAAAATTATACTTTTATTTTTATGTAAAGTACAGTATACTATAATTGTTTTTTAGTTTTTGTTAATTTCTTTCCGGACCAATAAATTAATAGGTAAATTCTCAAGGGCATTTTCGTAATAATGTGCCGCATTAAGAAGGCGAAATTTAGTGATATAACTGAAAAATTCCTCTAAATTCGATCACGTGAATAATGTAATCTCTTTGCTGGTAAATAAATATAAATTTTTAATAGATCTAGATCTGTGTGTGACGACGCTCTTGAAGCACTAGTGGAAAGAAACTAGCGGCTACAGTTTTCTATTGCGCATGTTATTTTTCAGTTCACTGCTGACTCTTGTGCAAAAATATACATGAATTCGTATCATTAACAATTTTGATTGAAGTTGCCCGTTTCATCAAAACGCATCGTAATTTTTAGGACATTCTGCACTTAAAATGGTATAAATAATATAATACTCAATAAGCGCCATTATGATATGATTTTGATGATAATTTAATATGGTATAAAAAAAAGCTATGGGTTAAATAAGATTAATTATTATATACATATAATAATTTATGGTAAGATATATAATTTTACTTTTAGTTAGTAAAATTATCTCAGTATAAGGATTCTATAATAAACCTGGGATCTCTATTGCTTCTTCTATTATATTTTTAACTAATTTCTGAAGGGCACACATTGTGATTATAAGTATACGTTAGGAAGAAGTAGCGAGAGAGAGAGAGAGAGGGAGGGAGAGAAAGATAGAAGTGGTCATATAAAAAAAATTACTATGAGAAAGGCAAACAAGGATTTGTTTAAGGAGAGGATTAGGCCATAAACTTGCACTTATATTTAGAAAATTCTTATTTACCTAATAGCCAAGGTGCACACGATGTAACATCTCCTTCCTTGGCAGCTTTCAGAATGGATTCCGGCAACGGCAGTGAATGTCGGACCATTGCTCCGTAGAGTCCGTACTCGGCCATTATAGTACTTTTGCCCCAGCACTTCTCCGTCTTCCTCCACTTAGCTCTGCGATTCTGAAACCATACCTATAAAGGGAAACTTTGTCATTATGCAGCAGGAGGGTACTTCACGAATTGTACTGAAATTTGCAATGTGGATAAAACACGTATTACTAATTACAAATCTGAAACAAAAATCTCTGCAGAAACAAGAATTAGATTTTTTTATGAATTTTTAAAACACTGGTTAGCAGACTTCTAGCCGCAATACTAACCAGATACTTTTAAACAACTCTAAGTAATCAAGATGGCGGGATTCGATAACGGTTATGTCAAACTTCTAAGAATTTGCTTTCGCTTATCTACAATGGCATTCATAAAAGACTGCATTTATGATAATGCAGAAGATTAATATTGGTTTCTTATTTAGCAGTATCGGATTTGCTTCTCGTTAGCTGAAATTGTGTCTATTATTATCTTTACAACGTAAACCCGGTGACTGTCGCAAAACGGAACCTGTACTCGAATCGAGAATAAGGCATGAGTGCCCTTTAATAAAAGTTCGATCATTTGCAGCTTTCTTTATGAGCACTTCTGACTGCAAAATTGAACTAACGGAATTACTGTCATAAGCGTAGATTTATATGGGCCTGTGGGGCCCGAGCCCCACCAATAATTTGGAATAAATTTCAATTTTACATATATTGTAATGTATAAAATTATACACATATAATATTTACTCGACCCCCCAATAATTTGGAAAACTCTACGTTGGTGAAGACTATGTAATATTTAGTCGTATTGTAACTTGGGTAAAGTCTAATTTTACAGAAATAGACCTGAGGCAAAAACTAAATACTTCACTCTGAGTAATAGGCAGAGCTTAGTTTTAAACTGATTATATCATAACGCAAAATTTAAGATTCGCTTACAATCAGGAATAACTATATGTTATTAGTTAAACGTGTGCATACATTTCTTCGGGAATTCGTTTTAATTTCTTGACAAATGAGGAAAAAAGGGAAAACTTTGTCAACTTTTTCAAGAGAATCTGACGTAGCACTATGTACGTTAGATTTATAGATAGAAGTCAATGTTATGAGCGTATTATAACGCTTATAAGGTTGATTTCCGTTTATGAATTTTTCTCAACCGTTCTTAAATCTGAGATGATGAGTATTTATGCTTTTGACAATAAGATTTGCCATGAAATAAAATTATATAACGCTGCCTTAAACAATAAATATCTAAAGAGGTAGAACAATCAAGTGCTCTAAAATACAAAAATTAGTATTGAAATGACTTAGAAGAAGAAAATATATTGCAGGTAACCTAATTGGATTAACCATTTTGTTTAGTAAATAATTAACAATCTGATTAAGAATTTGTTTTCTACTCAACTCAGCAAAATATTAAGAACGACTCCTAAGGTGAAAGTGGACAAAGCAATATTCTAAAAGGCGAAGAGGCGACAAATTTTATAAAATACTAGAGTGGGGAGGGGAGTCCAAGTAATACTCAACCTTAGCCCCTTTTTTAGGCTTGGTTTATAATCTTATGTGAGAGGGGGTTTTTGCCCTCATCCCCAGAGTTTTATTTAAAATCAAAATAGATAACAAATAAAAATATCTTTTATTTTTTTTAATTTTTCGATAATTATTATAACGCTGCAGGCCTAGGTTGGAGTAATAACGATGTATATATATATATATATATATATATATATATGGCCTGCAAAAGGGTTGCTGGTATCTAACTGGAAGGAGACCCACACGCTGAACGATGGTAGGAACCAGGTTAGAATTTAATTAATGACATTGTTATTTTTTCAACGAACCCATCAGAACTCCAAGACATGGTACAGGAGCTCTCAACTAGAAGTAAAGAAGTTGGACTCAAGATGAACCTACAAAAAACTAAGATCATGTTCAATAATTTCGTAGAGGAAACAAAAATACAAGTTGACAACATTGAGCTAGAAATTGCTGATTCATATATTTACCTTGGCCAGCTGATTTCAATGGATGGCAACATTATGAAAGAACTCAACAGACGTATTAAACTTGGCTGGAGTGCATTTGGAAGAAACAGTTTTATCCTGAAGGGGAAATTGCCTTTGTGTCTAAAAAGAAAGGTCTTCAACCAGTGTGTATTGCCAGTCCTCTCTTATGGATCAGAGACATGGAGTCTAACAGTTGGAGCAATACGAAAGTTACAGACAACGCAAAGGAGCATGGAGAGGTGCATGCTTGGAATAACTAGGAGAGATCGAAAAAGAAACACTTGGGTGAGAGAGCAAACTAGAGTAGAGGACATCATTGTTAAAGTAAAAGGGCTGAAATGGCGATGGGCTGGGCATATTGCAAGAAGAACTGATCAACGATGGACAACAGAAATTCTGAACTGGATTCCAAGAGACCACCGAAGACCTAGAAAACGTCCTCAAACTAGATGGGTGGATGAAATAAGAAAACAGGTTGGGGTGACGTGGAAGCGAATTGCTCAGGATAGACTTGTGTGGAAAGCATTTGGAGAGACCTTCATCCAGCAGTGGATAGATAATGGTTGAATATGATGATGATGATGATGATATATATATATGCCAGTTTCTCTCTCTCTCTCTCTGCTAAATGAAATTCAGCTACGTCCCTACAGCAATAAGAAGCGTATTTTAAAAGTGACTAAAATTCATTGACAAAGTCAATGTTTAAAGTTAGCGGGTTTCAAACTCAGATATATGTATATATTAGAGGGTCCCCTGTATTCTTTGTATACATTATTCACTGGAGATATACGTATGCAGTATATGCAGATGTAATGTATGTATATGTGCATGTAAATATAAGCTACATATATTACAGCACATTTGCATGCATGCATGTACACATTATATAATGCATGTGTATATGCAGGCATGCGTGTGAACATTACGTAATGTACGTACTATGTGTGTATGCATGTAAACGTGATGTAATGCATGTATATGTGCATGCAGGCATGCATTTAAACTTGAGGTAAGGCATGTAGCCGTGCATGGATGTAAACATGATGGAAGACATGTATGTTTGCATGCATGTAAACTTGATGGAAGACATATATGTTTGCATGCATGTAAACACGATGTGATGCATGTATACGTGCATGCACGCAAGCGTAATGCACTGTATATATATGTAAATGCGAAAATGAAGTAATACATGCATCATGCATGTATGTAAAGCGTGTAATATGCATTGTTAAAAGACATACGATTCCAAACACGTAACGTAATAAATATACTGCTAATAGTAAAAAATGCAATATGTGAATAGTTCCTGATACGTAATTTGATAAGTGAACAGCTCCTAATATATTACGCAATACTTCAATGAGCCTCAGTTTCTAATTCAATATGCCTAGTACAAACTGCGATATGTGAAAAGCCCCTAGTAGATAATTCAATGTGTAAACAGTCTGTAGTACATTATACAATATGCGAATGGTCCTCGATACATCATTCAATACATGCAGTACAAAATGCAATATGTGGACAGCCCCTAGTACATAATGCAGTATGTCAACAATCCCTAGCACCCGTCAATAAACCTAAAACAAAATGAAAAATGTGAAATGGTCCCTAATATCCAATTCAACACATATGGTACCAAACGAAATATGTGAATGTTCCCTAATATATAATTTAATATGTGAGCAACCTGTTATACAATATGCAATATATCAGTGGTCCCTAATACATAATTTAATGTGTGAACAACCTGTGATACAATATGCAACATATGAATGGGCCCCGATTCTTAATTCAATACACAGCGTACAAAACGCAATATGTGAATGGTCCCTGATACATAATTCAATGTATGAATAGCCCGTATTACATCATGTAATATGGGAAAGATCCCTAGTGCCTAAGTCAATATGTCAAGTATATTATGCAATATGTGATCAAAGCCGAGTACGTAATTCAATGTGTGAACAGCCCCAGTACACTATTAGAGCAGCATGGCACACTATTAGCGCAGCTATAAAAATTCAACTAATCTAATACATAAATCAATATCTACACTGTTCTTAAAGCATAATGCAATATATACATGATCCCTAATATGTAATTCTAAACATATAGGGTCTCTATAGCAATACAATGGCTAACCATTGTTATACGAGTATTTACGGGAGAACTTTACCTTACCCTTTGTATTGCGGACGGACAGACAGAAAAACAAAAGCGGGTTCAATATTTATTAAAACCTGCTAATAACAATTAATATATTTTATATTAATTGTTATGTTATTCACACACTTTCAACAATGTTTCAGATTTCTTTATTCATGGTTCATAAATTTGTGGGGCCCCGGCCCCCAAATATTTTTTGAAGGGGTCCCTTAGAGTTAGCGCTCATGAAAAGATGCAAATGCATTTTCTAAAAAGTTCATTCAACTAGTACATGAAATAAATTGCTAATCTATTCCGGATTAATTTGGGTAAGTTAAGATTAACTTCCCCAAACACAGTAAACTAACATGTCTGCTTAACCTATGATTCACCGTCTTTTCATTATGAGGATAGTTTCCAAGACATCCAAGAAATCGAATTTATAATAAATTTTCTTGTATACTTATTTCACCTAACTGGTATCCCACTGTTTCTAAATGTAATAACGCTAGTGCATTAGTATTTTAACAGCCGCGCTGTGACAAACGAAGCAGAGTAATAATCTTGTAGGTCATCCGTTACCCGTCTCTTACTCGAAAGAAGAATTTAACCCTTTATAGGGCACTGGGTGAATAATTTCCTCACCATGTGTTGTTTTAGAAAATTGATTGAATTTTCATGATTTTACTGAGAGACCAGGCCAGAAACACGGGGAAAATAATTTTTTAGTTAGATAAACGTACGTCCTACAAGTTTTTGAAATCAACACCGCCAATTTCTTCTTAAAAGTTCGTTGACATAATTGAAAGCAAAAAGCAAGAAATTATTATCCCACTGACAATCTAAGACCACGCAAATATCGACGTTTTTGAAAGTTTAGTTTTTCATGTTCATTTTAAAATATAGCATCCTTAAAAGGGTTTTCTGAATCTGAGTATCTGAAATTATGTATATTTAGCTTTATATTAAACGTTGAATTAACAATTTACAGCTATTCATTATGTAAAATTTTCCAAGTTTACCCTGTGGGTACAACGCTAATTTTTCAAGGTTAAAAATTGTAATAAAATTTCGGATTTTTTTTTTGCTCTATAAACGAGAGTTTTGATGCCAAAAAAGTATGTAACACGGACGTAGAAACATTTCTAAATACATTTCATTTTTTTATTTTTAGATAATACTAATAGTAAAGATGTTCTGCGCATGTAAACAAGTCACGGCACATATGAACTCCAGTTGGTGATGGAGTATCATTTTGAAAGATAGAATATTAGTCTGAGGAGTTTTTTTTTCCTTTTATTTTAATAAATTTTGCTCATTAACAATTTACCTACATCAGTTATCGGAATTTTGAACTTTATTTTAAATTTTAATTAACTTCTAATTATTTATTTAATTTATTATTATTATTTTATTATTATTTATATATTTATTAAGTTTAATTATATATTAATATATATTTTATAATTTTATATTATAAATATTATGTATCATATATAAATTTTTATTATTTTTTTATAGTAAATATATATATATATATTTATATTATATAATAAATTTAATTTTTATGTTTTATAATTTTATAATATTTTATTATAATATAAATGATGTTATATAATTATTTATTATTTTTTAAATTTAATTTTAATATATATATATATATATATATTTTATTTATTTCTTTATTTTGTTATTTTATACATTTATTATATAATTAATTAAATAAATAAACTTTAAATTAATATTTATCAATTATCGATTCGACAAAATCGATGTTCATATATTTTCGATTTATAAAATAAATATATTTTTATTCTTCATCAATTTTACTTCTTGATTGTAAACGACAAAATTGTTAGTTTTACTGAACCACATCAAAAAAAAAATTAGTCCATACCCCCAAAAAAAATCCTGACTACAGTCCTGTATAAAGGCATCAATTGGTACTGGAGGCTTTGGGGACTAAATGCCCCCAGACCACGGTGCATTTGTGTACATTATACGTAACATACGTAGGTAAGAGATTTTACCCCCCCCCTCAAAAAATAAATACGGCCAAGTATGTCCCACCTAATCCTGGATGCACTACTGGTCAACAAAAATTTGGCTTTGCGATTTTCACTTTATTAGAAATACAAATCAGTAATGATATTGAAAAGGCAGATGATTGTAGAGTCAATATTAGTGTATTTAAAAAGTGGGAAATCATTATCCCAGAGAACAACATAGAAACTGCATAGTGCAGGAAGGGCACTGGGATAATAATTTCTCACCATAAAAAAGTATGAAAAAGAAGAAATAAAAACAAAAAACTTTTGATTCATGTTTAAGGGTGTGCTAATAGAGGGTATTTGACAAATTTTTGTTTTAAATAATCATGCCCCAGTCTTTTGCCCTATAAAGGGTTAAATGTTACCTTTTTCACGGAGAATTCTTGCGTGATTTAAAGGTACCAAAATTCACTTTTGATAAAGAACGGAAGGAAGAAAGAAAGGGGCAGCCTGAAAATTCGCCAACTTTTAAATAACCGGCTTTTGTGCCTCTAGGCTCATCAAATCTCTAAAAGGGAGGCAGAGTTATTAGTCTTTGATGCACTGCTTGCCGGAAAAAATTAACTTCTCCGTATATGCAGTCGTTTTCTTTCTCTCCTCTACTTTCCCTACACACCACTCTTTTATCCATATTTTCCTCGCTTTTTCAAATAAGACCCCCGTAAAGTGAATCTAGCGAAATAGTTTGTCCGGAATGTTTTAATTTGCTTCATATCGTCCAAAGGTCGGCCTCTAAGAGCAAAGCTTCAAGGTGCGTATTTACCGCTTGGGTGGGTGCGCTAATTTGGCTGGTAATTGCTTTTTAGGCCTATTTGTGCCGGTCGAGTCCTCTCTCTCCGCCATAAGTCTGTTACCAGAGGTCGCTGAAACCACTAGGGCTACCAACAAAGGAGAGGGAGTGAGAGAGATCCGAAATTGAATGCGCTGTGCAGCAGCAGCAACGAGTTTCGAATTTACTCATGGATAATTTAGTTCTGCTTTTTTAATTATCGTTACTATTAATAAAAAATGCGTTTAGAATATCCTCTGAAATGTGAAAACCAACTCAGCCAACCTTAAAACGGAAAAGATTGTGTTGTCTTCATTATACCTTTTTTTTTTATTTTAACCTTAGTTGATTTTTTTCTTTAACAAAAACTTGACGAAACTAATTTTTAATGGTATTCTTCTTTTTTGCATTTAAGAATGATTAAACGCTAATTAATAACTAATTATATAATGGAAGTGCTGGTGTTGATGGAAGAATTGATGGCCGACGGGATCGTTTACTGTAATTTTTTCATTCATGCGCCAATTGGGATTTAGTTGGGTAACGAATTTATATTCTCTAATTAACATCTATTTTTTAGCTAATTGACGTTGACTTAAACAATTAATTTTGATTTTCCTATTTGACAATAATCGAGGAACTTCAACGAGGCATCTTAATTGGCCGCAAGAGTGCAGTCCAGCAGATATTTTTTATTAAAAGAAAAAAAGAGTTTAGGACGCAACTTTTTATATATTGTATTCCAGCAAATCATTTACGATGGAAAAGGGATTTTTCTGTAATTTGAGGAACTCGGATTTTCTATATTCCCTTTTTTTTTTAAATTGTATCCGAGTTTTTCCCTCTAAAAAGGAAAAAGAACAGGATACGTTTGCAAAGAGTATTTGAAGAAAGAAGTATTTTGGAATCTCTTATAGTTTAGAGTGTCCACTTTCCTCATTAAATGTCTAACCACAAGGCTTTATATAATGGTAAAATATTTGGACAAATCCCTGGTTTAGCAATTTTTCTTAAAATAAACGATAAAAGTCTAGAAAAGGGACAGCAAAGACAAAATGCACATCAAATTCCAACTCTATTACACGAAAAGTTTTATTGCTTTTTTTTACTACAAAATTTCAAAATATACTGGTTTAAAAAAATACAAAATACGGAATTCAAAGAGACAATAGTTAGAGTATTTTTTTTTATGACCATTACTAGATGCTCCACAGTTTTCTAAATACAAGCATCCTACCAACATTAGCAAAACTTTCCTTGAAATATCAATGCAGTTTTCAAAATTATTGCGGGGGGCTCGGGCCCCACTGGCCCATATAACTTTAAGCCTATGTCTTAAATATTAAAAGTTGTATGTATGCGAAAATCATTCTAAGACTTTATAAAACTTTCGACAATAATTTCACAAAAGTATACGGAATTATGTGCACATGGTTATTTTTCAATCTCCTATAGCTTTTCTCACATTTTACGTTGTAATTAAATATGAGCAGCTTAACTATTTCTCAGTCAAATGGGTGATTGCGCCTATTTATATATGTTGGCTAGACTCAACACTCAACTCTAAAAGAAACAAACTTGTCCTTGATTGCAATTGCTAACACCAAATAATGCTTGTTAAATATTGCAAAGCCATAATGTTATTATTTTAAATAGTAGAGAAGTTTAGCAACGAAATATAGCCTACTGTTATTGAAGGTAATGATAGGTTAATGATGAAAGTTTCGATGTTGGTAACATTGTGTATTTACTATTTTTCAATTCTTGTATACAGTAAGGAACGTGGTAAACGTAATTTAACACTTTGCATTAGTTTATTTATAGAGGTAGTCAGGGCCGTGCTTAGGAGGTGCGAGCTGGGCGGCCGCCCAGGGCCGCTAAAGGGATGCAGAGCAATTGTAGCATGCGATTGAACTTACCATATCGATGTTATATCGACTAGTTATTTAGCTCGCCGCTGCAAGCATTCGTTGAGTTCTGTAGTAGCTGGCGCATGCGTGCTTCTCATACGTAAACTTTAGAAAGCATGTTGTGTAAAGACACATTCTCTTTTTCGTTTTTCGTTCGTGTTTGCTCTCACCGTTATGGGAGATAAAGCAACAACGTTACTTGTTAATTTGAGGTATTAGAAATTCTGTGATATTCTGTCAGTTTTTTACCATGGTAGTTTAATAAAAACCAGTTATTTGTTAGTAATATCGTCGTTCTCAGTTTTTCGATATAATGCATATAATGATAATAAGAAAGTAACATCACAGCTTTTCGTCAATAGTAGTAACGTGCCACTAACCATAATGGTAAACGCACTACATTACATACATAGTATATACATACATAGCGGCCTTTATATACCTTCCCAGAGTATTTCATCAATTGACCTTTTGTGTGTGACGTTATATTTCCCATAACTCACAAAAAGCTTTTAACTGGTGGTTATCAGTTAAATTATATAAATAGTATTAACTAATTTAATTATAATATTAATTATAAATATTAAATAGGTTTATTAGTTAAATGCGTTATCTTCAGTAGATTATGCATGTTATAATATGTATTGTGGCGGTCTTATAGCCACTACAGAGACCGCCTGTTTCCGACAAAAAAGAACTTATTGCAAAGTTCTGAGGAGCGTAAATTTATAATTATATTGTACTCGTTTTTCTTTGTGTTTATAATGCTGCAGTAGAAGTAAATAAAACACTTCCATTTATCCACAACATCGAAGTTAAGCAAGAAATGCAGAGTGATTGGTATGTCCCTACTAACTTTGTTTAGAAATGTCTATTCTTAATTTGACTTCATTATCTTCTTGTTACCTTTGGCGTTTGGACCCGTGAAGAACTTTATTTTGTAATGCTAAACCCCGGTCTTTTTTTTGTTTTTTGTTTTTTTGGTATCGTTGTGTTACGATAAACATTTTTGAGGACTGGTAAAATCTGTTTCGCACAAGGCCGCTAACGCCATAAGCACGTTCCTGTAGGTAGTTCGCGTTTACTTCAAACAATTGGTAGCGCCATAGGCGTATGCAGAAACTTCATAAGGGGGGTTAAATGCTTACAAGCGGAGATTACATAACTACAACTCCATATATCTATATGCATATATAAAATTTTTTATCTCGCAGTGGTTGATCACAACCTCCGTGAACTCCCTCTCTGCGTACGCCATTGGGTAGCGAATCTACAACTCCTGAAGCTTAAGAATTCCGATACAATAAGTCCTAAATTTCGCGATGCAAATTAGATGCACAAAAGCTTATATAGCTGTAAAAGTTATTGTATATTCCATAAAATAATTTATATTATAGTCTTGTGAACCTAAAATATTCGAAACTTATATTTTACCAAGATATATACAAGTACAAATAATAGAGGTTTTGGCAATACATTTCTCCCTTTAAAATGATGACAAAATATAAAATACGTTTGTAACTGTTTTTCAGTAGGAATGTGTTGACCAAATCGAAATCTATAAATGAAGATTACACTACCATTAGATAAAACTTGCATGAAAGAAAGCATTTGCCATGATATACGGTCAGTTTATTAGCAAACAAAATTCTGCATCATTTACCTATAGGCAATAGACAAGTGAAATATGTGCTTTTTTTTTTTTCGTATCAATGATCCTCACCCAACATGAACTCCCATAGGAGTATTTCTAGGGGGAGGTATGGCAACAATCATTAATTTGGGCTGAGAAAATTACACCTCCTTTCCCAAGTCGAGATTTCAGCAAATGTACAAGATAGCAAAACGCTACAAAAATAATTGATACTGCTTGACAATTAGTAATGAGCTAAAAAGTACCTTATTTTAAAATGTGACTGTAAAACTTTTGAAAGTAAATGCGTAGCAGGTTCGGGCAAATAAAATTTTTAAACGGCTAGGGGCTCGAACCCCCCATGCCGCCCATATGGGCGCTCATGCCACCCAGTGGTGGATGCAGAAATTTGCCGCCCCTAAGTAAAGGCTATATTGTCACCCAATTCTAAAGAAAGGATGGCTCTTGAAAAAACATCGCACACATATAGCATTCTTGACTTTTTATATGTGAAGATGACTTTTCATCTATTATATTCAATTTAATATTTTAATTAATAATTTTATATAACAACCAATAATTTATTTTCGAGCTCTCATCCACCACCGTCAAGATTTGTAGACAGAATTCTTTATCTACGTCAAGTAAAAAGCGTTTTAAATTTGTTATTGTGCAAGGTTACGTTATCCCATACTCATGCGTAATTTATGTCAATATAAACATTAATTATACTTATATTTAGTCTGTATTTGTACCTTTGTACTACATAAAATTCGTTCGCCATTGTCTATTTTGGAAATTTTCAATTCTGAGCTCTCCGATGCCGCTCCCACGAGGTGTCCACCCGCTGACATGTGCCTTGTGTGTCTATTCGAAAATCCGCCACAACATTCCCAAGCCATTCAACTACTTAATCAAGTGGAAACCATTTGTTCCCAGGTTTAAAGTAAAAGGAAATTATATAAAAGCTTGTTTATGAGCGTTATTCTGAAAGAAATTTCTGTTAGCTTATTCGGTACGTCACCTCATTTTAAGTTTCGACCGCACATTTACATCACCAAGATGGCGTACGAAGGGGGGGGGGTGGATGGGGTTACAACCCCCCATTGCGGTGCAATTTTGTATATAAACATGAATATGTCTGTAGCTCTTTAACCCACTCCCTCCTTATGAACCTTCTGTGTATGTTAGTGCATCATCAAAATAATTCTGCGTAGTATTTAAAATTTCCAAATTTTCATTACAATTTTCTGTAAATAAACAAACGAATAGTGTTAAATGGTCCGAAATAGTTTTTAATGCAAAATGAGTCTCAAGTCATAGCCATCAATGTCTTTACTTCAAGTGTCAAACATAGCCCCTTTTTTTTTACAATTAATAGCACTTTAGCTCCTAAAACAGAAGCAGTTTCACACGTCGCGCTTTTAAAAAGATTGTGATGAATTATCACCAAATAAAAATGCTAAAATAATGTGCTATTTAACAATTTCATTTTTTGGCATTCCGAATTATTTTACGTGTTCAATGGTTGTTTTTTTTTTTAATTTATACCCTTTGGTGCAAAGTGGATTAACAAACCTAGGATTTTTTTTTCCATATAAACCTCTAGCATTACTTCGTAAACGATTAATCGATAATGATATACGATGATTGATTCACACATTAATGCTACATCTAGCTTTCCTAATTTTTTAGCAATAACTTAGACATGATTTCCTGCTTCAGAAAGTTAGAATTAAAATTTATGGTATAAAAGGAAATTTTTCGTGGATAAATTCCCTCGAAAGAGAACTTTCCACTTCACTAATGTTTTCGTCAGCGAGTACTTTAAGCTTGCGGACGACCTTTAATCGAATCTATCTCGAATATTTAAGTCAAGGCATGTCCCCTTATCCGTCGCGTGTTCAAGACAAGACCAAACAAAAAACGTACAGAAAAAAAAAACGACCTCCCTGAATTTATCAAATTCATTTTTTGCTTGTCGGTCGGTACAAAATGGCAAATTTGCATAATGGAATAGTGTAGTTTGTTGACGAATCAAATTTGCTCCCAAAGGAGCAGAAATTACTTTTTTCCCTAAAAAAGTGAAAAGGGAAAAAAACCCACCCCTCCGACCGCTAGGTTTTGTTGATTTTTAATCCCGTTTTTAAGGCATTCCGAACTTTTTTGATGGGTTTTGTCTGAAATTGTTCGTTCGAGGCAAGAGCCGAAGAGAGTGCGGCGTAATTTTTCAAATCTCTTAATTTAATAGAAACCCTTTCCCGGGGTCTTTTGTTTGAAGGCAAAGTAAAGTAAATGTGTTTGCCGAGTCAAGTTTTATTAAAAGATGAAAATATAGCATTTGCTTTTCCTCGTATGCGAGGATTAAGTTCATAAGGTACCTTAGGGATAGAAGAAAAACGTGTTTTAACTAAATAGATGAAGGGGGAAATCCATTTTCATAGATACATTTCCTGCTTTTGCAATGAGATTTATATAAAAGGAAGTGTGTTCAGAGAGAAAATTTTCATTTATTTTCCCTATAAATAATTTGTTTTTAAACTACAGATATATTTGATGAAAGGCAAGTTTGCTTAGTTTTGCTTTTCATGTGATAGTCCCAACGCGCTTAGCCACCAGACGACGTATCAATCTGAAACTTAGGTGGTTAAATCTATTATTTATATTAACTACATGATTATAAATAAATTAACTGAAAAATTATACACGAAACCTTAATTAAATATTTAATCTCATTTACTAATCCTGAATCTACTAATTATTTTCCGCAATTTTTCTTTTATTTTTATCTTCTAAATCGCTTTCGTATATTTGAATTTCACTTTGTTTTCATATATGTAGTAATTTATTCTTAATGAAATAAATTATAGATTTTCTCTTTGAAATCATTATAGGTTTTTATTCGAATGAAAGAAGAAAAAAATGTAAAAAGTTTATGCATAAATGTATGATGTATAGTTATAATATATAATATATATATATATATATATATATATATATTATATATATATATATATATATTGTATGTATATATATATATATATATTATATTAGTATATATATTATATGGTATAAATATATAATATATATTAATGTATAAATATATAATGTATAATAAATGTATATATGTATAGTTTATGTATAAAATTAATATTTATGTATAAACATAAATTAGTTTATGTATAAACATAAAATGAACAGTTTATGTATAAATATATAATGAACAGTTTATGTATAAATATATAATGAACAGTTTATGTATAAATATATAATGAACAGTTTATGTATAAATATATAATGAACAGTTTACGTATAAATATTTTTGTAAAAGTTTATGTATGTTACAGTTTATTTATGGTTTCTTTCCTTTTAGCACATAAATTTACCTTTTTGTCTACGTCGAAGATTTACATCAGCAAACTGTCTGGCTTCTTTCAGGCAGGACAGACAATTTAACATGACTCCGGAACTACTCGATGATTCCTTTTTTCAGAATTTAAACCTAAGGCCACGGTGTGGAATAGTATTTAATACAGAAGATATTTTTAACTCTTTTCCAACCGGGGAAACAATACCTAAAGAAACAAGTCTATTTCTACAGAATTTTGCTAGAAAAGGGTTTCAATACCAAATTTGATAGAATTTATTTTATAGAATAATTCTAAGCTCCTTATAATTTGTATCAAAATTTCTTAGATAAGTATAAGAACGTAAACTACTCCAATTTTATACAAAACAGCTTATAAAGACAACCACAGTGGCCAAGGATTCAACATGACCAAGGCCTTCAAACACCATATTTAAACTGAATCGAGCTTTTTCAGGGTCTACCGTGAACTTGAATTTCTTCACTTTTAACAGTCGAGTGGTGGATTGGACCCAAGAGAGAAAGATCGTGTACTCATCTGACAATGTCACATCGTGATAAAAAAGGGTTCAGATTTGGATAATAGGTTTGTGCTTTATCATGAAAGGATTACTGACGTCATGCTGCGCCAAAACCGACAATTTTCCGGGAAATTTGAGTCTCCTTCTCGCCTAAGGAACCAAACCCCAGACCGTAGCTCTGTAAAAAAAACGGAAACTCTGGGCATCTTCTGAAAACAAACTTGTATTATTCGCACTGTAGTCAAATGGGCTACCACAAAGCATTTGGATACGTAGATTTTGGGTAATATGTAGGCTGCATCTAAAGCATAATAAATTGGGGTGTATGCAAAAGGCAAATTTTAACTCTATTTTACTAACATCGTCGTTTATCAACTTTCACAATCGATATGCTTGTTTTCTCTCGCGAATTTTTAGTTACTCCAATAATTACAATTTTATGCGAAATTTAATTTAGACATTCAAATTAAAAAAAATCATTTTAATCAAGTAGTCTACTTCTTGCA
This sequence comes from Dysdera silvatica, assembly GCA_006491805.2. Taxonomy (NCBI): domain Eukaryota; kingdom Metazoa; phylum Arthropoda; class Arachnida; order Araneae; family Dysderidae; genus Dysdera; species Dysdera silvatica. Next base: position 261,141,503 of record QLNU02015360.1, on the reverse strand, counting down.
TTTAATTTAAGAAACAGATAACATCTTTTTATAAGTGAAACAAATTCGAACCAGTTTATCTGAAAAATAAGACTCTTAAGCAAATGGTGATTGGGAATTCTATATAATAATGAGTATATGTATATGAATTTTTTCCTTATAAATAATTATATATATATATATATATATATAAGGTTTTCCTCGCCCATTCTTGGCGGAAACAGGCTTTGGGACGGGCAGAGCGCCATGTTCCCAAGCCTCTTTTTACATCACTTCTTAATGTGCCATGTCTAGAAACTTCCTGACAATGTGACACGTGTTTAGGATTGTGGCTTTTTGTATTTCAATGTAGGTGTTTGGGTCAATGTTGAGTATCTCCAAATTCGTCGCAAGCGTTTTTGGTACTATCCCTGTTGCTGAGATGACTAACGGGATGATGAAGATCTTTTCCATACCCCATATATCTCGTACTTCATGTCTGAGATCTTGGTACTTGGTGATTTTCGTTGTGTAGGTTGTCTGTATGTTATTGGTGTTGGGTACTGCTATGTCGATTAAGTACGTGGTCTTATTCGATTTATCGACGAGGGTTATGTCAGGACGGTTATGTGGGACTGTCTTGTCTGTTATGATTGCTCTATCCCAGTAAAGCTTGTGTGTTTCGTTCTCATGCACGGTCTCTGGCTCATATTTGTAGTACGGGCATTTTTCTGTCAGAAAGCCAGCATTCGCTGCCAATTTCTGGTGGACTATTTTCGCTACTTGATCGTGTCTATGTTTGTAGTCTGACTGCGCAAGGATCTTGCATCCTGCCATCACGTGTTGGATTGTCTCCGATGCCGCATGACAGTGTCTGCATTTGTCGCTTTCTATGTCTTTTCTCTGGATGAATTTCTGATTGTTCCTTGTTGCGATCACTTGGTCTTGGATGGCTAGCATGAATCCTTCTGTCTCTGGCTGGAGAGTGCCTTTGGCCAGCCAAGAATTTGATGCCTTTTTGTCAACGTGTGGTTGTTGCAGGTCATTGTAGTGCCTGCCATGTAATGGTTTTCCGGCCCAAGTTCTCAGTTTCTGTTCATTGGCTGTTTCCAGGACACGCTCTTCGGTATTATATATATATATATAAGGAAAAAATCACATACAATCGTTATTATATAGAATTCCCAATGACCTACCAATTTGCTTAAGAATTCTATTTTTCAGATAAACTGGTTCGAATTTGTTTCACTTATAAAAAGATGTTATCTGTTTCTTAAATTAAATGCGAGAAATAGGTTACTTGATTAAAATCAATTTTTTTATTTAAATGTCTAAATTAAATTTCGCATAAAATTGTAATTATTGTAATTGAACGGAATAACTAAAAATACGTGAAAAAAAATATATAAAGACATTTAGAAGCATTCAAGTATTACGTAAGCATCTTTGTGGGAGGGGGTTGCTGTTGTGCTTATTTTCTAATATTGGCCAATGTTAATTTTTGCTTATGGAGGGGGAGGAGGGTTGAAATGGCCAAAATATTGCTTACGTAATACTTGAATAATCCCTTTCAAATAATATAACTCAGCAGGCCTAGTTTTTCATACGACTGAATTACTCTCCAATTTATATATTTGGATGGATTATAAGAGTGTAGCTCTTCCACGCAGTTTCAAGAACTTCTGAATTATCCCGAAGTGACGAACCCTTTTATCCTTTGTGCCATTGAGAAACATGGCGACCATACATGTGAAATAAAAGCTAGCGCGCCGACGTTATGACGAAAGGGGCGACAGACATATATTCTGTGAAAGCGTTAGTTCATCTTGATCCCAGTAGGTGGCCTCGCTAACCTACACGTCATCAACATCTCCCCTTCTCACCATCCCCTTCCACTCTGTCAAATGATATTGATTCGTAAGAAGATTGCCTGAGACAGGGGGACATCGGCGGTTATAATTCGATTTAAAATGATATATACATATAGTCCGCGATGTCTACGAATGATCAACAAAGTTAGGGGTACCGCGGAGGGGGAATGGTCCATCGTGCAGAAGTTGGAGCGGAGGGTGACTCCTTGAAAAACCCCATATCCACGCTTCGTTTGCGTTGTGATTGGTTTGGGGAATATTGTTTCTCTGCAACATTAAGCAACGAAACTGTTTTCCCAACCCGGATTTCTATTTCAACTGTGCTGTTTCTTCACTCTCTTCGAATCTCCAAATAATATTTGAATTGAAAACGCATCCCTTGTTCAGATTTAGATTCTGTTTAGGCTTAGTTTTGCATGCAAATGTCACTGCCTCAGAGTTATTACGAATTTTTCAGTACGAATTCGCTACATTTTTTTTTTTTTTAGTTATTTAGATTGCAAAGAAAAAAATTGATTTATCAAAAAGAGGGTTTAATTTTAAACGATATTTTACAGTTCACTATTTCTTTTTCAGTACTCATAATTTTTTATTGAGTCGCTTTGGAGCGTGTGCCCAGAGGTATAGCTATTTTATTTCGAAATTTTAAATTTACTGGATTATTATCTTTTTTCATCAAAGGAAATACATAAAAAATATTCGCCAAAGCAAACCTTAAAAACATTTTATACTCTATGTATAGATTGAAATGTGCTACATCCCATATACAAATGAATATTTTATTTACGCTAGTTATAATATATCGTTTTGAACTTTGAACTTTTGGGGAAAATACATCATAAAATTATTTATCTGCTATTTTCTTATATATGAATGTCATTACTTATTTTTATTTTAGTGATTTATTTATTGAATTGATTAATATACCACTTGAGTTGATTAATCTGCTAACTAAGTTAATTAATAGATTTTCTTAAACTTATATAACAGGGTGGACCCGATTTTGGATAATGCGAAAATTCAGTTTTCAAAGTAAGGTGCGAAAAAATTACAACATTGATCCAAAAATATATTTAATTACATATCACCAAACTACTATAGTAATAGTGAAAAATATTACAAAATTTTATATGTGCGTTAATTAAGATATAAACTGCTTTGAAAAGAGTCCGATACCCTAGCATATATCAGATATATACAAATCACACATATGCATCTCCTTTTATAGATCCGATATCTACCATTTATATTGGTTCCTTCCTCTCTTAATGCTGAAAACACTAGAAAACAAATATGAGCATTGTTTTTCGAAAACATTGAATGAGTATCTATTAATAATAATAATAATATATATATAGGCCATTTCGGTTAAGCAAAGTTTGGATAACTGTGGTCCTACTATAGATCGTATTATTAAATACTAATAAAGTTCATTAAAATATTAACTAATTCTAATGTCCCCCTGTAGGTTTCAGAGCATTTCCACTAAAAAACTTGCATATATATATGGCCTTGTGAAGAAGTAAAACGAGAAAGAGAATGCTCCCATTTTAATGAAAAAGCACATTGAAATCAAAATTAAATAAACATTGCTCTTATTTTTAAATAGCAAATAATCAGTTTTAATAATTCATTATCATTTATGAAAGAGACATTTTTATTTGTAACTATATCACTTTACTTAGAATGCTGTATCTTACTTAGAATTAAATTTATTGCTCCTGGAAATTAATTAACGCATGATGTTCATCTGAAGTTACCACGTGGGATGAAAAAGCAATAAAACATCTGGGATAATCATAGTCCCGCCTGTTTTAAAGATATCGCCTTTCCGGTTTTTCAAAGGAATGGGATTTAATCCGATTTTCTCTCTCGCTCTCTGACGTGGCCACCCGAAACAGGGAGAAAACTTTAATGAGGATACGATTTCAAACGATCACAAACCCATAACAAGAGGCAATTTTAATTGAATCTTTACTTTTCGTAATAGAATTTGATTCGTATTTGAGTTTCAGGTACCTCGTCACCGCCCTGCGGTCGCCTCGCAATTCACCGTAACCCTCCGCCACTTATTTTTAATTGGGAGGAAGCGAGAACAACGTGTTCTCGACATCGCCGTGGCCCCTTTGTCAATTGATTTCACGGATGATTGACTTTCGATTACTTAATTCTCTCATTAAGCAAAGTCTAAAAGTATCGACTTGCTGATGGATCGTATTTAAAGGGAATCATTTAAGGAAGAATCGTTTCCGTGGTTAAACCAAACTCCAAATGTGCTATACATGCCAACACAAAACAAAAAACGCAGACTTAGTATACTAAAAATTTAACTTTAAATATGCCGGTAGGTAGTTTTAAGTTGCTTTTCAATGACGAGAGGAATGGGATCCGCATTTTTCAGCAAATTCGTAAGTAAGTATAAATTTTAATAAGCATTAATCGGCGATAACGAAGCTGAAATGGTTACTTACAAAGATATACTTATTTACACTCTTTCAGCAATTTTCATTATATGTAAAAAAAAGTCTCTAAAATTTATACACGTACAGCAGAGATATTCTGTACCTAAATCATATTTAGTGTAACTAATATACCAAAGAATATTTGTTATAACTAAGTTTACAAGCATCCCACTTTCGGTATTTTTTTTAAAAAATTGATTGATTAAATAATAATTTGCACTTTAAATATTTCCATGTTTTAATTAGTTCAGTTTGCACTGGAAAAATATAATAAAATAGACTATACACGGTGCACATTTCGAAAGGCTGTGAATGGGGAACTACTCAACGAAAAAAATTCATATTTAATACGAGGATATCTTCGGTGATGTACGTTTATTTAAAGCAGTAACAAACTTTAGTTCAGAAAGTTTCTGCTAGGAATATTTGGCTCTTCAATACCGTAGTGAATATTTCTAAGATCCGAAAACTTATGAAACACACAGTACGCTGTGTGATTTTACAAAAACTTCTTCGATTATCAATACGGTTTTGATTGTAGAAACATCTCAAAAGTATATTCTTTCATAGATATATAGCAAACCGAGTGGGTTCCAAAGTCAGAATTTACATATGTTAAGTATAATAAATAAAATTCAAAAAATCGTGCAGTAAGCAACTTGGCGCAGTATAGCCCAGATGCTCTTGCGCCATAAAAATCCAAACAAACGTGTGCGTAACAATGCACAATAGCTTTATGATCTCACACGATGCCACTTATATATACACACAGCAGTGACGTAGACAATGGGACTTCATGCAGCTCAAGCCCACCCCGTTAGATGTCAAGGTAAACTTTCTCGTTAACGCTGAATCAAGTGTTTTTTAAAGCTATTTTAGCCCCCTACAATTTTTGAATCACTACACCCCTGCTTCATTATCATAGGCGCACGCAAAAGGTTCATAAGGGGGGTTACAGACTTACAATAGGGAGTTTACAGAGCTGCGTAATTCCATTTATTTATATATATATACACAAAATTTATTCGAAATGTGGGTTACAACTCATACCACCCCTCAAGTACGCCAGTGCCACATAATACAATTCCAATTTGTTTTTGTGAGTGAAGAGACACCGTGAATGTATATCCAAAAATAGTTTTTGTTCTTAACAATTAAATTGGATATGGGATATGTGTAAAAAAAAAAATGCTATTCGGAAGTAAGCTATTTATTCAACTTAAAAAATGATTAAATTAATATAATTTAAAGAAACAAAAGAGAAAAGCATAAAGAAGTACGACAAAAAAAAAAATATCGGAAATTCCATCAACTTTCAACGGCACTTCTTAGCAGCCTCCACAATGATATCTGTGTCATTCTTTATGTTAAAATTTTTCTACCCTTCTTACTTGCTACTACTTCTTACTAAACTGGACACCTGAAGTAATAAGAATTACACGAAAAAAAAATTCAAGATGGACTCGTGTTATGGCCAGTTTAAAATTCATATTTTACAGTAATATTAACAGTTAAATATTCGCGTTGTACAAACACGCGTTACCGATGGATTTTCCGTATTCAATGAAGTTTAGAAATCCCGTTTATACCATTGGAACAAATGTTGTATTGTTCAACAGCTATTAAATGTATGTTGGACAATTTGGCCATTTCCACGAGAATCTCGCATATTTATGTGGTACTTGTTCTATGATGACGATTGTATGAAATCGTCCGACGAGTATTCCTGCATCCACCGGAAATTCGACAAAGACCCGCAGCAACCATGGCAGTGGAGTACCTGTGACCAAAGCAGGAAAATTCTCAAAGAAGGGAAGCCTGGTTGAATTTTAATTAAAGATATCCGAACTCCTGTTTTGAATGACAAAAGCGAGATTTCTCAAGTGTTATCTCCCTCCCAACAGCCTCTGCCGCTACACAAAAGACGTCTCGTGAACTTTTCCTCGGCAATTAAGATCAAATTCAGAAGAAAGGTTCTAAACGGGCATTAAGAAGAATAAAATTCGAAACGCGAGATTTCAACAGTCAGATAATGAAAAATGCAAAGGAATCTCACATAATTTAATAATTCCTTACTACTAAAACCCAATATTCATGCGTTGTCGTTTTAACTCTTTTGAACACCAAATAGCTTGGTGATGACACCCAATTTTGAGCTTTACTTCCCTATGGTTGGGAGATAACATTAAGTCGATGGTCAAGTCTTAGTTGCTATATGGAATGCAGAACAAAGCAAGCAAACCCTTCAGCTTGTTAAAGCCGAGGTGATAAACTCATTATCAATCGCAAGTTTGAATTTTCAGTGAGAGGACTTGCAATTTTGAAAATGTTATACTTTGAACAAACAATGACCAAAACGATAATCAAATAATTCGCGGCATGGGCTGTTTTATAGTGTTTTATTTATTTCTCTCATCGTTAACAAACATTTCTAATTGCATATTATTATTTGCACATGCTAATTTGTCTCCATCGTTATTACCTATGCATTTCAATTCAGCATTGACGTTGCTGTTCTGGTTTAATTGGGGGCCAGTGAACTGCAGAAAAATAAATTTAATTTACTTTTTCCTGCTGATTTTCTTCATGCAAGTTCTAACTCAAAATAGTATTTTATGTCAGACTCAAGTCTCTATTCCTTGGAATGTGTTACTGTGTGGAAAATAAGCAAATAAAATGAAAATGAGATCCTTCGCTTTTAAAGCAGTTGTAAGACAAATAAAAATGTAGGTATTCGAACGCATAGGCCTACCTACAACAAAACGTTTGTGTTAAAGTGCCTGTATGTTTCGAAGGGTTTTTTGTTTTGTTTAAACGTTTCTATTCTTTTTTTTTAATTGCGATTGCAAAGCCCAACTTTTCAATTTTTGCAAAAAATTTCAAATTTCTCTTTCCATGCATTGTACCAGAAACTCCGCCGAAAATCCCATCCTTATTCGAAAGAAAGACTTCTATTTGCTTTAAGGAGCTAAATCTTTCCTTGTAGTTCTTTGTTACTTGCTACCTCTTCATCTCCCTTTTCTCAGTATCCACACGCTCGTATGCCTATTACAACACAGCTCGGTACTTACATTGAAATTTAAACAAAATATTAGCGACTTTCTGGATTATTTTGACCTGGCTTTCTCCGAGGATAAGTTCGAGTGAGGTCGCTGTAATTTAATAATTGTCCGGACAAGTATAAAACCACGCAAATACGTACATTTCCGACATGATTGTACAGGGTGTCTACAAAGTCTTTCTCTGATTAAGAAAATGAATGACGTGGAAGCTGAGCAAATTAGAAGCAAGCGTTTTGTTTTGTTTTTTTGCATAAAATAAAGGAGACGCTGGAGTTTGGTTAACTGATTATGTTTCTTATCTGCTTAATTTTTTCGTCATTAATTTTCTTAATCGGGAAAAGACTTTATGGACATATGTATGTATCATAAAATGTGAATATTAGTTTATTTTAAACGAAAGTTGAAAGTTATGCCAATACGAGGTAAGTGAAGATGAGTTATAATTCATTCTGTCAAGGAAAAATAAATGCTTTATTTTTTAATACAATTAATTTTATGTACTGAAGTTTTGAAATAATATTTTAAAATAATGTTTCATATTGAGATTAGATAGTATATTAGTGAATCTAATGTACTTTCATTTAGTATCAGCAATGCTTGTTAAGACATGACGCCGTAATTTTAAACATGGTAGTTTAGTGTTCATTAAAGTTTGGATAAGGCTTGTACATCATATATTTTGAGGTTTGAAATAGTGCATAGTGATGTTTCATGCATGACATCACTATGCACTATTATCACTATGCACTATTCTTATATTGGTGAGGCATGACAATGAGATATGAATGTAATGTTTGGGCTATAAAGCTAAAACAGGTAACTTTTTTATATATCAATGTCTGAAACTAGTAGTCTTAGAAAATTAACATACAAATTCCCATTTAAAATATTATATTTAAAGAAAATGTTGCCTAGTCTTTAATTTTTTTATAAATGTAGGCCACTAAACGTATTTATGGCGGCCATGCACGCAAAGCGAGGCATTTCATTTGAGTTAAGTCGAACGGTAATTTCTAGATTTTGAGTGTGACAATTTTTCAGCAGAACATTAAAAATAATTTTCTACAGAAACCTAATGTAACATATTAAATCAAAATGTTTGCTATACCTCTGGAAAATTCTCATTTACATTGAAGAAATCTTAAATACATAGTAATTTAAAAAAACAACAATCATCTATCAGTTTAATATAGCATGCGAGCTTGAATCCCTTATTAACAGTATAAACCATTACACTAACTTATTTTTTACATATGTCCCTATATTTACGTCCCAAGACTGTGCTATGGGTCATCTAGGACGTGACCGACGGCTTATCGTGACTTCTGAACCACGATGTATCTATCCAAAATCGAGCTTATTTGAGATGGAACCCTGGGGAGTGGCCTGAAATCTTGCGGTCATGACATTTAGACCACCAAGGTGCCAATTTTCATTCATTCGTTCGTTTCCAAAAAATTCTAAAATGTAAGTTAAGACTTAATCATACTCTTCATTTCTTAATGCCGCGTATGCTTATTGACAAATGACTTCTCAATTTTTAAACCAAATTTATTAAAATTAAGCGTTTTAATAAAACTCGTTTATAAATCAAAATTATCTGACATATAAACATACTGCGAAATAAATCACAAATAAATCCTTTTAATTTATATTTCAGAATCGCTTGGTATGTTGTAAAATATTTGAAACAATTTAAACTAATTGCAGCTGGGGGTCCGATATCTGAAGCTATATAAGGAATAATAGATACATAGGAATAATTTTCCCCGTTTGGCTACCTCCGATTTACGAATGCAGCTTCCTGTAGCTATAAATAGCCGATATACATATTTAAATAAAAAAATGGTTACTCAAACTTCGAGTAAGCTCACCTACCACTATGAAAATTAGAAATTTTTCGATTAGATTTATTTCTTATCTTTCTTTCATGACTTCTTTAAAAGATACAAATCTTTTAGTCTGCCTCGAAAAATTTGTTTCGATTTGTTTTTTCTGTGAAGAACACACATAGGACCAACTTCCATTTGATGAGGTTGTATCACTTAAGTAGAGCAATTAAATATGTTCCGGTGTTTCTTTCCCTGGTCAGTTCGTGCCCAGCATGCAAGGAGCGGCTTGGTTCTAATTAGATTGATCTAGTGGATCCTCCCGAGAGGTGTGGATAGCAATTGCATTAGCTCTCTCCACTATCTTTTTTTATCCACTTTCCTGCCATGTTACGCCAGGTGAGCTCAACACATCCCTTGAGAAAAGCAAGTGATGTCGCAAGCTTAGCTGGACAACCATAGATTCCCTGGGTGGAATCGCGCTGGCGCAAAAGAGGTACTGCTGGAAACCCACGGATGAATGTATCAGGTATATTTCGATCGATGTACGGGGGGTTGTCTACATACTGTGTCGAAGATATTTAAAAATCCACCTTTCTCAAAACATCGAATTGACATATAACTGAATCTTCTCTCTAACAGGGTTTTCTTTAAAAGTCTAGAATATATAAACTTTTTATTTGAGAAAAGTCTACAAAATTGTGGAAGATAGTGCCACATTCAAACCTTCCTTCATTATAAAACCCAAACTTCAGTCCGTAGAGACACTGCTAAATGGATAAACCCAGGCAATAAGTGTGTGCAAATTTCTGTTGCAAACCGAGTTATCCAACACCAACATTAAATTGAATAGATAATGTTTAATAAACCTGTTAATAGAAAAAAAATATTCGCATTCAGGGGTGATGACGTGGTAACGGGTTTGATTTCGACAGATGCTCATCGCTTGCTGTTATTTTTTTCCTCTATAGATCCATAGCTTGGAGTCCAATCCCCTATGGGAAAGGCTTTAAGATTCCTAGAAAAATTGTAGTTCTTAGCGCAGCATGATATTGGCTGTCATTGCAGCATAAAACATCACCAACCAAAAAAAAAACAAAACATATTCAGACGTTGTATAAAAACAATGTCAACCAAGTGTTTGTTATAGAAGTAGCAGGTGCAGAGTTTTCGCTAATTTCATTTCTCTCTTTAACATTTCTTTCCTATGTGCGTATTTTTCTCACATAATATATGTTTTGCCTGATATTGTATTTATTGAAATAAATACGAAGTAATACAGCGATAACAATACAGACGTCACATTTCGCATTAAAACTTTCATTATCCACTACTACAATTCCGAAATATCAAATATAAATTTCAAACTCATTTTATAACTTCCTACATCTAGTCTCCATATCTTTATAACATTGACATTAGAATTTGAGGACACCCTGTATATTTACATTAGCACACCGAAAGTCACTTTCCAGGGATTAGTTTCATAAAAAAAAAAACACAATTAGCGCGGTAGATTCCTATTAAATAACATCCTTATTCGTATTTACATTGTTTTCGTAATTACTGTTGTATAAAAATGAACCATCAATTATGTACAATCACGTTTTTGATGAAGAGTGTTTCAACCGGCAACTACAGAACACATTTGCATTTTTGTATAAATCCCTTATTTGGTGTATTGCCTGTGTGAATGCAGAACTCTCCCCGTTTAAATTCCCGTGAGACTTGTCTCATCCCATCCGCTTGTCCCATGAGCAGCTATCGAATGTACGATGCTAGGCGTTGGTGTACAATAGCCATTAGGTAATTGGCCTCCACTACCTGTCCTAATTAAAGAGGACCCCGTTGATTTTGCGGAGCACCATATCTTTCAACTGCTCTACGTCCTAAGACAATCCTGGGAAAATAAGAAAAGAAATAACGAACAGAAAGAAAATTGAAGCCTGGTTGTGTTTTAATTAAAATGGTTTATGTTTTACTATACAGTTAAGTTACGTATAAAAGATGCGATGAAGTCCCAATTTCGGGAGTTGATTTGTCAGAACGTTGCAATTTGGGCTCAATATGTAATTAAAAGTAAGTACAATAACAGTAATAATAATAATAACACTAACAATGTATAACGGACATAATAATAATAATAATAATAATGTGACATTGAAGGTAAGAGAAGTAGTTAGATAGTCAATCAAAAGTGATGATATTAATAATGGCCTTGGACCTTTTAAATAAATTACAGCAAATTAATCGGGGACATTAGGGTGAGTTATGAAACATTATCGTTAATCTCATTGAACTTCCCTAATTATGGTTATGAAACGAAGTGAGTTAATTATAAAATTTTAATTATACTCATATAATGCTCTACATAATTATACGGTACCTTGAATTTTTCAAGCGACTGCAATCAGTGAAAATCAAATAATTCCAAATATTCGATCTTTCTTTCGCAAATAGGTTGGAAAAGAACATTTTAACGAACCACGTTTCGATGTCTCATTAAAAAGGACAACTGCGGATTTTACTTTAATAGGAAAAGCTATTTCCAACGTTCCTTTCTTTTTTATATATTAAAGCTTTGGAAATTCAATAAAATTTTATTTATATCTTACCTACCGCTGACGAATCTAAACGAAAATTCTTCGTAATTTCACTTTCGTCTTCAACAGCTGATTGCAAAAGCGTATTTCACTTATAATTTGAACACACACAAAATGAAAACTAAACATGAAAACGACTTAAATCATTATCCAGAGCAATGGATCAGAAACTGTAGTGTCGCAACTTACTACTAGACCTTGAAACAATTTATAGTGGTTTACAATAATTTTGAACTTAGACGTTATTTACATCCATGATGTAGAAAGTATTGTACGCCTATATTAAACGCATCATGCATACATATATTTCTAAATAGTTGGTGTTATATTTAGAAGTAAAAAAAAATATTAAATTAAAAACGACTTACCCCTCATACCCACTAAATAGGGGTAGGTCGCGAGTTAGAAAGTTTGCGAACCACTAATCTGGACATTTTCCTGCAGCTAATTTACAATTAATACTTCCACAATAGCTACCTAAATTTTATTTTCCAACCACACAAGAGGTTGGATGTACGCTATGCCGTACGCTATTTTCTAAATTCAATAATTTCACTATCACAATTTTTTCAAACCACAACAAATTAACTGCTAAAACTTCATACAATCGATGAGCCAACGTTCAAACACTGAAAGGCAATAAAACTTACCTGAAAATGCATGAAAGTTCTAACCTTCTGCTTTCTAAACAGAAGGAAAGCCTTGAATCTTGCCTTTTATGTTATTACGAAACTTATTTTTATAAAATTAAAAGGTATTGACAGTCTTACTTGTATCCGATCTTCAGGCAAATCTGTCTTCAAGGAAAGCATCTCTCTAGCATATACATCGGGATAGTGTGCATCCTTAAATGCCTTCTCTAACTCTTCCAATTGATAAGAGGTAAAAATCGTCCTAATAAATTAAAAATTTAATTCAGTCAGAAAATTTGGAAAACCCTTCCAGAAGATAATGAAAACAAAACCGAAAACTATATTTAATCTTCCTTAACTAATCAGCCTTTCAATCCTTAGTAAGATAGTTGAAGCTTATACTATAAGGATAGAGCAGTAACCAACTTATAAACAAACGTTTCAAACGACATTGCGTTTTCGCTATAGGCGATGCTATTTAATTTTTAAATAAAGCAGCATGCAGGGGTTTTGAAATTCAAAACTGAGCATTTATTCTACAACTTTTTTTTGTTCTCTGAATACTGTTGAAAGCAAATTTTGTGCGTAGAGCAAGATATTTTTGAATTTTTCAGCGCTTAAAGATACAGTTTCATCTTGTCGAGGATTCTAATACACGCTTATTAAACTTCTCTATTTTCTCCAAGGAGGCTTATTTTTTCTGAAAAAGATAGCTGGCAATTTTGAAATGCAGACTTTATAAATAAAATTTGGCTCCCCCGAAATTTGATCTGCGTTTAAAATTCCCCTTCATAGTGCCTTCTTTCCTCGTCGACATTTTGGGCTATATCTGTTAGTTTGGCATTTTTCAAGGCTAATGTTTATTTATTTTTGGGAACCTCTTCATTATTTTCCGATATAAACGTGCTCTTTACCTTATTTTCTTTACCGTTATTAGTTAAATCAGAAAAGAGGTGTTTAATTCAATAAAAAATTTAACTTTGGGATCTGAGAATTATTTTAAGAGAATAATTTTAAGCACGAAGTTCTGAATTCGCGTTGTCTGGATAGAAAACATGTTCTCACTGACTTAATAGCGGAATATCTTGAGAAGCAGAGCTCAACATTGCAATGTTTTTTTTTTGCATTCAGTTAAGAGCAAGAATACTTTCGTACACCAGGTACAGGACAGTATCATATCTGGAGGTGGATGCTTCACTGATCTCAAAAATTTTAAAGGAAAATGTGATAGAACTTACCATATTGTTGCCTTGTGTTCACATAAGATTTTTGGTCTAGCTTCCCTCTACCAAAAATGTAAAGATTTTGTCCTTACCTGGTGTAAAAAGATTTCCTTGCGCTCAAAGTATCCTCTCAACTCAACATATAATTAAAATTTAAGACAACTTTCACAACATTACCATCCATATACTGTTTTCAAAACCAGTGTTATAAAAAGTAGTATTTATTTTGCGCTTTAACATTCAGGTCAGGGAAAACTCAAGAGGTCCAACTTTTAGTATTTCTAAAAGGTTGAGCTTTCTGATCTCATAAGCGTCACTTACTTGAAATGAAGACAAAGATATGCTAAGAAAATAGTAGTTTAGAGAGTGTAAAGTCTCTTGCGAAAGTCTCCGAACACCATATATTGCTTTCTATACGAACATTACTTTGCAAACTTAGTTGCAACATACAATCTTTTTTGGAAACAGAGACAGAAAAATGAGAAAAAATTCAACATATATTCTCTTAGAAACAAAATTACACAAAATTTATTGGTCTAGTTAATTTATAAAACGTTGTAATGAAAACGTTGTTTCTAACAGCTAGTTCGATAGAATGTGGCTATCATCATCATCAGAGCATGGTAACTTCTGTTTATGTCCCTGATGCTGGTCGGAGTTGCCATCACATTAGTTGGAAACTTGATTGCATTGATGACGAATTAAACGTTTTTGTGGTGTCATCTCGAGACGTGAGACACAAAAGGTTTATACAAGCGGGCGAGGTAGAGTTACTCAAATATTGGTCATTAACTGCAACATTGATGTTTGCTAGAATGTGAAATGCCTCAAAGAAGCTGACTTCCAGCGTTGAGTTGACTTTTTTAATAATATGTGCATTAGAGAATAAGAACTTGTGTTCGAATTCCCATGAGTGTTTTTCCAAAGCCGATTTATGAAATTCTTGCTTTCTTACATAAGCTTCATGTTCTTTTAATATGCTCAGTGCTATTCGTGTTTGGCCAATATAAATTTGGCCCCTCGGGAATGGAATGGAGTATATACCCCAGCTGTCAGAATCTGGGATGGTATCTTTAAAATGAGAAAACCTATTTATTCTTTTGTTTATTTTGAATATTTTCTCTTTGTTTTTTATTCGAAGATTCGTCGCCTTTTGTTAATTAATGAAACGTGTTATTCTCACATTTCTGGGTGTTCTCCTGCTTGGAATATAACGATATGTGTGTTCTTTCTTGTCCTCTTCACGATTTTAATCTAGGTATATATTTACTATGGTCCACACATCTTAACGATATATATAGTAAAAATTAACGAACAAAAATTAAACACTTTTAAACATGAAGTTTCAAATTGATATTGGAATGAAATTTTTTCATTTAATATGATCACCCAAATCATTCATGGTGCAAAAAAATGTGTATATAGAATAATTTTACGGTACATGAGCATTGAATGTTAAAATCTTGCATGTCCTGCCCTTTCTTTTTGTCAGTCTTCCAATTGTACGGCTCAGGATTGTGACGTAAGGTTCTTTTTTATACCTTGTTAGACGTTTAATTACTAAATGCATTTCTTTAATTTAATTGCTTCTTTTAAAGAGTCACACATATACAATTAAAATAAGATTTATACCTGTTAATAGAAAATATAAAAAAAATGCGCTAGACTTCATTCGATTAATGGAGGCAAGAAAAAGCTTTTTAAATTCAATTATTTTTAAAGTAACTTTTTCAGAAATTTATTTATTAAGTACGAACAAAATAGCACATAGTCATTTCTCTACTTTGTTTCATTTCAACAGAAAATTTTGACTTCAAATACAAAGAATAGAATATTTCATTGCAGAGGAAAATAATGTCTGACATTTTTTTCATGAACGAAATTTTCTCCCTGGCGTTTATAAATTGCAATTTTTGAGAATTTGTTTCTCCGGCGGTGTAATGGTGGGAGATTTTTTTAATTAACTTTAAGTGTCTGATCGCGGCACATAGCAACAAAGAGCTATACTAAGATTTATTGCTGTTGAACCAAGTGGCCATGAAATTGGCGAGATATCTTTCCAAACAAAACCCCACAAAGGTGTGTGTGTACATAACACGGAAAATAATAGTCACTTTCGTAAATGGGAAATTTCATTTGCTCGCTACATTTTTCCTCCGATGTATTACAACGAATGAAGACTGCTATTTGCGGCAAATGCTGAAATTTCAATTACACAAATGCATTGGGATTGGGGGAAAAGATTTGCCAATTTTGGACTTGTGTTCACGTGAACGAAATTTAAGAATGATTAGTTCGTTTTAAACACAGCTCAAGAATACAGACAATTACAAGAGAATAAAACCCACTCTCATGTAGGTATATATATTATTACGCAGTAAAACCTCATTATTTCGTCACCTCTTTAACTCGTCTACCCGCTTATTACGCCACTTTTTGAAAGTCCCATCAGTCGTGAATAGAAAATCGTGATAAGAAACCCCGTTTAAATCGTCATGCACCCAACCCTAAACCTCGCTAATTCGTCACTTTGAGTTCTTGTGTATGACCTTCAACCCCCCCCACTTTTGTCGTTTTGGTTTTCTATTTTGAACTTTGCCTTAGAGAACGAATTTTATTGCTGGGGTCCTTTTATTAGAGAAAACGCCTGTTCCTATTCTATTATGTACTGTATATCTGCTCTACAATGACCATCTACGGGCTTTTGATTGTTTGCAGGTTCGTGATTGACAAGAAAGGATGCAAAGGTATCCAATTAATTGTCAAAACAATCCTTTTGAATTTTTTAAAATTAAAAATACAGTAGCGCTCATAAGAATTTCGACAAAGAGTTTTTGTTTGCCAGCGCCATCTATATTAAAGCATTCCATGCAGAGGTGCACATTCTACAATAACAACGAACTAGCGCTGCGTATGTAATTGCCTTTTCTAGCAATTAATCTAAAAAATTCGATGTTCAAAAGTGTTTTTACATGCTAATTAGTAATTTGTTTTCGTAGATATACTTAATTAAATCCTGTGTTATATTTTTCAAACAGCCTTCTATTAGCCATTTGTGATTGTGACGGCATACCAGAAGAAATGGATTATTCTGAAGATTTAAAAAAAAGGCTGTAATTGTAGCTTTAAGAGAAGGTTGCTGACAAGCAAGTGTAGCTCGTGATTTCAATCTATCCAGACAAATTGTAAGTGTGTGGAATAAAGTTTTCAATAACAGGGGAACTGTATGTAATAATCCTATATCTGGACGTCTACGAAAAACGTCCAGCAGAACTGATAAAATGCTCAGAAGGAAATCTGTGGCTAATCCCTGTCTAACTGCTGTAGACATAAAAGATGATTTACAGGAAAATTATAAAGTTAAAGTGCAGGTTTCCACCATAAAAAGACGTCTAAATGAAGTAAATTTAGATGGTCGCCGACCAAGCAAGAAGCCTCTTATATCTAAAAAGAATAGAAAGGCTCGACTTAGCTTTGCCCAAAAATATCGAAACTGGACTACTAAGAACTGGTCGTCTGTCCTCTGGAGTGATGAAATCAAGTTTAATCTTTTCTCATCGGATGGAATTCAGTATGTTCGGCGCTTTCCAAACAAAAAAAACGCTGTCAAATATCAAGTTTCAACCAAAAAGCATGGTGGGAGGAGCATTATTGTATGAGGGTGTTTCTTCCGCCATTGGGTGACCTCTAGTTTGTGTTAATGGAAACATGGATCGCTTCAAATATTGTGATATACTTAAAAATCATATGCTACCCCATACCTGGAGGAAAATTCACGCTCGTTGGATTTCCCAACATAACAATGACCCAAAACACACATCTCAACATGTCAAAAGTTTTTTGAAGCAAAAGGAATTGAAAATGTTTGGTTGACATAGTCAAAGACCAAATTTAAACCCAATCGAGCACATGTGGTCAGAACTAGACAAACGTGTCAGACGCCAAAACTACACAAATAAGGATACCTTTTTCGATTCTTTGTTCTGTGAGTGGAGAAATATTCCTCAAGAGCACATTGTACATTTAATCGGCACAACGCCGAAAAGATGCACGGCTGTTATTGATTCCAGTGGCTATCCAACCAAATATTAAACACTGAAGTGTTTTTTGCTTTTAAGTTATCAGTCAAAACAAGACTGAGCTATAAAAATAACATTTGTCAAAATACTTATGACCCAAGAGATTAAGATCAAGTATAATTTCTATTATTACAAGCTTTGAAGTAAATGCTGTTTTATACATTTTTAAATATATATTCATTTACTATTAGTTTATTTTGTATTCATAATAAAACATAGAGTAAATAAAATAATTGAACAAAAACTGTTTGTCAAAATACTTATGAGCGCTACTATATATATATGGGTATTTTACAGTGTGTGTGCATATACACACTATAACGGAAAAAAAAATATCGACGCACCAAGAAGGAGTTGTCCGATTGTAATGAAATTTCGTATGCAAAGACATTTTGACCGAACATGCAAATGATTAAAATTTGGTGTCCAATGAATGAATAGCGGGAACTCCAGCGCATCGGAACTGCGCATTCAGCAGGTGTATATAAGGAGCGATTCTCAATATGTGGTCAAAATTTCTGTTGCATTTTGACTGCGGATATCTTACGTCGACTGTAACAATGCCTCGCCGAAAGATTCGTGCTCATTACGAGCATATGTCAGAGTTTGAAAGAGGCTGGTTGGACGAATCGAAGAATCGCTGGACATGTGGGTCGAAGCGATGCGGCGATTGGACGGTGCTGGCAAGAGTGGGTCAACAACGGCAGATGTCAGCGTAGGGATGGCAGCGGTCGACCTAGGGCCACAACAGAACGGGAAGACAGAGCGATTGTCAGAGCAGCTGTCACAGCACCGGATTCGTCGTTATCAACTATCTAACGTATGGCTCGCACACATGTGTCCAACATGACCCTCTGCAGACGACTGAGAGAGCGGAATTTACGCTCGCGCCGACCGTTACGCCGCTTACCTCTCACGCCTTTACACCGTCAAGTCCGATTACAGTGGTGCCGGGCTCGATCAACTTGGAACTGCGCTGACTGGGGACGTATAGTCTTTAGTGACGAGTCCCGTTTCCAACTGTGTCCTGACGACAACCGCAGACGTGTCTGGAGACGTCCAGGGCAGCGTGGGGATCCTGCCCTTACTATCGCACGCCACACATGCCCACAACAGGGCGTTATGGTCTGTGGTGCCATCTCCTTTGATGGCCGGACCCCTTTGGTGGTCATTTCTGGCACACTTACAGCACAGCGGTACGTAGACGACATTCTACGACCGGTTGTGTTACCGTTCCTTTTGCGACACCCTGGACTTACGTTTCAACAAGACAATGCCCGGCCGCACACGGCACGTGTTGCTATGAATTGTCTTCAAGCTTGCCCAACACTTCCTTGGCAAGCTAGGTCTCCTGATCTCTCTCCCATAGAGCACATTTGGGACGCTATGGGAAGGCGATTGCAACCATCCCGGAATGTTGACGATTTAGCCCGACAGTTGGAGACAATTTGGCAAGAAATTCCGCAGGACACCATCCGGGATCTTTATCAGTCTATGCCACGCCGGGTGACAGCTTGCATCCAGGCCAGAGGTGGACCAACGCCTTATTGACTTCCTCCCTTTGTAACGGTCAAACTCTGCAATAAATCATTCAATTGTTCTGAAATTTTAATCGTTTCTTTTTCTATGTATGTTCTTCACATCCACCAATTTTTATCGCAATCGGACAACTCCTTCTTGGTGCGTCGATTTTTTTTTGTTATAGAGTGTATATTCATGGGGATATGGGAAAGGGGAGCTGGACGTATGTATGTTTTTGTGGCTACAAGATTAATTTGATTTCAATAACTTAAAATAAGTGAAATTTTTGTATTATGTGTTTGTTACCTTGTGTACTCATTATGGCTAATAATATGCTAATTTAGATATTTGTTACGATTCTACACGGATTTTATCTCATTATTCTGTATTATTTGCTTAAATTTTTTACTTAGTATAAATTCTGCTCAGGCGTAAACCCAGAAAGTGATCAAAGAAGAGAATACGTCCTTTTCGAGCTTAAATTATTTTTCACTAGTGTAATACGATATAAGGGTAAATAGCCCTCCATAAAGATGCGTCATATAGCGAATAAAATTATAATATTATACTTTGAATTCGGTACATTTTAATTCTGCGGCAGACCTTGGATGTCACTAACCCTTTTATTGATATCACCTGATATTTGTCATGAAAAACAGAACGATAAGATAATGCCGCTTTCAGAGATGTTCAAGTTATTTTCACATACAGGGCATAGATATTTTATAGGAACAATATGCAAGACATAGGCGCTCCCTACTTCATTTATTGGGCATGATTCTCAGGACGTTGATATCTTCCAATGCTCTACCGTCCATCTATGATGTTCTAGATACCACTGGAAACAGGTTTTGAGTTTTTATCTGTTACAAATGAATTTTAACAGACCGTGGACTTCCTAGATCCAAATTCTATAACTTTTTGATTATAGTTCGAGTCAAAATACAATCTTGGTCGTGCTGTGCCATGTTATATAAAGCGTGTACATAAATATAAGCATATATGTACTTATGCACATGACAATAGAATGTTAAATATTTTAAATTATCCAGTAAAATTCTCCTCATATAGTTACATCCTGAAAATTTGGTTTTTTGGTCATAATTATTATTTCTTCAATTGACAGATGTTCTACAGACACGAACTTTAATACTTTTTTTAAGAA
Organism: Dysdera silvatica; assembly: GCA_006491805.2. Classification (NCBI taxonomy): domain Eukaryota; kingdom Metazoa; phylum Arthropoda; class Arachnida; order Araneae; family Dysderidae; genus Dysdera; species Dysdera silvatica. The sequence goes on along the minus strand of QLNU02015360.1, from coordinate 261,121,098 downwards.
ACCTATAATTTCTTTTATTTCGTTATACATGGCTAACCATGTCCCTCTCTGATTAGGCCTTCTTAAATTGCAACAAATCTTAGCTCTCACCTATTATTATATAAGTTGCTTCTACGCAATGATTTTGATTCGATTTGTACTGTCTTTGCCTTCGCACAGACCAGCACTTCACGTAATATGCACACGTGACTCCTATACTTGCATTTATTGTTAGTTACTATATTTGACTACGTTTTCCTATATTTTCATATTTTATCATAGGTGTCGTCAGAAAATTTATAAGGGGGTTATAGGCTTACAATCGTGAGTTACAGAGCTACAACTCAATATACGTATATATATACAAAATTTCATAGCAATGGGTAAGAGTTACATCCCCATTCAAAACCCCCGTGAAAGTTAGTGTATTTTATGGGCAATATAAATGCAATATAATGTATGCAATATAAATGTGTTTTGGTTATTTATCTAAGTTAAAAAAAAAAAACTATGTTTGCATTTGCTAATATGCACCACCATTTTGCGTCGTCCTTAAATCACCGAACTCTAGGCTCCAATGATCTTCAATAACTTGGATTATATTAGCTTCGTTTTCCAAATAAGGTTTATAATACCCGTGCAAGTGGAAATATTGAAGACCAGTTTTCTACCACGTTTAGTTTTCGTCGAACTGGTACCACTTGCAAACTGATGGAAAAAGGTTCTGCTTTGACGCTTTTTTTTGGTTGCGCTATTAGCTAACCACGATACAGTTAATTTTAATGAAAACTGACTATTAAGATTCGTACGCAAGCTTATTTTCGTTGCAATAAAATGTTTAATAAAACTAATCCGCTTTAGATGCTTGCAGTTTGTGTAGCAGACTAGAAAATCATGGAGTCCGGGTTCAATCACGGTCATAGCACAACATTTTCGATGTCCGAAATAGCCTGCCCCATGCTGGTGTTAGAATGCCCGTCCTACCACCTTTTTCAATCCTAAACGTTGTCGGATTTTCTAACCTCGGCATTTAACCTATGGAGCGTATCCAAAAGAAACAGTTTACGGACCAATTTTAGACTCACGAGCCCTCGGGTCTTCTTTTAAGCTCTTCTCTTTCCTTTTGTAAGCTACTCAAACCTGTCTGAATGAACAAACATGTTGCTGTCAGATTTCACGGGTCTGGAAAAAGCCCAACAAAAACAATTGCGATATCAATTCCCAGACCTATCTTAATTATTACTGTATCCTTTCTACGATGCAGAAGGAACATTTTTCGTCCTTCATGGGTCACCAAATCATCTAACGAAACTTGTATGAAACGAATTGAATTTTGCCAGTTCTAGTCCTGCGTTATTGAACTTACGTATTTCTGATATGCTTTTCTGTGCTTCCTTTTAGTTGTAATCTTGCTTTACTGAGCTTACTTAATGATGCTGCTTTGAGCTTTATTGTATTTTGCACTCCTGATATTACTTTATTGAGAAAAATTAGTAAATAACGTATCACACACAGTAAAACCTGCTAACCAAAGTATTTTGTCAAAATGATTACTTACACCGGCTTAGGATAATTTAATAACAAATGTACACTGAAAAAATGTGTATATTATAAAATACTCTTATCTACTGTCTTATACTGTTTTCATTTGTTTTTCTATTATTTAATATACGCATTAATATATGAACTGCTGCTCTTAGTATCGAAGTAGAAATGCCAAAAATACCGTAAAAGCGAAGCTAAGTGTTTCGTTACCTAGTAAAAGTGCTAGTATGGTTAAAACAATCTCCTACGTAGTCCTTTTAAACAATAGAGAACTCACTAAAATAAACTAACATTGTAAAATAATTCATTAATCACTATCATTTAAAGTGAAACTTCTTCATACATGTTACTAATGTAAATTAAACACATATCTGTATATACAAACAGTAACAACTCTTTCATTTGTGCTACAAATGGTGCTTCTATAATTTTTATACACTGTTGGAAATAAGGGCGTATCCAACGGTGTTATCGGAAGGTTGTTAAGATTGATTAACTGGTTTAATTTTAGCACTAACTATGCCTGCCGAGTGTAAGAAAGAGCCGGCTAAATATAAGAAGAAAGTCCAATAAACAAATTATTGAAGTTTTCTTTCGTCAAAAAGAAAAGATAACGCCACTTCTGTCTGCAAAAATATATAAAATATTTGATTGTTTTGTAATTTTTTTTATTTTGTTTTATATTGTGTTAAAAAGCTATATATAATATAGTTTAATATGTTAAGATACAATTTATTATTAAAAGTAACTACGTATTCAACTGATGAGCCACCACTATTCACTAACACACACACACACACACACATATATATATGTGTGTGTGTGTGTGTAAAATGAGATAATGACTCAAAGATTTATTTTCAATCGAACTGAAACCATATATGTTTACAAAACAATTAAAGAAATTAAAGATAATGAAATAATTAACAACAAAAACACTAAACTAATTTTATCAGCTTATATTCACTATATTTTATAGTCATTAACCATAAAACCCAATATATGATGCTCGACATTGAAATTATCCAATTCGGAGTACACTTTCAGTTAAAAACACTTTTTGTAAGCAAATTTCAATGTCGAGGAAATCGAAATTTTTCCATCCAGAAAATGGGTTTCGCTGCTCGATGGAAGAATTCGAAGAGTGGGAAAATTAAAATTGTTTCACCCAGAAGGAAAATTAGGATGTGTGTGTGCTGAGGCGATTTAAGTCTACTTGATATAGAAATTTCACCACCATATACATTGAAACGTTTTTCACTAGGTGGAAAATTTTTCAAAGTCAAACGCTATATATTGCTCTCGGATATTTTCGATTGACTTTAACAACGTTCACCTGTGGATATATAAGCTATAAAATTATACAGATTATTGTATATAGAAAATAATAATATTATTATTAGTAGTAGTAGTAATATATAGGATTGGGGGAAGATACATAAAATAAAAAATTGAAACGTAATATTCAATTATTCAAGGGATGAGAAAGTAATGAAGACTTATTCTATATCGCCAAGTCTACCGGAAGACCACGAAAACCGGTTTTAGTTTTTCAGTTGATAATAGACCGAATATAGTTTTTGACAGATAGATATTGGTTCCGATTCCTCGTGAGCATAAAACGTCCAAATTTAAAATTTTTATTACATTTCAATCACCGGTCATCAATTACCGGTCTATTTCATGCGCTGGTTTCCTGATTCTGAAATTAATATTTATTAGATTTATACAAAATAACATAATAATCGGTGGCATCTTAACTGGTGGGCCAACTGGGCACGAGCCCAGGGCTTCGATTATAATAAGGGCCCCAGAAGAGACTGCCCTGATAATAACGTATCAATGTTATCTGGCTGTATTGGGAGATGACGCCGAACTTGACAAGAGACTAGCAACTCATGCTACAAGAGCTTCGATAAATAAGCATCAAATTCAATCAACTGTCGAGCCACGCGCCACGTAAAAGCGAAATAGCAGTGTTAAAGTCCTAAAATTTAGGTTCTAGCATGTGGCATCGATTGGGAGGAAGCGAAACGGGACGGGCAGGTAGACCGCTTTGTCAGACAAAGTGACAGAGAGGTCAAATATTTACCCTCTTTGTCCGCTCTAGCATTGGAACTTTTCTCAAAAAAATAGAAATAAAAAAAAAAGGACACACAAAACGAGAGGGGAGAGACGTCCCGATATTTCCTTTGCGTTTTCCCAACAGTGTTCCTCTTCTCTACATAAAAGTGCCACTTTTCACAGAAGGAAACGCGATTAATCAATCTTGTGAGATTGTCGTCATTGTGCCCCAAAAAGACACAAAATTTACATTTGTCAGATGCTTGAGTGATACACAATAAACGGACAGGTAATTTACACGATCGATTGTCCTAATAAACATCCGTTAATGATTTTTCTCGCCACAATTGCGCCAAGCCAGTTAATGCTAAAATTCATTATCCACGTCAGTTGGAAAATTGACAGATGAAAATTATGGACCGGCTTTAAAAGATATTTACCTATGTCTTCTTTTCTTCTTCTTCTTTTTGCTCATGGGGTTGGAGTCTTCTGGTAAACCGTTTTTGGTAAAATCACCGAGCACTGAAAATAAAATGGTGTTTATTGAATAATATATTCGTGATAATATACATGATGACAATTTTCGGTCTATTTCACTCATTCTGACATTAGACACAACATAAACACAGCATTTAAAACGAACTGCTTTGAAATAGCAATAATATTCCGTAAAAAATCCTGCTAAAGTTAATTATTTGCCCTCATGTTTTATTAAAAAATATGCATATATAAATATATATTAAAATCAGTACAGACAATAAAGCAACAGAAAAATTCACATTGCTTATGCTGATGCTTACAAATTTTGGGACTTCGCATATTAATTATGAGTAAATATCAACAACACGGAATCGGATAGTATCCACATATTAAAATAATTTAGTTCTGTATTAAATTGGCAATACTTGCGTGTTCTTACGTCGAATTTTAGTGGTGGAGTTGACACCTTGCTGATGTTTATGAATAACTTTTATAAATACTTTTTTTTTAATTAGACGAAGGGGCTTTACAAACTTAATAGATTATTCAAACCTGACAGAGATTTTCAGAACTTAAGTTCATAAAGGTATCACTGTATGAAATTTTTGTTGAACTCAAACAATCTATAGAATTAACTTTAGTTTCATGTTTTAATATAAATCAACCGTAATTAAATAAAACAATACAGTAGAACCTGCTTAAACTGACTACCTCTGGGACTGGACTAAAATGGTTACCATAGACAGGTGGTCACTGTACACGTCAGATTTCCGTATAAGCATGACTAAGTCCACACCAATTCTCTCTTATAAAAGTGATCAATTTATTCAGCTGGTCACTTTCCTAAGGTGTATCACTTTACCAGGTTTCACTGCATTTAATTTAAGTGGTTTATATCAGAAATTGCGCCATTGCAGTTTATTTTGTAGAATGTTGCCTTATATTTTAACCACCTAAACACACTCAAGTCATTTTCCATGTACGCATGGACGTATAGTTATATGTGCCCGTGGACCCACCCCAACTAATTTTTTAAAGGTTTGAGTCCTCCCCCTCCCCCAAATAACTTAACAATATTTTAAAAAAAATGCAGTTTGGGTTTACTAGAATTTTTTGACGTATTTTCATGCAAGAATTATTTTTCATAATATTATCCAAAACCTCGCTTATCCGAAATAAAGGGTAAGGACCCAATTTTGGATAAGTGAGATTTCGAATGATCTAGAAATTCAATTATTCGTGTAAAAGCGCAAAGAAACTACAACGCTTATGCAAAAATACGTTTAGTTACATATTATTATACTATTATACTGATAGTAAAAAACATCACAAATCATATGTGTGCGTAAAATTAAGTTATTAATGATTTGTAAGTATATAATCCGATATATTTTTATATATGTCCGATATATACAAAAGACGCATAATTTCTCTGCGTCCGGTATCTTCTATTTGTACCGATTTCTCTTTTAAAGTTGAGATATACTAGAAAAAAAGAAATAAGAGCGTTTTTGCCGAAAATAGTAAACAAATGTGCACTAAAAATAAATACATAAAATCTAGCTATTCCGATTAATTTGGATTTCGTATAAACGAAATTCGGATAATCGAGGCTATACTTTATATGCATATTAAAGAAAATCTGTATTGTTGGGTGCATAACGCCTCCGCCGCAATAATTTTAAAAATTCTATTTACATGCATATACGTTTAACTTTGAAAAATATCACTATTTTTATATAATTTGTATTTTATACCTCTCTTAGAGTTCTACTTTTATGATATTTGTTTTCATTATGCAGTAGAAACCCGAGAATTCGAAATAAAGGGGAATGGAACCGGGTTTCCAGAAATTCAATTTTCAATGTAAAGATGTAAAGGAACGACAACATTTATCCAAACAACGCGTTTAATTACATACTGTTAAACTACGACATTGATGGCGAAAACCGCCGCAAAGCACACACGCGCACACACACACACACATATATATATTAATATTTTCCATTAACAACTTTCAAGGGACTGAGAAAAAATGTCGGGGAAAACACATTAATCGGTATATGTGAAATTCTATAAAACATTTGCTAGGACCTCAAAATACGGTCATTGAAAAGACATTAATTTAAACATAAATAAACTTTAATTTAAATATAAAACGACATTAATTTACGCATAAAAGACATTAATTTACGCATAAAAGACATTAATTTAAACAGAAATAAACTTCTTAATTTAAACATAAATAAACTTTAATTTAAACATAAATAAACTTTTTAATTTAAACATAAATAAACTTTACTTAAACATAAATAAACTTTACCCTTAAACATAAATAAACTTAATTTAAAACATAAATAAACTTTTTAATTTAAACATAACAAACTTTAATTTAAACATAAATAAACTTTACTCTAAACATAACAACTTTAATTTAAACATAAATAAACTTTTAATTTAAACATAACAACTTTAATTTAAACATAAAACGACATTAATTTATGCATAAAAGACACTTAAACAGAAAAACACATTAATTTAAATAGAAAAAGCATTAATCGGTATATATGTAAAATTCTACGAAACATTTGCTAGGACCGTTAAATACTCTCATTAAAAAAATAGTCATTAGTTAAATCAGGATTATTAAGAGAAATTATTGCATACACTAATACCATATTAACTGCTTTAGAGGAATGCTAAAAAACAAATATAAGCATTTTTACCGAAAAACATTGAACGCGAGCGCCTATTAAAAGTGCAACATCCCAGTTCGGTTAAGCGAAGTTCAGATACTCGGGGTTCTAATATAATAACATTTTGGAGATTATAGAGAAAATGTCACTTTCCTATTGAAATAACATGCAGATGTAATTCAGGCAATGTTTATTCAATATGTAAATACAATGACCAAAACGAACTTGCTAGCGACGAAAGCGCTTTGTGCCTATAAGAAACACTTGGTCCATGACAGATGTTAGTTTTCCTTTTTATATTTCTTATAAGTGCAATGTACAACAAATGCATAACTAAACTGAAAATACGTACGTACGAGGGCGAATCAGAAAGTCTTTGCCCCTATTTTTTATTAGCCAAAATAAGGTACATACAGGTAATTACAAATATAC
>QLNU02015360.1:261082658-261109703 GCA_006491805.2 Dysdera silvatica | reverse complement strand
AAACACATGATTGGACATGCAGGTTCTTCCATTATCACTCTTCTCCCCAATCTTTACTTCAACTTGGCGCCCCTGGCTAAAGATAATATGTTTTCGCATTTGAAATAAGTTAAGCGTGTACCCAGATCCTTTTTTTTAAACCAACTACACGAATCACTCATGAATTTTGTGTCGTCAATTAGTAAGTGGTTAGAAAATAAACAGGTTTATCTTTTAGAGGCTATATTTTGTTTTTTTTTAAAAAAGAAAACGCATTTTTTTTATCTTATCCTACGTGTTTTGAAAGCCCAAAATGTCAAGGTGAACAGGAAGAAATTTACATACCCAAACTGGCATTCGCCACAATGTAGCAGGATTTAGAATAGTTTCTATCAACTCCGCAGCCCATTTAATAGGATTTGTCCGGGATTATTGGAAAACTGGACTCTTTTCTCTGTTGTAGAGTCAATCCTGGAACGTTTTGGGAAGACTCGTCGGATACCGGCCACAAAAGACTTTTCAAAAGACTGTCGTTGAAGCTGGGAGGAAGGGAGGGAGGGACGGATTAGAGATTAACTGGCAATCAGGGGATGGTCCCTGGGTTAATCCCCGAAGTGAAGCGGGAAAATTGCTGGGCTCTACGCCAAGGCGACAAAAGTGATTCAGTCCGCAAACCCCAGCATTTCTACTCACTCCTACACCCCTATACGACCAAATTGCCGCCAATTTTGGCATATAGAAAATCACAAATGAGACAATAAGCGTACCAGAATAGAGTTACCAATAACAAGAGATGCTAAATACTAGCCAAGCGACCTTTTTCTTTTTCGGCAATAATACCAATAAGATTGAATAATGACTCTTAATCCACGATTTTTATCTTGGGGGAAAAAAATAAAGATTTTCGTGAGATTAAAATATCTTTTTCTGAAAATAATAATTCGTATGCTATCAAACGATTTATCGAAAGGTTTGGCTCATGAAAAAGTTTTGAGAGCTTCTTCGTGGCATGCGTGAAGTTAGTTCAACATAAAGTCAAACTATCAATGTTTCTGACGGAATGCGTTTCAGCAAATCCACCCACACATTTTAAGCTACTTCACTTTTAATTATCACATATATATCCTCTGGTATTAGAAGTGCTACTTTATAACTGTATATGTATATTTTATTGCAAACATATAACTGAGCGTTATTAACATAGGACCATAATTGTAATATATTATCTATAACACCTTTCGGTTATATACGATTTATAATAGCAAGTACTGACGATAAATTAACATAACAGTCAGTAATGAAAACATATAGAGAATTTTCTAAACTAACCAAATAACTCGCTCTTATGTCTTTGAAATATCACAGTTGAATGTCACATTTTAGTATTTTTATTAATTTTAAGGTAAATTATTAATTCGTTTTGTGATTGATACACTTGTTGTAATGTTCGAAATGGTTTCTGGCAATTGCCTCTGTGTATTGGGTACTTTCTATAGTTATTGATTAGTGTAATGTTATATTGATGTGGTAATATTTTGGTATAGTATTTTATTGATGTTAAATTTATAATTCTTCGATTGATAACATTGTTGCAATATTTGAAATGGGTTTAAGCAACTGTTTCTGTGTATTTGTGTTTTCTATTTTATTTATTTTCTTTTATATTGTTAATTTTAGATTGTTCCTCCAGATTTTAATTTTTGCTTTTTTATTGGTAAGATTATTATCTAGTGTAAATGCGCTGCCTGAAATTGTTTATATTTTGAAATTCATTGAATCTTCTGATATAAATTATATTTTAAGGGAAGCCTGGGGCTGGTCCACAAGAAGTTATTATCTACTTTTCCTCTGGCTTCCCGTATGGCCTTTGCTCCTATAAAAAAAGTGTAAATATATAAAAGTTTCATTTATTCTTTTCTAAATTTCACTAATAATTGCTTTTTGCAGTACCGCAAAGTCTTTTTCCATAATTTAAATGCGGTGTAAATGATTTATCAGAATTTCAAACAACAATGTCAATCAATCAACGTTTATTGGCGTAGTGATACCAGCGCCGATGTTATGGCGTGATTAGATGGTGAAACGTTCGAAAGAAAATAAATATTTCTGCGTTCGGTGGGACCTGAACCCACGACCTTCCACTTGCCGGGCGGAGGCTCTACCCACTGAGCTACGAAGGACAATGTATAATTTCTTTACGAACGTATATATACTGTTGCCAGTTATTTCGAATGTACTACACCATTCTGCGAAATAACTGGCAACAATATATATACGTTCGTAAAGAGATTATATATTGTCCTTCGTAGCTCAGTGGGTAGAGCCTCCGCCCGGCAAGTGGAAGGTCGTGGGTTCAGGTCCCACCGAAGGCAGAAATATTTATTTTCTTTCGAACGTTTCACCATCTAATCACGCCATACCATCGGCGTTGGTATCACTACGCCAATAAACGTTGATTGATTGACATTGTTGTTTGATTTAATCTGCGTAGTGTTCGATTTATATAAAACAATTTATATTTGCTTTCATTTTTTTAATAAATGTTTAACTTTCTTGTTTTTATCTTCCGTTTAAATATAAAAATAGCAATAGTACAAATAATTATTTCTACATGATTATTTACAATAAACAAGCCTTAAAAATTGTAGAAAGAAGATCCAAATCGAAGAGAATACGAATAAATTCTAATATTCTTCTAAATGAAAGCATTAATAATGCATCTTTACTTAGCTACATTGCTTCAAATTTCTCTGAAATTGATCAGTGAAAAAATTCATTCTCTTTCAGTTAATCTAGTCAAGGTTATTCAGTTTTGTCGTACGAACAGAAAGAAATGCGAAGCGTCTAATAACGGTGATAAAGTATAAAAAAATTAATATATCTACCAAATTTGTCTTGCAATTATCACTTTTAAAATCTTGATGAAAAAAATTGAAATAAGTACAGCCATCATTTGACGTAAATACAGTTACTTCTGTCACAAACTTCCTTTGTTGTGTTCGGTTTTTATTTTCCATCCATACCATGAGCGGATTTACCATTTTGCCACCCCTAGGCTATTTTTGCCGCCCTAATGCAACTTTTGGCCACCCCCTTCCCACCCGTCCGCCCCCAATCAATAGGTGAACATAAAAGTTGTTACATTTAATATACTCAAAACTTTGTACATTATAATACGTTGAAAAACAAACTCATAAACTGAAACATAAACATTAAACAATATTAACTTATATTGAAGTATTATCTCTTCTTTGTATATAATAAATCAAATTCAATTTTATTGAAATAAATTTTAATTTTAGCAAAAAATACAAGGGCCTATCAAGCACTGGTATTTAAATGGCAAGCATGACGTCTAGCTGTCTTCTCGGCAAAACATCTGATTATATCATCGTGTGGTGTGGATTTTATTGCATATGACTCAATACACAAAATTTTGCCGCCCTAGTCTATAGCCTATTGGAAAATACAGCACTGATCCACACAGACAGCCCTAAAATTTGCTAGGGTTTTAATCTGAATAATTTTTAGAATTTACCCATTTTTGTAACAAAATAAGTCAAAATTATTCAGTAATCAAATTTTGAAACATATTTTTTGAACATTTTTATTGCTCGGTGTCTTTCTTCATAATTTAATTCGAAAATAAAAATATAAAGCTAAATAACATTTAAGGGCTTCCCTTTGTAGCAAGAACTTCACACAGCTATTATAATAATAATATAATATCGTGCTGTATTCAAACGTAAGATATATTCTCTATGATGTAAGTGCTTAGCGTAAAATAAAGTAATTTTCTTGAAATCAACTGCAGAATTTTAAATTCTACCATAATTTATACAAAGCCATTATAAAACAGTTAGTAGCAGACACTATTATTATTATTATTATTAACAGTTAAAGGAATAATACCCAAAGCTATTTATTATTATTAAAATTGGTTTGTACCTCAGAAATATGTAATTACAGAAACCCAATCTCCATTCACAAAGTAAAGGAGGCACAACCAACGTCAGCGTCAAATGTCGTAAATAATAGTTATTTCATAATTATTTTTTACATTCTAATGAGCGATTTCTAAGGTTTGTTTTTGCATAGTTGGGGCTAAACGTCTCACAGAGACATTTAAAAGAATAAGGTAATTGATTACCCTTAACATGCAATTGACTTCGAGATAATTCATCACCAAGCTAGATAATAAGAGCCTCGAAGACTTGTATCAAGTCTTCGGAACTATATTTATTTAAACATGTCAAACGCTCCGTTATATAGGATTTTCACTCTGTAGTCAGGCATCGAGTAATTTATCTACAACATATAGAAATCAAGTACAAAAACTAATTATAACTATTCTAAAAACTATTTTTATTATTATTAATTCACGAAAATTTTAAAAATATTACATAGCTCAATCGCGCCACGAATTATACAGATAGAGCAACTGGTACTTTCAAAGGTATTTATCACAATCAAGAAAGAGATTTTCCCATTCATGCTGTCATGATGTTGCTTTTACTGTTTCTTAACGTGCCATTATTCTTGTGGAAATATTTTTCCTTATTAAGTACAAATATATATTGACCTTGGACGTAATTAATGTACATAAGTCGTTTCTGTTCAATTAACTAAATAATACTAGGAAATCTTTTCCGCGAAAAAATTATGAAAAACCACAGGAGGGAGGTGAGGGTTATTATTGTTAACAAAGCGTTAATTGAAATTACAAATGAAAATAATTATGTAGTTTGCATAGTTTTTATATAAACATTTGTGAACATTTTAGTGAGGTTTAATAAATTTATCTTGTGCAGGATTTTAAAAGCCGTAGGCGTGTTTATTTGTAACCAATATGCGAAAAATGCATTTTAAAATCCTTGAAATCCCTTATTAGTACCTTCTACTACATCGCCTATACCTAGACCCGCCCTATTTGTAATACATTTCCTACACAGCTTTACATTTGATAGACAAAATAAAAGAAGGTGGTTTGAAGACAATCGCACAGTTCTACATATTTGTCAGTTAATAGTCGAAATATTTAGTCTATTACTCTTTAGCTTCGTGTAATAACGAATGGGTATTATTTAAATTTTGCTGACATATTACTATCTTTGACTTAAAATTATCCGCTTGAGAAATTTTCATAAAAATGTGGACAAACTATAAAAATGTATCTGTGATAAAAAGAATATTCATAGAATATCTACAAGGCCGTATTAATCAGATATGCGTATGACCATCTATTTCTAACGCTTTACTGTTTGGATTCAGACGATGATAATTTCGCAATTCCTCCACAATCTCTTTCTTTAAGTAGGGAGTTCCTTCTTTGGTAAACGTGAATGCGAGAAAAATCCCACGCATTACTGGACTCAGTAGCTTAGGTGTCATACCGTTACGACCTACACCCGGCAAACGTTATTTCTAGTCCCAGACTTGATGTGGGGGTAATTCTTTAGACTCTTATGTGGGTTACTTTTTAAACGCTCGTGTGGGTAACTCTTTAGAGTCTTATAAGCGAAAGAAAATTCTAATTTGAATCTAAAAAAAGTCGAGCGTCATAAATTGATTTCCGCAGTTATTTTCTCTATAGCACTTTTTATAATCTGGGCTTTCCCTCCTCGACATATGCACATAATTTATCAAACAAAGAGAATGCAAAGAGTCTTCGAGGGTTATTTCAAACCGAAAAATAAAATGTACATATGTGCGACAATTAATTATAATTCTTCCAATCATGGAGACGCGCCTAGGAGTCTATTCATGATCTATGTATTAATTTCTAAACGCATAAGACATATATATATGCATGCTTGGAATAACTAGGAGAGATCGAAAAAGAAACACTTGGGTGAGAGAGCAAACTAGAGTAGAGGACATCATTGTTAAAGTAAAAGGACTGAAATGGCGATGGGCTGGGCATATTGCAAGAAGAACTGATCAACGATGGACAACAGAAATTCTGAACTGGATTCCAAGAGACCACCGAAGACCTAGAAAACGTCCTCAAACTAGATGGGTGGATGAAATAAGAAAAGAGGTTGGGGTGACGTGGAAACGAATGGCCCAGGATAGACTTGTGTGGAAAGCATTTGGAGAGACCTTCATCCAGCAGTGGATAGATAATGGTTGAATATGATGATGATGATATATATATATATATATATATATATATATATATATATATATATATATATATACATATATATTTATTTATTTATTTATTTATTTAATGATTACCCTAAAAAACATTGCCTAAAATAAATTAAATAATATGTGTCAATAAATGATATAAACACATATAAATTTCATGTTACAATTTGCAGTAAAACTATATTGATAAAATATTTTTGTACAAAAAAATTTCTTCATATCATGCAACTGATTGTGACGAAATGTATTTGCTTTTAAGGAATAAAAAATGTAGTTTTCTTGCATAAAAACATCTCATTAAACATGTTAATATCAATTTATTACAGCTGGCTATAAGAACAATGCGACTGATTTTATATCTTTTTATAAGTTGCTGCAAACAATTTGGATCAGAACATGACTAAAATTTGAAGAACCTAATGGGGAAATACTCACTAAAAATACTTCTAAAGATATTACACACACACCTTATATTAAACAATTTTACAAATAGGTGAATACAATTTTTAAAATAAAAAAATACATCAACATATTATTCAAGATTCAAAAAATTGGAAAAACCATCACAAATTTCCAATGCTAACATCTTCGTATTCATGCGCATCAAGAGGCATTACTTTATTTTATATTATTATTGTATTTACATTAATAAACTATTAGTTTTATGTATAAACAATATCTTTCAAAACGACGAAAAATATTTGTATATTAGCAAAATTTCGATGTTTTTTATAAAAAACATTAAATCAGCAAATAAAATATTCGTGTTAGGCTATAGTATTTGTAAGATATTCTAACTTTTCGTTGAACACAATTGTCAAATACACCGAATATTAGTCACTACACAAAGCACCGGGGCCCGTTTTTATTATCTTCGTAAGGGAGGGATTACGATGGATATTTTCTGCACCGTCCCTTTTGAGCTCAAGCTAGCACTGTGGTTATAGAGAATAAAAAGAAGCACTGTTCCGGCCCGAAATTGAACCGAGGACGACCTTTCACGACCTTAACTGACCTTCGACCTTAACTGACTGGGCTACCGGAACAAGGGCGCAGTGGTCCTTTTCTTCGTTTTAAGGTCTGTAAGCTATTATGATCCTTCACAGGGATAACACAATTACCAAATATTGTTAACATTAAAATTACTATCAAAAAATTTTACCCAGACTATAATAGTAGCCTTAAATTTCCCTTTCTATTCTGGTTCAAAAATAATAAATTCATTATGCCAGTGTATATTCATTTATTTATAATGCATGGACTCTCCACTTCTGGTTTTAAGAGAGTAGTTTATGCAGTATTGTTGGCATATAACTGCAACTATGTTTCTTAATTGATAATGCCATAAAATTTCTTTATCAATAAACATTATTATACTTTTCCTATTTTAGTTTTTTAACTTTTACTTTTTCAATCTTCTATGCAATTTAAGGTGCCATAATTTGAAACATAAAACGAAACAAGCTAAATAAGGAATTCCGTTTAATGTCTCACATTTTTACTAAACGAAAATTCATATATATTTCTGTTTATGTTTCCTGTGTCCTGTTTTATACTCTTATCTGTGTCGAGTTTAGGGCTATTTCCGGTGAGATGCGAATTAAACCGAAAATTAAATTAATTTAATTAGATATTAAATTTTGGCATATCTGAAGAATAAGGATGATTCAGCATACAACGCTTACATAGCGCATACGGTTAAATCAATTTCATTAGTCATTTCGTATCAGCAACCACAATTTAATCAATTGAGCTCGTCAGTTTCTAATAGTGGTTTAAAAAAAAAAGTCTCGAAATTTACAAAATTCGAATTTTCAAATCATTTAATAATCGAAACAACGTGCTTTAAAATCCTTTAATGGAATAAGGAATCGAAGAAAGGTATCTTTAAGTGACGGATAGGGAAATCTCAAAAGCGAAAACGGGAACAATTATCATCTCAATGGAAAGAGGTTTCTGTCCGTCTTAATAGATTACGCTAAGCATATTACGTTAGTCCATGAACATTCGCAATTCAGTGAACCACCAAAACGACTGGTTGGTGCTTTGTGAACCATCCTACGAATCAGGCTGGGACAAATAGGTAATTCCAGTAATCCGGGATTTTTCCGAAGCTGGAATTCCCATGAATGGAAGAATCCCGGATTGGCATTAAAATCCGGAAAGGCATAATTTCGGAGCGTTCTCTGGAATCATTAGCATGGAGAAATCGTGAATTAATAAATAGATGCTTTAAAAAGATGTCGATTTAATCGCTTGTGTTTTGCTTGTACTATTATGTTTCCTGTTTTGCTTAAGAAATAAATACTCTGAATGAAGTGTACCTATAGTACTATAAAAGTTAATGTATTGTATTGTTTAACAGAGCACGTTATTTATATACTTAACTTTAATTTTCAATATTCATCGTTCAATCTCTCTCTTTCTCTCCCTCTCCCCTCTCTCTCTCTCTCCCTCTCCCTCCCCGCCCCCTCTCTCTTTGTATTTGGCTATACAGGGTGATTAAAACGCGATGCTTTTCCTATTCACAGTACTTTAGCGATCGTAATTTTGGAAGCATTGAAAGAAAATTACAGACTTAAGCTATAAAAAATGTGGGCTCTGAATGCATATAAATAAAAAAAAATCTGCGGTTATGGTTAGAGAGGATGAATTCCAAAAATTTACAATGGCAACACTAGTTTTTTTTTTCGTTGCGATCAGCAAATAAAGTAGCCATAAGAACCGCTAAGCTGTATTTGTTTAGGTTAAAAAATACTAAGAAATAGTACTTTGAAAATCACTGAGAATTTACAGAAAAAAAGAAATGAAAAACGAAAAATCTGTAAATAAATTTTAATCACTCATTTGCAGTCCATTGTGACAAATTTTCGTTGAATATGAAAATGCTATTTCTCAGTCAGTTTTCAGCCTAAAAAATACAGCTTAACGGTTTCCATGGTTTCTGCACATGCTAATCACAATGAGGTAAAAAATAGTGCTGTTATATACTGGAAATTTCTGAAATTTTTAAGCTGTAATCGTAACCGCAGCAGCACAAGCACTCTTACTTATAGACATCTATAGCTCATATTTTTTAAAGCCAAAATCTCAACTTTTCTCCTAATGCTATAAAAATTGAGGTCGTTAAAGACTCGTATGAAGCGAAAGTTATTTTCAGACCACACTGTATGTGTATACATACACACACACATGCAGAATATGATAGGCCTAGGTGATGCAGAATATATGACACACATATGTGATACAGAATATGTGATAGACATATGTGATATAGAATATATGATACACATATGTGATATAGAATATATGATACACATATGTGATATAGAATATATGATACACATATGTGATATATCCCATATCAGATATGCTACACATATGTGATATAGGATATATGATACACATATGTGATATAGGATATATGATACACATATGTGATACAGAATATGATGCACATTCTGTAATGTACCATAACATAAATGATGTAGAATATGATACACATTCTGTATGTGCTGTATATCATATCGTTGATGTTTTAAAAACACCAACAAATATAGATAATCAATCATATAACGTTACATAAATTTCCCTTTCAACTAATAGACGTATTTTAAGAACGCTTATTTTAATATTACTATCACAGTTATTACTGCTATTAATTTGTGCATTAAGCTTGCTTGTGTGAAAATTACATTTAGGTGTGACGTATTTTTTTTACAGCTCTTTTCTCATTTCTCTCCAGAACCAATGATTGACAACATTTAGATAATAACCTAAGGGCCGCTGGTCCGAGCCCAACCTGGACCATGATTACATTCTTTTCTTCACCGATCTCTATGAATCAAGATCTGTGACACAGCAGCAAAACCAACAACATAGATGTAAAAAATAAATCACTGTCATTTAATCCCTCCACACTTTCTTGAAATATATTTGAAGGCCCACCTTCAGTTATGTGTAAACAAACAGGAAGAATGTGCCAAAAAATTTTAATATCATTTGCATATTAGTTAATTGTAATGACATTAGACAGAAAATGAATCGTCGATAATTTTATGATAGTTATAAAAGAAATCAATACAAAAATTAGGGGAATTTTATACAATGCAATCAACAGAAAAATAAGTATTTGGATTTTACGGCCAAAGGACATGTCCAAGGGTCATGTCAAATACAGTTTTGCAAGGAATCAGAACTTCTTAAAGCCTAGGGAACCAACCTCCGAATTACGGTAAGCAGTTAGTCGGTACGATTTTTTTTTATAATTGGGAGTTGATCTCGGGATATCCGCACGCTCTGCGAACGCGTTACCACTGCACACTGGCGTACACAGGGGGTATTGATAATGGTTATTACCCCCCATTGCAATGAAATTTTGTATATTTAACATAGGAATATATGAGTTGTAGCTCTGTAACCCCCCATTGAGCCTATAACCCCCCCTTATAAACTTTCTGCGTACGCCTATGCCACTGCATTACAAATAAGGTCAACGACTAATTATTTTGGCGCGCTATAGCCTAGATGCTCTTGCACTTCGCAAATCAAACAAACAAATAAACAGAAACTAACTATTCCATAGTAGTTTAAAAAAAAAAGTATATTTATTACATATTGCGTACTCAAAAATAACAGTATTTTTATTAGATGTGCTGATTATCGTATGCTGTAAGGTTGCGTCACATATGAAGAATAATTTCTTGTTAATAGCTCACCTTTCTGTTTCTAAAACAGGTCCAGTCTGCAAGCCAAATCGTATGTAACGCTAGTACAATATGTGTCATTGCCCCTATTTCTTACGCTTGGACAATTAGCATTTATGGAATCGATTCTATCGATAAAGAAAAAAAATGAAATGGGAAATCGCAGTATTAAATCGCAAATGCATGAATGTGTTGAGGCGTGGCATTAGGAATGCGAAATGCATGAACGATGACGACACAATGAGAGGATAGGGGAGTAAGGAATTGAGGGCGCCAACGAGACAGCCAAATGAATGTTCTGATTAGCGTTTGGCTTTGAGTAATTAAAGCAATTAACTTCTCTTCTTCGTTCGCTTACGTCGGAACCGACTCAATTAAGAGGAAAAAGAAATGCTTAAATTCGTCTTGTTGGGCGATTATGTTCTAAGCCGCGGCTCCCAGAAAACGAGGTACAGCTAATCCGATTACTGCTAGTTCTCTCCTTCTCCACCTCACCTCCTTTCTCCCCGCGTCATCCTCTCTACTTCCCGACTCCCGCAACCTGTCAGCCTTTTTTCCCCTCTTCCACAATCTCTGGACGATAAAAAGCCTCACCGTTGGAAAAGTGATTTTTCAATAAAACAGTTATAAAACAAAGTGATAACATTAAGCAGTTTACAATTAAGTCCGCCATTTTCAAAGCAACTTAACCTTATTTGGTATTAAAAGGAATCAATGATAAGGAAAAATCTCCGGTTGAGAAAAGTCGGTTTCGTGTGCTGCTGGCAAGCCGCTGCGGTGGCGTAGGGGTAAAGCGTTCTTCTGCCATGCCGGTTCCCGATGCGCTGTGGGGCGCTGAACGCTTTCCTGCTATCCTGTAAAGGCAGGCTCGACCTTTATAGTGAACCAGGTTGGCAGAAGTTGCGAATACTCTTTAAACTATAGGTCCTCTGGGCACGAAACTAACAACCTCATCCCAAAAAGAGTCTAATGTGTCTATCTATCTTTTGTTATACATCTACATTGTTATAAATCTAGCTACTGTTATACGAAAATCTGGAACGTTCTGCTTCAACTACAAATGCGAGTGAGTTTTTAATTGCTAATAGAGCAATAATTTAGCCTTTGATATTTAAAAAAAAAAAACCTTCTCATATGGATGACAGTTTCAAATAAAAATTATTTTGCTGAGAACATTGCAAAACAGGCTTTCGTGATATTACAAAGACTCATTGTATACTAAGTGTTAGAAAATATAACCTACTTCAGCCATAACGTCAAGGTAAGGTGGAAAGAAGGAAACGGTAAAGGAACAACCTAATTAGAATTCTTAATACTGAAAAATGGGTTTTTGTAGTTAAAATGAATAGTTTGATACCTTTCTTGACATGTTATAGTTTTCTTATACAATTTACCTAGCTATGTTTCTGTTATTTACAACTCGCATAAAGTTTTGATCGTAAAAGTACAGTTCCGAAAAAAAAAACCCTTTCCACTACGCATGGTGCAAAGAACGCTTACTCAGAGATCTCATAAAGATCGCACTGCTCACTGTAGTCCGGGGTTTGGTTCCCTAGGCCTTAAGAGGTTCGGATTCCTCGGAAAACAGTAGGTCCCGGCGCAGCATGACCACTGTAGTCTTTGAGCCGTAAAACCACAAAACAAACAAACAATCCACTACGCATGATTAAATCATGTGAAAAATTCAAAAATTATTTTGTAAATTCGAATCAATATTTTTTTTTTTATTTTCAACGGCAAAATAGACTTCATGAACGAATAGGATATATTTACTTTCAGACATATTCAGAATTTATATTCGTATACATGAATATTAATTTTTACGAATTTTTATTGTTTCTATGGGGCGTCAATTATTAATCTCTTTCACAATAAAGAAATTTACAAAAATATAATTATTTTCTTTTGAAAGATACATAAAGTTCTTTCATGAAAACATAATGGAAGTTGTAAAATTAACCGATAAGTCACCCGTTCCTAACGATTGGTTTCCTACATTAGCGTAGCTAGCCCGAGGTCGAAAATGAGGGGGGGGGAGGTGTTGTGCTATAGCCCCCTTTTCATGCACCACGCTTAGCAAGCATTTATAATTTTCGTTTTCTTAGCGAGGGTGCTAAAGTTTTTCTGGATAGGCATATCTAGCCCCAAACTCGTTACACCAATGGTTTTCTATGATAAAGACCAAAAATTAAGAACTGGGTAAAACAGAAAAAAAAATCTCATGAATTTTTCAAATCCCTTTTAAAAAAAAGTAAAATATATTTAAATTTTTTTTTGGAATAATAATTGCAGTTATCCGTTAAAAAAGGAAGACCAAATAAAAGGTTATTAAATATAAATTTCACTTCGTAAAAAATGTGGCACATATACATGGAATTACTTTATTCAACCAAACAACGTTTCAATTGCTATATTTTTTAATAACGGCTACTGACAGGATGGAGATTAGTAAATTGATGAGAATTGAAACCTAGTCAATTTACAAATACTCTAATTATTCAAGCCCATGGGCGACGGCGACATAAAATATTGGGGGTGGGGGGCAATGATTTCCAGAAGGCATTTTGTTTGAAATTGGAGGACATGGAACCCTAATACCAACATTGGGGGAACGGGTCCCCTGCCCCCATAACTGCGCCCGTGTTCAAGCCAATGGTAGCGAACAGTGTTCTGTAAGAACCCCAACCTCTATTGTCATTCAAATGTGCCAGATTCTTGATTACGGTGACTAAAGTCATTGTTCTAATTTTAAATTGATTCATAAGCAATTCAAATTTCTTTACTCTTATCCGCGTCACGCTGTAAGGTAACTTAGAAGTATTTTCCATGTTAAGCACCCGAATCTGAATCCCGTTAGCACTTCCCTCCCCGAACGCTTACCATTTAATCGACCGATCCGTAATCAGAGGTTTGATTTCGTAGACAAAAGACGTTCAGACCTTTCGGAAAAGTGATCCGAATCCTTGCACCGATCCTTGCGTCCAAACAAACAAATAAACAAACAATTTCCTTTATCCGTGGCGTTATTTCAATAGCAGCATTCGCTCTTTCTTGACGGCGTACAAGTGTATATGCATTGACATCCATTCTATAAATTTATTTTCTAAATAAATTTGGAAATTTTATACGTACAGTGTCACTTCGATAAGTCGAAATTCTATGAGTTGAATTTTTTTTTTATAAAATTAAAGTAATAAGGTTTGGCAAACAAGATGTATTCTGTATGTATTTTGTGTTTTGATGCCTCGAATTTTCGATAATCCGTAGGGTTTTTTATCCTTTTGGTTTCCACTTATTGAAGTTCCGTTGTATCAATAGTTTTGTAGTAAATAGTAAATACTCCAAGAGAATGGAAATATTTTGACTAAAATGTGAACTGTTCAGCTAGTTTTATCCTCTCAGCGATAATGAAATTGACAGAAAATAATTGTTGACGCTAATTGATTTACTTTATCATTTTTTTATAAAAAATATTTTTTTATAAATTTGTATTTTTGTGTCTCATATATATATTTTTTCTAAAATCTATTCCTTTAGAGAGTCAAGATACCTATTTTTTTTCGTTCTGGTATACGTCAAAGCGATGGATTTTTTTTAAAAATTCGTTAATCTATAGCTATTAAATCATTTAGATGTAATATTAATTTGTGAATAATATCAGACGTAAATTGTCTCCAGCGGATTATTTTATATGATTTTAAAAACAACGTAAATTAAGTTTACAATAGAAAAATTGCTGCGATTTGGTAATCCAAAACGTCGATCAGCAGTTTTCTCTTCCTAGGCTCGTTACTCATATTTTAATTCTCAAAGAAAAAAAAGATAAACACACATAAACGTACAATTGTACGTTTTTATATACGTTTTTAAATACGTATTTGCAAATCAATTTTGCCATATTACCTATCTCAATTTCCACTTTTAATTTAAAAGAGTGATTACTTTATACTTTTCAATGTTACATTATGCTGATTAGTCCCATTCAAACAGTAGTATAAGAATATGGGTATTCTACCATTCGTCGGAATCAAGCAAAATTAAAATTCAACTTTGAAATACACGCAACTCAACTTTTGCACGTAAAATTGATTTCGCATACAAACAAAAACTGCATCATGTTTTATTTTTGTTCCATTATATGCTGCTCCCAATGCTGTAGTTTTCAGAAGTTTGACAAAGTGTAGAAGTAGGTCTAACGACTATTTAAAACAAGTAGTTTGACCACAGCTGAAGCCCCAATTACAGCTGCTCTTTTAACGTGGAACTGTTGACCGAAATTCTGGACTTGGCGTAAAGTCGTTTCTAACTTTTGTTTCTTATCATGTTAAAGATCTATAGAATGGTTGAAAAACAACTGCCAAATTGGCAGAAGTAGTATTTAAGAACGTAAGTGAAACCTCCATAACTGGCACTAGAAAATAGCTGACACCTCTGTTCATAGGACACCTTTCCAATTCCCAGTGCCAGTGCTTGTCATACCGTAAAAATCCCTAATAGCGGGCACTTCTAAATAACGAACAAATTCTCAAGTCTCGAGGTCTCCACTTTATTTTATTCGGAGGGTTTTACTATATAATTTTAAATCTAGAGATGATAATGCATAATTTCTCTCGCTTTTAAAGCGGCATTTTTGCAGAAAATATTAAAAATAATATTAATATATGTCGAGTGTTTTAAAGTTCACTAAAAAATTTGCTTTCAACACAATTTATACATAAAAAATGCGACATTTTTAAATTTCAACACAGGTAATTACAACGGTAACTTGGATGGAAAGTAATCATAGAAATCAATTTCTACTTCATCAGCGATTTTTGGTTTAAATTTTTTTACTTTTTTTTAAAAAAAATTTGTGATTACTTCTTAGCTTATTATCTGCTGCTCTAAAATCAGTTTGATGTTTCCTGGAAAACGTGACGTATCTCAACTGCCCTGCATCTTGGTTAGTGTGTGTGTGAATTGCAACGTATGCTATATAATCCCACTTAAACGAATATTAACTGTTTCAGAGAATGTTATTACATTAGGCGACGTATTTGACCGTTCGAGGAAACGAAAACGCAACTACATAGAAAGTTAAATGTGCTAATACACTAGTATCGACTGTACACATAATTTACATGAAATAGTATTAAACGTAATAGTACTACGTACACGAAAAATGTTATACGTATCTCTGTATTTTTTGTTGAAAGAAAAATCGTAAACTCTCACCCACTTGCTATTTCACTCTCTAATAAAAAGACTGAAAATTCTTCAATTGGGGGTGGAGGGAGGGGCGTTTCTAAAGATAAATTTATCTCTGCATAATGTTTTTCTTGTTTGAGCGCTGACTTTTTATGCTAGGGTTGTCCAGCTTCCATTCGTTTATCCGAAGGCGGCCCCTGAAGATTTTGCATTAAAGCTGAGAAATTTAACATTGATCCTATGGGAATAAATTTTTTCTAACGGATTTTATTCTTATAAGCAAAGTGTTCGATTATCTATAACCCATTTAGGCGGGGTCAATTGCATATATATGAGGAAATTGCGTTAAATGTGTATTTAGGTGCAATCAGCCTCGTTCAAATGAAATGAATATTGACGGTCCCAGAAAATATTATTCGATTAAGCGGAATGTTCGATTATCCGGGCGAAACAATTTACTAGCTATATATATTTAGCTGTCTTGGTATACTATTAAGTTTAACAAATATGAAATATAGCAGTGACAAAATAGTACTATGCAGAAAAAAAATATGTGTAGCTATGGTATTTTTTAATGAAAGAAAATTATACACTAGCATTCACACACTTGCGTGGAAGTTCGAAATACTGTTGCAAATTAGGCTTGGGTTCGCACAAGTTATTAGCGGTTTTGATAGATATTGAATCCACTTTGCTTCTGATTTTTCTGTCTGTCTGTCTGTCTGTCTGTCTGTCTGTCTGTCTGTATGTCTATCTGCCTGCTTGTCTGTCCGTCCGCAATACAAAGGGTAAGGTAAAGGTCTTCCGTAAATGCAATAATGATGGCTATTGTTAACGTTGAAAACCTACCGAGTTACTTGAGAATTAGAGAGTTGCGAATTAGAGCGTGACAAATTAGAGAATGGCGGATTGGAGAGTGACGATTTAGAGAGTGGCGAATTAGAGAGCAACGATTCAAAGAGTGGCGAATTAGAGAGCAACGATTCAAAGAGTGGCGAATTAGAGAGTTACGAATTAAAGAGTTGCGGATTAGAGAGTTGCGAATTAATGTTAATTGAAACCCGCTAAATTTAAATATCGACCTTAGGCGATTTTCTTTCACTTGCTTGTTTTTTTTATTGCATCTAAAACTTTCGGCTTATTGCGCAAACTCAATGTCCATTTGAAAAGAAAATCTTTCACAGAGCAACAGTGCAGTTACTAGTGACTAATAATTTGGGTTAGACTAATTAGTCATAAGTAAAAAGAACCCCACCCCCAAATCTAAGAAATAAAAAGGGGGATTATACGGACGTAGTTTTTACTTTACAATAGTAAAATAGGATTATAGGACATAGTCCTTACTTCACCTTGAAAATCCTTCACATGGTTAGGACCAGTGGAGAGGGAAGCGGAGGACTCTGCGGAGACATACTTTCCCCCCTTGTTTGAGCACTAATTTTCAAGCCAAGAGTGTAGACCGATTACCTGAGAAGCGTTCGCAAATATTATTCGCTAAAGCGGGGAAATTTAGCATTGATCTTATGAGGAAAATTTGGTTCTAGCAGATTTTATTCTTATAAACAGGATATTCGATTATCAGTGACCCGATTAAGTGTACCAACCGTATTTACTTATGTGGGTATTTAAAATGGAGAGTAAAAAAATGTCAGAATTCCTTTAAAACGACAAAATTAATTCACCGCTAAAACATCATAAAATTAAGTTACGTCGATTAAAAGATCCAATTAAATAAAATATAAAAAGATAGAGGAAAAGGGGCAACTGGAAGAAGAAAGAAGATTGGGTTTTAAATTTTCTATACTTAGACTTTTTTTAAATGAAAAATGTTAACATTCTGAAAATATTATATAGCATCTCTTTTATTTTATTTCTAAACTTTCAAAAGTTGCATATGTTACTTCTCATTGCGTCGTAGGCGTATGCGTTAAATGTATGGTCTAAAATGAAAGTTTCGAAATGTACAAGCTTTTGTTAATCAATTTCTTAAAGAAGGTGCATGTCAATTTCTCTTTTCAAGTGATCGTTTTCAGTTCGTTCTCCCAGCATAAATCTCCAATCCAATAAATCAAAATCTCCCTTCAGTTGGAAATATCAACTATGTTTTGTGAAGTGTCATTTCCCATTAGACAATGAATACAAATAAGTAATACGGCAGCACCAAGTAAAAGCGCGACTATTTAAACATCAACAATTTTATGACGTAAAAAGTTTCGTTTGCATGCGACTTTCATAAGAATGCGATCTTGTAGTTGATGAGAGTGTAACTAACTTTCCCATGCAGGTCATGTATCATCGAACATGGGCGCTGACAGCATAAAAATATTGGAGGGGGGGACAATATACCAGTAGAAGGCATTTTGTTTGAAATTGGAGGGGAACTTTGAACCCTAATATCAAAATTGGGGGACGGGTCCCCCCCACTAACGTCGTCCATGTCATCAAATTGACACATGAAGGCCTACAATGAGACAATTTCACATTGTTAACTTAAATGTGCAAGCATTTTGATTACTCTTAATTCCATGAGGTTCAGTTTTATATTAATACATTTCACAAGGCAGCGATTGCTGTCAGCAATGGCGACGTACATCGTGTTTTTCGCGGTATCGCAGTATGATTATTTCTTTTTCCGGACAAAAAAGTACAAGGCCAAGATTTTTCCCGCTTTCTAGTTTTACGAGGCTTTCTTGTCCTCCGTGCGGGGCCCATTATTCAATTGGATCAGAAAACGCTTGCCTCATTTACTCCGCTTTACCGTACCCTCGAAGCGACGATTTTATATTGTCTCAGCTCTCCGGAAGCGGGAAAATTTCCCCTCCCCTCCCACTACTGTAGACCAGGGCGTTTTATTGCGACGGCACGCAGCATCGCCCAACTTCATAACTTCACTGGAAAAGCTGCTGTCGAAATTGCTGGACGGGGTTTGCTGGGTTCGTCTTCAATCAGGGGGGGGAGGAGGAGAGAGAAGGAGGGAAGCATCCTTCAACTTGGAAACTAGAAAATAATTTAGCGCTAAAGCCATCCTCCTTCTGCCTCCACCCGTACGCCTCCTGGATCTTTTAAAGCCTCGAGTCAACTCCCAAAGTCTTCCCCAATTCTCCAGACTTGTTTGTAGAGAGACAAACCGTTTTACAATCTCTCGGCTACCGTTGGATGGAGGCATTAATCAAAAGTACGCAGGCGTTCGCTTATTCTTTCTTTCCTTCTGTCTTCGGATCCGACGAATCTGGGGGGAGGGTAGCTAAGTTCAGAGTTTGGGGGTATGGGGGTCAGAAAAGGGAGGTTTTAATCGAGTTGGTCGATCAACGCCCCACATTGTTGAGTCTGACAGCGACTTGTCTATCAGGACACGAGGTAGGACCGGGAAACTTTAAGTGGACCCGGTATTTGAAACCCAGGATGTGGGGAGCTATCCTTTCCTCATGAATCTTTACCCTAGCAACAGCGAGGCAGCTGTCAGCGCCTCTCTAATTTCCTTTCAAACTAAATGTTGGTGTTAGCAATAATGTACCTTTTCGCTTCGTCTCATTCCCTCTCCCACCTATAGTACCAGCTTTCGAGAGTCGAACGTGGCTAGCATGCTGCTATCTACTAAAAGATAATAATAAAACTGCAACTCAATAGATGCGATGTAATATATATATATCCAAAGATTTCGCACCGAGTGTTATTACAAAGCATCAGTGTATCCTGAAAAAAGGAAATCGACATCTCTCGTTTTAGAAATGAAAGCTTTTTCACTTCGTCTTTGACATTTGACGTGTTCGCAATGTATGTGACAATTCGGGTTTATTGAGCGTTTTATCGCGGAGCGGAATAAAACCTATTTCGTCAACAAACCAGCCAACAAGGATGTCAGAAAGTATTTTGATTTTCAGAAAACGAAAAACACGCTTAAAACGGGAGGAGGGGAAGAGATAACAAGACCTAGGTCGGTTTAAAAAAGGGCGAGGAGGGAAAATAATAAGATGCAATATGGTGTTTAAACTATCCAATCAACTACGGTAATTCGAATTTGCTGCCTGTTATACCCATTAATGAGTTAAGAGGAGACGCGACGAGTCTCCTTAGTCAGAGTTGTCCGTTTTGAAACTGGCAAGTCATAGTGATGGTTTACATTAGTTAGATGTTATTCACAAAGTTGTATGCACAAATATAAATATGTGTCCCCGACGCTTAATGTTCAGAAATTTCTGCATCTAATTCCACATTTCCCTTGACTCTATTGCAATACGATATATATGCTGCAGCCATTAAATTTATAACACCAAGAAAAGCACATCAGATTTGCTGGAAATCTACAAGGTGAGTCGACCATGGAAGAACATGTAAATGATTAATTCGCATTTCACGAGTCTTCTTTTCAGTCAAATTGATCTTTTCACCTTTATAACATAAGCTATATAATTTCAATGCGTATGGCTTTGCTATACCTTGTCCACCTTGGTCTTACAATTTTAATGTGGCTAGCAGCGTAATACATGAGGAAGAAGTTCTCGACTGGTAGTAGGGAAAAGTTGGACTCAAAATAAACCGAAAAATGATTAAAATGTTGTTCAACAATTTCGTGGAAAAATCAAAAATACAGGTTGATGGCATTGAGCTAGAAATTGCCAATTTGTCCATTTATCTTAGCCAATCAGTATCAGTGAAAAGCAATGTTATGGAGAAACACCACATCGAACCATTAAACTTTGTTGGAGTACATTCGTAAAAAGCAATTTTATCTTGAAGGGGAAATTGCCTATGTGTCCAAAAGTGACAAAGGTTTTTATAACCAATGTGTATTACCATTTCCCCCTCTCGCAGATCAGAAACATGGGTTTAACCATCAAAGTAAAGTTTTCAAAATTATTATTAGCACATATTATGAACATATATATATGTAAAATTGCAATTTATTTCAAATTATTAGGGGGTTGGGCCCCGCGGGGTCCATATAGTTCTTCTACGTCTATAAGTCTAACACAACAGGCAATAAGGAAATTGAAACCAAGGAGCATGAAGAAATTTACTTGAAGATATTGAAGACGAAATACAATCGGAACCTAAGTGTATATCGCCGTAAATAACGAAATTTCATGCAGTTAAACGATTTATGCATGCCCGTATCCAGAGCATTGGCGCCGACGACATAAAAATATTGGGGGCGGGGGGACAATATACCAGTAGAAGGCATTTTGTTTGAAATCGAAGGGATACAGGTAACCCTAATACCAACACTTGGGGGACGGGTCCCCCCTGCTAACGGCGCCCGTGATCCAGGAGGGATATCTTAGGGACCGGTTCCCCCCGAAATTAAATTTTTAATGGGACTTGGCTACGGACTTGCATGCTGTAAAAATTTTTGAACCCCCGAAATTAAATCCTGGCTACGGTCTTCAATTTATGCACTTAAATGGGCTTCTTTAAAATGCTACATGTAAAAGTATTTTTCCGATAAATTTTTACAGTACACTTTATTCATGTTATTAAATTACAGATCCTTATTTTTAAGTTTATAATTTATGTGCAGTATTTATTTTAATAATTATACTGTATCACTTTATTTTATTCTTAAAGACAAGAAGTATAGTAGTGTTTACGTTTGATTTTAAAGAATTTAAAACCTTCAATCCTTGATGAAACTCTTTAAATAGGCAAGCTTTCTCTTTCTATCAGCCATAACTATAGTAAACCTTCCATAGGCATGAAGTCGAAAATACTTAACGAGCAAGGATGTTTATTAGTCAACAACTCCTTACCAATGAATGAAATTGTGAACTATGTGGCAAAAAAATGTCACGTGACTTAGTCCGCATGCGATACTCAGAATTCCAATAAAGGTTGGCAGGTGTTGCTTCCGGTGTACGGGTGCGCCGCGACCCTTTTTGTGAAAACGCAAGGATAGTCTTTTAAACACATTTTGTGCACTTATCAGGCTACAATTTCATATTAAACCATGAGTTTGATTTAAAAAATGCGTGTATTTATGCGGTCTATGATATTATAGATATGCAATTAAGCGGGTTTGGATAGCATCAATAAAATAGAGCAATTTTTAAGACTTAACTCTTTATGCACTTACGATATTTATGCAGTTTTTCGATGTGCACTTACGTGGATTCCACTGTACTTGGGTGAGGAAGCAAGCAAGAGGTTCAAACGAAACGATCCAGAGTTTCACTATGAGATTCCATAACAAACAGTTGTTTTGACGCCAGTGTCAAAATAACTGTTTGTGATAAGAAATTCAAAAATAACATTGTTGAAGTAAAATGCTGAAATAGCCATATCGCAAGAAAACTGACCAACGATGGGCAACCGAAATTTTCAACTAGATTCCAAAGGGCCGTCAAAGACCTTGGAAACGTCCACAGACTAGATGGTGGATGAAATAAGAAAAGAGGTTGAAGTGATATAGAAACGCACGAAGTGCTTAAAATAGACTCGTAGAGGGCGCTTGGAAAGACACTCATCCAACAGTGAATAGATAATGGTTGAATATGACGATACATTATATATGTGTGTATGTACGTTTTAAAGCTACACAGTATATATTGCAGTGTTACCTCCTGAAACGGACATCTCTATTTAATAGACGATTTCTCTTGTCCCCAGTCCCTTTTAATAGGGCACACGTACCTCCGAAGATTGGACACCCCATTTAAAGGACAAAATTTCCAGTTCCGTGGATCTCTCTTATTGGAAAGTGACATTGCATTTAGCATTGAAGTAAGTAATTGGAAGCCACGTAATATAGTTTTATTAAATTTAATCAGTTTATCATCTACTACAATTTTTTTTCAGGTTCTTAAGTAGATATGCTTGATGGAGCCGATTGGAGATAAGGGGACCTTAGAATCCTTATTAATTTACGAATATGCTAGATTCTCGAATTCGAATCTCAGACTGATCGCACAAGATGTTGGAATAAACCTAGCAAACTATTTCATCTGCCGTTCCTTTTTCTTTCTTATTTTCTTTTTTGCCTTCCTTTTTTTCTTTTTAATTAAATATACAAAAAAATTTATTTAGTGTAATTTTATATATAATTTTTACGATATTGAAATATCAATCAAACATGTAAGGACAAAATATATTTTCATCATTATCTTGGAAATTGGTGGTAATATATTATCTAATGACTTTCTGTACTAAGAGTGAAAATTACTTCTCATTTGGATTATCTCCTGCACATTTCGGATAATAGTGACATTGGTATATGAAATCGACATGAAAAGTGAAATTGATGCTAAAAAGAGTAAAACTTTCTGAAATTTCACAGAAATTTAATCAATTTTGTATTAAATCAATTATTTACACAACTAATCCCATGTCCACTTAGTTCAAAGAGAGGGAGAGAGAAGTTGATTATTAACCTAAGAAAACAACAGTATTATTTATAAATGTTTCTTTAATAAATATTTTGGAAATTGATCCTAAGATTAGCATGAAGATGTATGAAATGTTTTAGGCGTATTAAGTTTTAATGGTAATTTTTTTTTTCATCAAAATTTACTATGCTTGAAGCGCTTAATTTATTCTCTTCAAATTGACTATTACTGATCTACAGCATAACCCAGATTTTAATTATGTTAATTATCCACGAAGTAATTAACGCAGCCCCATCTTATTAAAATGCTCTTAATTTAAATCTCGAAGGCCCCTATTCTTTCAACTTGATAGAGTGTCGTAGGAAAAAGGAGGGCTCAAGAAGCTCAAGCCTCCTTTATTGAATATCGAAGCATATTGTTTCTTAACACTAAATCACATAATCTTTTTTTTTAACTACTTGGGCCCCTATAATTTTTGAATTAATACGCCCCCGATCTGATGCTAGACAAATGTATCAAAATTATGAATTAATCTCACCACACATACACGATTAACATCACTTTACAGGCAGAGCTTACGAGAGATGGGCTGCGGAGCTGCAGCGGGGACTTAGGGGCCGCGCGGCAAGGACCTATGCGATGGGGCCGGCCCAGGTAAGCTGTTATGGGGCTCGAAGTGAGCCTGGAGCTCGCGTTGGCTCTCGGCGTCCCTGCTCACAGAATATAAACTCCATACCGTGGAGGCTCAATAGTTCGATAATCTGAGCCTTTTCGGTTGTTTTAAATTAAAAACAATTCTAGTATCCCATCAAATTGAAAAATAACTAAATATGTTTTTAAAATAAACGTATTATTTGTATACTTCATACAAGTTGCAATGAAAATTATCGATAAAAAAATCCTTTTTTTTTTAAATAAATTCAGTTTTTTGGATAATCCAATAAAAAAAAGTCCCAATCCAAATCACCTCGGATTATCAAGACTACTATATTTAAATTTGCTGTTGACAATTTTTTTAATTTTTTTTTAATTCTCATTTCATACGGTATTTTAAAATGAATTTTTAATTTTTAGTTTCGGCAGCGAGTCTTCGGAATATGTTTTAAAAAAACATAGTTTGTGGGTTTACCCAAATTTTTATATAGCGAGCCACCTGTCTCCAATGGTTAAAAGGGATAAGTTATTTATTAATTTAATACTTTTTTCTCATATATTACTATATATATCTGTACCAAGTATATATTTAATGGATGCATACACACACACACACACATATATAGACTAATATATATACATTGCATATGTATAAAATTTTTAAATAATTACAAAAATTCACTTATAAAATAGGTTGTGACCCACTAAAATTAGCTTAGGACCCACCGTAGGTCGCGACCCATAATATAAGAGCTACTGTTATAAATAATTATTCAACGGTTTATTAAAAGGTGTCCTTGTTATAAAATATGTTACGTGAAAAGTTCGCTCAGTAAATTCGTGCGTTACACCTTCGCTGTTAACAGTGGCGTAAATAAGGTTCTAGTAAGCGGTATGGAGTAACGAGTGGAGTCCCATTAAGTGGCGTACAAGGACGCGATTTTTAATTATGCAAAGCATTAAATGGAGGAGAGAGAAAATGTTAATTTTAATTTGCGCAGATCAGAAGACCTTGATATGTACATGCGTTACATGCTCATATAACCCAATATGTGCATAGGGAGAGGAGTGTAATACAGTGCTCGGCATTGAAATTTTCCCACTAAGAGCACAATTTCAATGTCTGGCCCTGCGGCGGCGCATGAGCCTAGTGTTTCGCCATTCTGAGTTCGACGCCCTATGGCGTCAAAAAGAAAAGGACGCTTACGACTACCTGTGTTCGTTATAGTTCAGGGGTTAATTCCCAAGCCTTAAAGAGGTCCGAATTCCTCTAGAAAATATGACTCCGATGCCTTCCGAGAGCGCAGTAATGCATTCATCTAGCCTTCCCTTTACCCGGATTTAACTCTCAATGCTATCATAAAACGCTTGCTGTTATTATGCCCGTCGTAGTCCGTGGTTTGATTGCTAAGACAGGAGGGGTTTCGGATCCCTTAGAAAATTGTAGGCTCCGACACAGCATGGTATTTGCTGTCTTTGCGCCGTAATAGCAAAATCGAATTTCTATGCCTAGCAATGTATAAAGAGATTTTTATCCAAAAAGCTAAATGTTAGTCGTAAAAATTTATCGGTATTTTGAATAAATTCCGGATTTCTGTATTTTTTTCTTTCGGAGTTTCATTAACCAACATCCTATGTCTGGAAAGCAAATGGATGTTTTCTAAACGAATTTTCAGCAAAAATGAAGTTAACTCCAAAAATAATGGTCGGCGCACCTACAAAATATTCTAATGGCAACTTATTTTTTCAATCACTTCTTATAATTTTTTTATGAAACAATGATATAAAAATGAAAAACTGAACAAAAATCGAATGTTTGGTAAACATATAAGTCTTCGAGAGGAAAAGATCCCTCCCCCCCACATATTTTATATTAATAGGGATAAGGTTTATACTGAGTGGGGAGATATTTGTCAAAAGCGAAATCAACGATCAAAAGCTGCCCATTCGATTTGTTAAATCTAAAAATCTAATATTTTAGCCATGCTTGGACTAAAAGAGATGTTTTCGATAAAATATTGTATCGCTAGTAAATGTATCAGATATTTGGTTTAAATTATCAATGAATGAAACGGGAATTGGGTTTATAAAGAAGAAAGACGAAAGGATTCTCGCTTTATCTTTGCACTTTCTTAGAGACGTTGGCCCAAATAAATACTTTTATTACCTATTTCTGTAATAACTGTTTCGAACGATTTTTCAACTCGTGTTAGAAAAACCGTTAGTTTGAAGTACTATTTAATTTACTATATTTTGAAGGCATTTGTTAAATGGAAAATAAATTGTAATTCATCAATCAAAGAGTTTATGCCAAACAGAAAACGCCAACAGAAAAATTAATGTAACTTCATAAGCCAAGACTATGCAAAGAATTTCAAAAAAAGGGATTTGATGCAAAAAAAAAGGCTGCTAGAATTTTTTTTCTCAGCAAGCATAGGCGTAGAGTTATATGGGTCCATGGGGCACGGGTCTACCCTAATAATGTTCAATTTTACATATATTGTAATGTTTAAACATCCATAATATGTGTTTGGGCTCTCCCTCCCCCAATCACATTGAAAACTCTACACCTATGTTGACAGGAATTTGATTTTACAGCTAAACAAAACTGTCCAAATCCGGGTTTTGATCGTCAAAACTTTTCTGCACGACCTCATTACAAATTATATAAAAAAAATAACTAATATATTAAGAACTACTGTTATGACAAGTTTATACATACGCCGCATTAGTGAAGTTGAATTTATGCTGTGCCACCTATGTAAGTAAAGACAAAAAAAAAATATAATCTAAGTCAGTATTTCCCAATGTGGGGCCCATGCCCCACAGAGGGGGCAATTCGAAAATGGACTCCACTGTACATAATGTAATAAAACTGTAATAAATGTAATAAAAATGGGACCACTGTACATAACTAATGCAATATATATATAATTAATATAATGTACATAATTAATGTAATATATATATAATTTTCTATTTAATGTGTTTTGGGGGTCACAAATAATTGGGGGGCGCGGATCTTTTGGTTACTATAAAAGTAGGTC
>QLNU02015360.1:261045441-261076182 GCA_006491805.2 Dysdera silvatica | reverse complement strand
TGCAGAACCACGCCCAGTTTCGTGTTAAACACAGTGCTCTAATTAATTCCAGAATTGCTCGCAAATAGCGTATCATTTTCTGTGGTTCCTTTGCTCCCAAACGACCGTCATTATAACACCTAGCGAGAGATGCATGCAGCTCAATGCATGGCGTGACTCTAACCGGAATATATATATGCTCGTGTAATAGCCTCTCTATTAAAAGGAGGAGACCGAGAACGTGAACGAGGCCGGTGAAATATGGTTTCCGAAACAGCGTAATAATCCACTGGCCTGGTGCCTTTATAATTAATGGCTTTGGGGGAATAAACTGTCCGTCTGAACCATCGCTCTGCGCTTGGACACAATGTTTCTTTACTATTGTGCATGAATTTCCATTGATACGGCGCCGTGTCCTTCATCGGGCTTCACGGTAATCCAAGGAAGGACCATGAAACCGCGTTCTTTCAGTTTCCCCATTGACAAAATGCTGCTCCGGAAACTGAAAATTGTAGTCAAAATAAGGATAGATATATAAAGAGCAATTTTGCAAGTTTGCAAAAATTTTAAATGGGTCGATAGCGGTGAAGTCAATAATGGACAGTAAGCCTTAATTCTACATGTAAATGTTAAGATATTACAGTCGTCCCTCGCTTTTCGAGGGTTTGAAATTCGCAGTTTTTCTTTTAATTCTCAAAAAAATAAAATGTTTATTAAAATTAGAAGTTTCTAGGTCAAAACAATAATATATACATACTATTACGTATAGGCCTAACGCATTGAAAATAAGCAGACAAAGATAGGGTATACACCCAGTAGCCCAGCCGTTCTCTGCCAAGAATACCGGAACTTGACTCAGTGACTTTCACTTGACAGTGGTGTTCACTCCGTAAGTGGGTGACTCAAAGAATCCTGTCTTAACGCAAGACTTTGGCTGTGGTGACCGAAGTTCGGATTCTTCGTTAAACTGTAGGTCCAGCTTGCCAACCCGTCTGGCCAACGTTGCGAGATTAAGGCCGCGCTCTCTGTATTTTCTTCACCGTACTACATGTATGTGTTATAACAGAGAGACTCCCATCCTGCAATGGATTGAAAATGGTGGATGATGATACACATAGTAAATATTTCGGGTGTTGTTACTACATACTGCTGTATGTGATATGTAACTTTTTTTAGTTTGTACAAGAATAAATACGACACAAAAATAACGGCAGGTAAAACATATTTATTTTTTCGTAAATATATTGTAGTAATATCGATTTATGCAACATCCAATATCGAAGACAATAATTATGAACGTAATCTTCCTTTTCATCTATAGTTTTCAATTTACCATTCGCAGATAATTCGTGGAAATTGACCCTCGCGAATGATGAGGCGCGACTGTATTTAAATGCATATGATAGATGCTTGGAAACTTAATACTGTAAGTTGCTTCAATATTCCACCCTCATTATTAAAGTATTGTCGTACTTTCTGATACACGCACATGCCAATGTTCTGTATAAATGTCAATGTGTAAGTGTCAAAATATCAATAATAATGTCACTTCCAGAATCAGAATATGTAAATTTCGCTTCAGATAATTTAAATTATACGATTCAGGTTTCTCAGAATTCTCAATGTTCCCCACACACCATAAAGGTTCAAATCAAAATATACGTGCAAAACACAAACAAAGGAACCTCATTTTTTACTCTTTATTCCATCAAAACAAAAACAATAACTTTTTCTTTTTCTGATGTTCAGATGTTTGTTTAAGCATGTAGTTTTCATAAAATACGCAGGTATGCTTGAAATTACCATGAAAAGTCCTTTAGATTTTCCGAAGTGGTAACCAAATACGTCCTCACAATTTATAAACTATATCCTTATTTAACAAAAATATTTGCATCGATGTGCATTACCTACTGTAGCATTCATAAATATGCCACCTATTTGATTACGTTGAAATGAGATTTTATTAACAAAAATTGCACATCACTTTTAATTAATGTCTTTCTTGTATGGAAATGAAAAATGCTTCTACCGCAAATATAATAAGGCATTTTTATGGTTCTAAACCATTATTTAAAAAGCGTTACGGAATTAAACGAAATATAAACCGTAATCTATATGTTGATGTGATTGTAAAATATACGAATTTCCGTACAAGGAATATCCATTTAAATCTACAACGCCGAATACTCTGTTCCGAAGATATACTAAAAAGACCTTAAGAACTTTTCGCGAAAAAACAAGATTCGGGAAAATAGCCTTCCTGTTTTCTACCCGATTTCCGTCACTTTCTGGGATCTTCTAAACTGGAAATTTCCGTCCTTGTCACCTCGAAACAATCCATTTTGTCGATGGTGACAGAAGCAAGAACAAGGAAATCTGTCATAACCCATCTTCGGGTTGCTTCGACTTACGCCGACGAGGGATTAACTACTTGACAGTATAGCATGAAGACCGGAGAAGAAAAATTGAAAAAGAAAGAAAATCTGAATAAGAGGGAATCTATTGGAGATCTGCAGTTGTTTTATTTCCTAAATTCTACCGGAAATTTTTGGTGTCGAAGTTAATTTGAATCGTGCCAGACGTCGGATTGGTGCTGCTTCTTTTTTCTGTAGCACTGATCGTACTATGCGTAATTTTTGTACATGAAGAGAATGGTCCTTTCGTTTACAATGTTTATTTTGTTTATTTATTTGTTGTTAAGTAAGGGTGTTCTGAAAGCCATCAATGATATGTGTATAGTTTCGAGAATTTTGTTTTGCAGAATATAACGCGTTATAGAGTAAAAGGAACTTGCCCTTTATATATAAACAATTTAAAAACTTTAATTAATTGGCTCCTTTTTGTGTTTTAAAGTTCATTTTTGAGCTTAATGAAATATATGAAATACAAATGTATAAAAATGTAGTTATTTTTATTTCATTTCATATATTTATATACAGTAAAACCTGTTTATATCGAAACCCTCCCTATCCCGATAGTTATGTATTTTCCCACATTTTCTATATGTATTATATACCTTGTACAGTATTAAAAAAAAAATATTATATGTATATCGAAACTTCATCTCGAAAATTTTTGTCTTTTCCACGAAATTCGAAATAGATAAATTCTACTGTAATAGCTTTTGTTTTGTATTTATAATTGTCGCTTAAATAGCTTCCACCATTTTCAAAATGTGTTTAAATCACATAGATAAAATATGAAATTATATTTTGTATTAAATAGTAGGTATAAAATGGCTTAGAGCTTTAGGCCCTCCTTAACTTATAAAACTAGCAAAACTTAAGCCACAATAAAATCTGACATAACTGAAACAACTTCTACCTAAAACTAAGGTCTGATTGACGCAGTTTAACTTTAAAATTAAAAGAGCTAGCCGAGTTTAAGTTAGCCTTTCGCAAAGTTGATAATCAATTAATGCACAACCCGAGAAATTAATATTAAAATACACTTCTTATGAACTTTCCTTAGGTTTTAGCTTAAAGCCATACAGTTCAAATAAGCATATAACATCGAAAACAAATTGGACAACTAAAAATATGTTTTATAAAAAGTTGCGGAAATGTACTTTCCATCATATAACATAAAAATATATAATGGATGTAACAAGCAATACATTAATAAACGCAATTGTACAACTTAATTTAGCATTAATTTTTTATCGATGGCTTTTATCCATCTTCGGGAATGCGTTCATAACAATAAGCGTGGAAGCTGGTACAATGGGTAAGATTATGTGCATTGTCCGAGAATTGGTGCCCTCTACTGGGAGGTACCAGAAGAATTGAGGAAGGTAAACAGCGTGAGGAGAAATGATCGAAAATTGAGAACAGGAACTAGAAAAATAAATTAAAAAGGAAATTAAGGAGGAAAATTGATATGAAGGAAACATAACCACGGCGGATGGACATTGGCCCTAGTAGACGAATCATTTACAAAGTAGAGGCGTAGCCAGGGGTTACAGAGCTACAACTCATGTACTTCTATGTTAAATATACAAAATTTCATTACAATGGGGGTTACAACCCCCTAAGTACGCCAATGGTGTGCGGGATTTCCCCAACTGCGACTATCCCGCGCCAGATGACGTCAGATGGGGATTCCCAACATGCGGGTATATAAGCTTAGGACTTTCACGAACTCTTCATTCTGCCTTCACTTGACAAAGGGAGCAGTTGACTCCCGAAACGTCGTGTTTTTAAACCTTACGCTAGTGTCAAAATAACTGTTGCTATGATAATCCTTTTTGTTTTTTGTTTTTTTTCCTGGACAATTCCCATAACCTTACCCGTTATACCAGCTTCCATATTTATTGTTATGAAAGCTTCCCCGAAGATGGCCGAAAGCCATCGAAAATCATTTAAAGCTAAATTAAATTGTTACAACTTTGTCTACAATGTGTCCTATAATGTGTGCCTACAATGTGTACCTACAATGTGTGCCTACAACGTGTGTATTAATATATTATTTATTAAGTGTATCGCTTAGTGAATCGATATACAGTTTCATGATACTTCATATTATTTATGAAACTTACATTACTTCACGTGTTTCATGTCTTAGTAATTTGGAACAAGAAGAAATTCAATGATTGTCTTCTCGCACATATACATGAATATGTGTATCTTTTGCCACCTTTTTTGGCGGAAGCTTTAAAAATTCAGTCTAGAATAGAAAAATATATATGTAGTCTAGTTCTGAAAAAACATTTACAAATTATCTGAAATAATGTATTTTTTAAACTGAAATTTTGGAAAACAGATTTCAAATAGGCCATGAGAACACAGCGTAACTTTACCTAGCTCCTCTTTGACATTTTATCTTTCAGAAACATTGGAAATCTGACGTTAGTATTGTTGCAAGCTCCTTGGAAAAAGAACGAAATAAACATGAAATTGAACCTTTCGCAAGAGGAATGTCAAAAATGTTTCTGCCCAACGGGAAGAAATGGCGAAGGGTATCGACAAAACATCAAAAATAGACTATTAAATTGAGAACGCCTTTCTTGAGCGATAAGGAAAAGTGAATTGTGTACTTTTTGTCGAACAAGACAAGTTAAACAGTGGAAAAAAGCAACTATAAACATGCAAGAACCTTTATTATGAAAACATACACGTATCTTATTTCTTTACACATAAATAACCTAAACTTCGCTTATCTGTTTTTTTATCTGAAACCGGGAAAGGGAATCAGTTACGAATAGATCATGTCACTTTTATAAAACATTATTAAAATTCTCCCTTTTTCGTCACTAGAAATAAAGCACACGAGCATTATGACTTGAATACGAATGGCATAAAAATAATATTAATAGTACGGTAAAACCCCCTCTTAACGAATACCCTTCAAATACAGTCACTATGTTTTTTCGGTCAGATAATAAATTCCTCTGCAAGAAATTCATTCAAAAACTGCCCATTATTTAAGAACAAAATTTTCCGTCTGGTGAGCGTCTGTTAATGAGGGGTTCTACTGTATAGCACCATGTATACTTTTTAATAACTAGAGCAGTTTCTCTTACGTTAAATATAGATGAAATTACGCAGTTATTTTTAAACGAAACAATACAGAGTTTCACCAGGAGATTCCATAACAAACAGTTATTTCGACACTGGCGTAAGGTTTAAAAATGCACGCTAGTGTCGAAATAACTGTTTGTTATTTGTTTGCAAACTAATAATAACATTTAACTGCAAGGTAAAAGTATCAAAAATACATTCGGTACTATCATTTTGAAAGAAGAAAAATAAATAAATTCGCAAATATATATACATGGATGATATTTTGAGTTACACATTGAAGTTACAGTACCTACTATTTGTCTAATAAATAAAACTAGTATAAGAAACATGAAAATATCATTTAAAGATATCTACTAATAATACTCATATATCCTAGTTACAATAACGTGGTCCACATGCTAGTATGTGGACCACTTTATTGCAACTGGGATTTTGAAGAAGGAAGGTTAAAAGCCTCCTAAATAGATATAAACCACTTTATTAATTCGAACTGCGATTACTTGATTTTATTTTATACGATTGTAAAATGGCGTTAGAATGTAACGAAAATATGTAAAAAATTCTGATAATTGAACCGATGCAGAATACTTAAATGATATTATTCCTTTTCAGTTCCTTCAATAGCAACGCGGTTTCAACGAGAGCCCTAATATAATGAACAGAAGTGCTTTTCCTTTCATGCTCGTCATAAACGAATTTAATTGAATTTTTATAGATAGAGTTAAAGTTTTTCTTGTTTGATTTAAAACTTCTGGATATTATTTTAAAAACCATGGAATTTTAAATCAAATACCTCTAATGTATATATATATATATATATATATCATCATCATCATATTCAACCATTATCTATCCACTGCTGGATGAAGGTCTCTCCAAATGCTTTCCACACAAGTCTATCCTGGGCCATTCGTTTCCACGTCACCCCAACCTGTTTTCTTATTTCATCCACCCATCTAGTTTGAGGACGTTTTCTAGGTCTTCGGTGGTCTCTTGGAATTGAATTTTCTTATATCTTCTTTCATGTTTTTGCGCAAAGTTTTGCAAAGTTCTACATACTCGATCTTGCGACTGGTATTTTGATTGTCCACCTTCATAAGTCTTCGCCTTTTCATGAGTTGTTTCGTCTTCTCAGATAATTTGCTATTCTGCTTTTTACATATTACACCACCAATTTCCCCAGCAGTTTCAATTATTGTCTTAACAATGTTTTCATTTGCTTCTGAGATGTCAACTTCTTCAATAAGTCCTTCCAGTGCAGAAAAGCGATTTTTTAATTCCAACTTGAATGCCTCGGTATTTTCTTTTAATTTCTTTAAATCCACCCTCTTACATACTTGTTTCCTAATGAGCTTCTGCCTTTCTAGTTTAGTATTTAAGTGCATTTTACATCTCACCATTCGATGATCACTTCCAGTATTAAATCTGTTCAGTACGCTGCAATCTTCAATAATTGATTTCTTGTTTGCCAGTATATAGTCAATTTCGCTGGTTCCTCCATTGGGGTGTTTCCATGTCCATTTTCTTTGTAGTTTCTTCTTAAAAAATGAATTCATGATGCTAAGATTTTCAGCTTCGGCAAATTCTATGAGTTGATCGCCACGTTCATTCCTTTCCCCGTATCCGTATTTACCAACCGATGTCTCTCCTTGTTCCTGTTGTCCAATTCTTGCATTAAAATCTCCCATGATGAGCTTGATGTGTTGTTTCCCCTTGGTATGTAGCTGTTTGATTTCTTCATAGAATTCCTCAACCTCCTCGTCGGTATGGCTTGATGTTGGTGCATATGCCTGTACTATCTGAAGTTGGTATCGCTGGGTTAGTTGAACAACTATGTATATATATACATACATATATATATACATAGGCCCACACGCTGAAAGTGTGTGACGATGTGTGGAACCGGCCGGGCCAGTAACCTAGTGTCCTACCCCGCCTTCAAGTGGTGCGGGCCGGGCTTTCTATCCAAGAGGCAAATTAATATTTGCTGCACGGATGGAAAGGCGGAAGGGGAGGGCTAATTCACCAACCCGTCTAGCCAGCGTGGTGAAATGATGGCTAATTCCTCCAATATGCTAATACACCAAAAACCATGGCCCCTAGTCTCCAGGTGCTGGAGTGCTCCTGATCAAGGCAGCGGTCAGCGTGGCATGAAAGCAGGGGGTGCTAAGAATCACTGGAATGGCCCAGGCTGCCGTTTGTTATTGACCTTGGCTACGTATAATGGACGATCCCTTGCTTCTGAAGCAAAACTTCAGGAATTGGAAGAAGAACTTGACAAGATCAAATGGGACATTGTAGGACTCAGTGAAGTTAGAAGAAAAGGTGAAGAGTTGGTGGAACTTAAAAGTGGACATTTGTTTTATTATAGAGGAACGGAAACTGGAAGAACAAGTGGTGTTGGCTTCTTAATCAACAAAAGAATTAAAGACTACCTTCTTGAAGTTGAAAGCACGTCAGATCGAGCAGCGAGGCTCGTTGTTCAACTAACCCAGCGATACCAACTTCAAATAGTACAGGTATATGCACCAACATCAAGCCATACCGACGAAGAGGTTGAAGAATTTTATGAAGAAATCAAAGAGTTACACACCAAAGGGAAACAACATATCAAGCTCATCATGGGGGATTTCAATGCAAGAATTGGACAACAGGAACAAGGAGAGACATCGGTTGGTAAATACGGATATGGGGAAAGGAATGAACGTGGCGATCAACTCATCGAATTTGCAGAAGCTGAAAACCTTAGCATCATGAATTCATTTTTTAAGAAGAAACCGCAAAGAAAATGGACATGGAAACACCCAAATGGGGGAACTAGTGAAATTGACTATATCCTGGCAAACAAGAAATCAATTATTGAAGATTGCAGTGTACTGAACAGATTTAATACTGGAAGTGATCATCGAATAGTGAGATGTAAAGTGCTCATCTACTAAATTAGAACATGAAATATTGTAGAAATATTAAATAGAGGGTGGATCTAATAAACTGAAAATAAATACAGGCAATTCAGTGGAATTAAAAATCGCTTTTCTGCACTGGAAGGACTTATTGATGAAAGTGATATCTCAAGCAAATGAGAAACATTAAGACAATAGTTGAAACTACTGGGGAAATTGGTGGTGTAACCCTGTAAAAAGCACAATAGCAAATTATCTGAGAAGACAGAAACAGCTCACGAAAAACTGAAGAGAATATGAAGATGGACAATCAATGGTTCAGGATTAATGATATAGGCTTTGTAAAACTCTGCGCCAACAGTGGATGGTTGAATATGATGATATCATATTCAACCATTATCTATCCACTGCTGGATGAAGGTCTCTCCAAATGCTTTCCACACAAGTCTATCCTGAGCAATTCGTTTCCACGTCACCCCAACCTGTTTTCTTATTTCATCCACCCATCTAGTTTGAGGACGTTTTCTAGGTCTTCGGTGGTCTCTTGGAATCCAGTTCAGAATTTCTGTTGTCCATCGTTGATCAGTTCTTCTTGCAATATGCCCAGCCCATCGCCATTTCAGCCCTTTTACTTTAACAATGATGTCCTCTACTCTAGTTTGCTCTCTCACCCAAGTGTTTCTTTTTCGATCTCTCCTAGTTATTCCAAGCATGCACCTCTCCATGCTCCTTTGCGTTGTCTGTAACTTTCGTATTGCTCCAACTGTTAGACTCCATGTCTCTGATCCATAAGAGAGGACTGGCAATACACACTGGTTGAAGACCTTTCTTTTTAGACACAAAGGCAATTTCCCCTTCAGGATAAAACTGTTTCTTCCAAATGCACTCCAGCCAAGTTTAATACGTCTGTTGAGTTCTTTCATAATGTTGCCATCCATTGAAATCAGCTGGCCAAGGTAAATATATGAATCAGCAATTTCTAGCTCAATGTTGTCAACTTGTATTTTTGTTTCCTCTACGAAATTATTGAACATGATCTTAGTTTTTTGTAGGTTCATCTTGAGTCCAACTTCTTTACTTCTAGTTGAGAGCTCCTGTACCATGTCTTGGAGTTCTAATGGGTTCGTTGAAAAAATAACAATGTCATCAGCAAACCGCAAATGATTTAAATATTCACCATTTATTTTTATTCCCTTGTTATTCCAATTTATCTGCTGAAAAATCATCTGTAAAGCTGAAGTAAAAAGTTTTGGAGAAATGGTATCTCCCTGCCTCACACCTTTACCAATTTTGATAGTTTTGGTATCTTTATGTAACCGAAATTTTGCACTTGCATTTTTATACACACGTTTCACCATGTCAATGTACACATCCTCAATGTCTGTTGATCTTAAAGAGTTGATGACTGCTGATGTTTTAATAGAGTCAAAGGCCTTCTCATAGTCAATAAATGCCACACACAATGGAAGTTCATATTCATGTGTTCTTTCAATTAATTCTCTTAATACTTGAATATGGTCCACTGTACTGAATCCACTTCGAAATCCAGCTTGTTCTCTTGGTTGAGCTGCATCTAATTTTTTCTGCAGGCGATGTGTTAGCACTTTTGTGAAGATTTTATAAATAGCAGGTAACAAGCTAATTGGTCGGTAATTTTTCAAATCCTCTTTATCACCTTTTTTATGCAAAAGAATTACTGTTGCAGAATCCCATTGGTTTGGTATGTTACCGCTGTTAAGACATTTGGTAAAGAATTTTGCAAGTATGTCTTCTACATATTCTCCAGCTTCTTTTAGGATATCTAATGTAATACCATCATCACCAGGGGCTCTTCCTTTCTTCATACTTTTTATTGCAAATGAAACTTCTTCTTTTAAGATTTTAGGAGCTGTTCCTTCGACTATTTCAATGTCTTCGTTTAATCCACTGTTACTTTCGTATAGATTTTTGTAGAATTCTTCAACTCTTCTAAGTATTTCTTCCCTATTTCTTGTTACGGTGCCATCCTCTCCTT
The DNA here is from genome assembly GCA_006491805.2 of Dysdera silvatica. NCBI lineage: Eukaryota > Metazoa > Arthropoda > Arachnida > Araneae > Dysderidae > Dysdera > Dysdera silvatica. The sequence goes on along the minus strand of QLNU02015360.1, from coordinate 261,065,764 downwards.
TTAATGCAATGATGTGTTTCTTCCCAACAGATAAACTTCCTTTAACAACCCTAAGGCTCTTGTTATTTTCAATGGCTTTCCTTACTAGCTCACAGTTGAATTTTCTTATGTCTTCTTTCATGCTTTTGCGCAGAGTTTTACAAAGTTCTATGTACTCAATCCTGGAACTGGTATTTCGATTGTCCACCTTCATATCTCTTCGCCTTTTCATGAGCTGTTTCGTCTTCTCAGATAATTTGCTATTGTGCTTTTTACAGGTTACACCACCAATTTCCCCAGCAGTTTCAACTATTGTCTTAACAATGTTTTCATTTGCTTCTGAGATATCACTTTCATCAATAAGTCCTTCCAGTGCAGAAAAGCGATTTTTTAATTCCAACTTGAATGCCTCGGTATTTACTTTCAGTTTCATTAGATCCACCCTCTTACTTACTTGTTTCCTAATGAGCTTCTGTCGTTCTAATTTAGTATTTAAGTGCACTTTACATCTCACCATTCGATGATCACTTCCAGTATTAAATCTGTTCAGTACACTGCAATCTTCAATAATTGATTTCTTGTTTGCCAGGATATAGTCAATTTCACTAGTTCCCCCATTTGGGTGTTTCCATGTCCATTTTCTTTGCGGTTTCTTCTTAAAAAATGAATTCATGATGCTAAGGTTTTCAGCTTCTGCAAATTCGATGAGTTGATCGCCACGTTCATTCCTTTCCCCATATCCGTATTTACCAACCGATGTCTCTCCTTGTTCCTGTTGTCCAATTCTTGCATTGAAATCCCCCATGATGAGCTTGATATGTTGTTTCCCTTTGGTGTGTAACTGTTTGATTTCTTCATAAAATTCTTCAACCTCTTCGTCGGTATGGCTTGAAGTTGGTATCGCTGGGTTAGTTGAACAACAAGCCTCGCTGCTCGATCTGATGTACTTTCAACTTCCAGAAGACAGTCTTTAATTCTTTTGTTGATTAAGAAGCCAACACCACTTGTTCTTCCAGTTTCCGTTCCTCTATAATAAAACAAATGTCCGCTTTTCAGTTCCACCAACTCTTCACCTTTTCTTCTAACTTCACTGAGTCCTACAATGTCCCATTTGATCTTGTCTAGTTCCTCTTCCAATTCCTGAAGTTTTGCTTCAGAAGCAAGGGATCGTCCATTAAACGTAGCCAAGGTCAATAACAAACGGCAGCCTGGGCCATTCCAGTGATTCTTAGCACCCCCTGCTTTCATGCCACACTGACCGCTGCCTTGATCAGGAGCACTCCAGCACCTGGAGACTAGGGGCCATGGTTTCTGGTGTGTCAACATAATGGAGGAATTAGCCATAATTTCACCACGCTGGCTAGACGGGTTGGTGAATTAGCCCTCCCCTTCCGCCTTTCTATCCGTGTAGCAAATATTAATTTGCCACATAAATAGAAAGCTCAGCCTGCACCACTTGAAGGCGGGGTAGGACACTAGGTTACTGGCCTGGCCGGTTCCACACATCGTCACATACGTTCAGCGTGTGGGTCTCCTTCCAGTTAGATACCAGCAACCCTTTTGCAGGCCATATATATATATATATATATGTGTGTTTGCATATGCGCATATATATTACTTCTGTGTCTATTATGAGTGCAAAGAAACAATTTGTTTATTCTGAATATACGGGTTTATTTAAACTTAAACTTATATATTTTTACTAGTTAATAATTAAGTGTTTATCTTGAGTGTGACATATTCATGTAAAACTTTTTGTTATAAATTTTTGTTAGTATAATTATAGAATTTTCTCACTTTATCATCTTTTCTATTCTTGTTAATTCAACTTTTACACTTTCAATAGATCTATCTACTTGTTGTAAGTTTGCTTTTGGGCCACTTACAACAATTGAGATTGTTCTCAGTATTAATAAAGAGACCCTTCTAAATTACTAAAATATTGTTAAACTAATTATATTCTGGGTTTATACTGTTTTTAGCTAATTTTTGGTCAATGCTGGTTTATTCAGTATTGATCACAAATCTCAATTATTGTAGTCAGAAAAAGCAAACCAATAACAGGGATTTTGTGCGGTCCCTGATGAAGAACAAAATTCTTGGTATTGTTTAATCTTTTACTCCTCTTCACCTTTTACTACTACATGTCAATTTTTATTCTGAGATGTTTCTACTACTTAAATTTACTTGGGTTTACTACCTTGTGTGATATTACTTTACAACTTTAACTTTGTCCAAGTTAATATACATTTAGATATGTGTATTCATGTATATTGTATTAGAAGGTACTACATGTCACAATCATACTACAGTTATATACTATATAGATTCTTCTATTAAAATCGAAAATTCGCAGAGATATATCAAAACAACAAGAAATTCCGCATGTAAAAAACCATGTTATATTCTTCATTTTATTTTTAGAATGCCTCTTCAACCATTCGTCTAATCATCTAGTTCTAAATACCTAACCTCGATGTAATTTAAACTAAAAAAAAAAAACCAAATATATATATGTGTGTGTGTTTGTGAGTTTTTGTCCTTAAATATCTTTGACATGAAGCCATATCATGATTTATTAATTTTATTTTTAATGAAACACGAAAAAACAAGTTAATGTTTTGCCAATTTTATAATCGCAATTCGCCCTTTAATGTTGTAATATCAGCTATCGCGAAAATCGGAATATTGAAAAAGTAAAACCATTTTAGAAAAAGAGAGAGAGAGAGAAAGGGAGAGCAATCTTTATTTTATTTCCTTAGCGATGCTTCATACAAGCGACTTTAACGGTTAACGGTTTAAAAAGAAATTCAACCACGTTTCAATACAGAAACTCTTTCACGCAACCCCAAACATTTGAAGACAGGCCAAGCGGTTCACATCGCATTACAGTTCAGCTAACCGCCACTGCCGCTACTTACTTTAAGGGCTATCAATTTCTTCGAGGGGTGTGGGTTTTTTCTTTTCTTTTTCAGGCAGGAAAGAAGGGGACGGGGAATCGAAGGAGAAGGAAGCTTCCAGAGAAGGATTTGTGAACGAACGAAGTCAGAAAGCAAATCTATTCAGCCGAATGGTCAGTGGAGTGTGGACCTGGAAGAGTCTCTATTTTTGCGGTCAAGTGGCAGACTGGACATCTTCATCTTGTGGTCAAGCCCACGTTTACCTCTCCCACTCCCCCGTTCTTTAGGAAGGAAGGAAAAGAAGTTGGGCGGAGATAGACTCTTTAATAGGGATAGATGGATGTGTCCTGGCCCAACCTCCAGAAAGTCCAGGAAAATAAAAACCATTGTCCGAAAATACGATGGTATTTGTTTTTCTTAGAGAAAAGAAGTCTCAAAAAAGTCATATTAAACTCTCATGGTTGTTATAGGTATGCTATGAAAGTTAAAAATTCTTTTTCTTACAATTTTTGAATGTAGAATGAATTATGAAAAGTCATATATCAAGCACTCATTTTCTTGTAATTTTATCAAACGGCAAACAGATACAAATAAAATTAATCATTCATACACACATACCGCTAATTGTATATTAACTGTATATATAAACTTCCTAATTTTTGTTGAGAAATGAGCGCAAACATTTTAAAGTTTCATAAAAGAAAATAACACGAAGTTCGTTGCTTGTAATCGTATCCTGGAAGATTGTTTATTCGCTCCTGGTTCCCACTGTATCTTTCATTTATATGATTTATTATGAGAAAAATATGAGCGATACACTGCGCAAAATAATATTTAAAAACAAATTACAGACAAACGCAATTTAATTTGAGCTGGAGATACATTTTTACAATTGTTTAGGTGGAAAATCAAGCGTCCACCATCGTCAGAAAAATTGTCCAGACTAACTTGTTGCCACTAAATCGAGAAAGGATCTGATTTGTGGCAACCGAGTTTGGACAAGTGATGAACGCTGAATTCCACCAAGCTAATAACAGAAAATGTCTCAGAGTCCAAATAAACTACGTTGTCAATGTAGTGTTTTTAAATATAATTCATATATTTACTATTCACTACAAGTTTTGTTTATGTGTTCTGGTATATGAATATATAAGCTCATATTCAAATAAAAGAAAAATACATTGAATTTTATTGCTATAACGTTGATTTTAATGAAGGAAAAACTGCAGTACACTGTTAAAAATAATAGTTCAGGGTTGAACCAAAATATGGTGATTTTCCAGCTTCATCCATTGTTAAGAACTACGTTTCACCACATTTTTGCTCCAGCTATGTTACCAATACTTGGCCGGAGGTTGAACCAAAATATGGATATACTTTCAATAACGAATAAGGCAACATTGAACCAAATTCATGGTTCCAGCTTGAACCAAATATACTGTTGTAGGTTAAACCAAATATGGCCAAAATTTCCCGGACACTGTATAACAATATAAAAACCTGCCTTTCACATGCTACCTATCAAGGGCGTATCGAGGAGTGCAGGAGTACCCATTGTTTTTCTTGGCTGCTATTGAAGCCACATCTACCCCATTTCATATACAGAGAGTACACATAATTTTTATTAATTACAGAACGATAGCAACCAAGTGAAATTGCAAAGGTTTTGTATTATGCCTAATATAAGCGTGTTAGCTATTAGTGAGATAAAACATCAACAAGTCATAGACATAGAAATTATCACATATATCATTGTAATTCATCAAAAATAAAGGATATACATAGCATAAACCAATAAATTGGAATGATCTTAGCTTGTTGGATGATTGGAATGATCTTGGCACGTAAACAAATTTGCGAATATCAGTGAAAAATCGCAACGAATAGAGCTGTTTGCCACACGTGACTTCTCTCGCCTCAAGTGATTGGCTAGGAGGTGGAACGAAAATGTGGTTCGGTGTTTAACCATCTTTTAAAAAATACCATACTTTCACCAATAAGTGGTACTTTTGAATTTTCAAGTGTACCAAATTTTGGTGAAATTCCGGCATTTTCACCATTTTTTGTAAAAATTAATGCGGAAAATTTTTAACAGTGTAACAAATATAAATGCAGTTTTTCGAAATACAGTTTCCAAATTTGCATTGTTTTATTTAGAAAAACCGTAAAAGCTTGAATAGTAAGTCAGAATCTAAAATACATCTCAAGAATTTTAAATGAAATTTAAATAGATTCGAATTGCCTTTCAACATACTAAAGGGCATATTAGTCTTTCATGTCACTCAAATCATTTTGCATTATTGAAGGGAGTAATGTTTAATTTTGCCTTTTTTGCAACTTTGATTTCTTTATAATTCATTAGAAATTTCTCTAAAACCGATTCTGTAACATTTCTAGTGGCAGCAGGTAGCATCCCAAGTGCTGCAGAATTCACTGTTATTTGTTCTTAAAACTAAAAATCTATTTATTCATAGCGTATTATTTCTTGAGGTTTCAACGCAAGTGGGTTGATGGTGTAGAAAAGATTTTGCGCTGTGAAATATACAGCTCTTTACTTCGATTGATAGCCTCAGTGCGTGTGTTTAAAGTCATGTATATTGGATGGGAGGAGCGAAAAGGATAGAGGTTTGCTCGTGTTGCAAAAAAGACAGATCCAGCTTTTTCAATGTGTCCTCGAAATAACAGTTAAATATATCAGGCTTCCAAACCTGAAAAGTTTGTTATGGTCTCATTGTAAAGCTCTTTGAGTGAATGCACTATCTTTTGGTATCGTAGATATTTCGTTTTAACTTTAAGACGATAGTGGGGTATATAAAACTTTCATTTTTTTCCCTCTTGTTTGAATTAGTACTTCTGAAATTTTTTGGCGCTGTTGGCTACAAGGACGTAATCAGAGGTCTCACTCAACTGGGAGAGGGGGAAGTGAGGGTAAGATTGATTCACTGCTTCAATTTCACAAAATTTGGGGTGAAAACCAAAATTTTTTCTGAAAGGAGAACTTTTTTGTGTATGAATAACTGGAACACTTAATCGTTTTATAAACTTTTGTTGTTGTGTTAAAATCTAATTTGGATTAATGTACAATTCAATAGCAACACTACCGCATTTCCAGCTGACGAACCGCGACGAAACCTTCCCTCACGGTTACGATTAATATCAATTCTCATATCGATCAAACATAAATCAATACAATTTTAATCATCGGTTTTTCGTTTATTATACAAAGTAAAAAATGTCAAAATTTGCAATTGACTTCAAAGTCGTGTTTAATATTTCTTTCGCCCATTACTTGGAATATTTCGAAAAGAATACAGAAGATCATCGAACTTTGTCCCATTCGAAGAATGGTTCATCATGTTAGCTTTAAAGCATAAAATACAAAGAAAACGATGACACAAATAACTAATTAGGAGAGTTTTATTCCTTTATTTAACTATTAGAAGCAATTATTCTTGAACCGATAACTGTATTCCAAACAATACGGTTTAAAATAAGGAGAACCGGTTCTTCCCATTTCGCGAGTTAAATCCTTAATTTATATATCTTTATATCATCTTTCTCCTTTTAGAATTACTTCGTCTCAGCTTCGGTCTCCCAATTAGACCTCGAAACTGTACGACGTCGTTTAATGAAACTCCTCTTTGGGAATTTTGTGGGAGACAGAGATACACAAGCAAAAGGGAGGAAGAGGAAAGAATAAGGGAAGAATTGTTTTCAAGGGAGCTGGGGGGTTTATGGGGAGGCAATGAAAGCGGGGGGGGGGATGGAGGTAGGATCTCGTTTTGAAATTGTTAGTTCCAAAAGGAATTTCCTCGGTATCTTTCTCACAGTCCACACACGCAGAGAAAGATCCTTCTTTACCTCTCCTACTCCTCCTTCTCCTGCAGGGATCCGAACATGCCCCTGCCTTCAGAGCATGATTAACTTTCACTTGGGAGGGAGGGGCGGGTCCAGGGACGAGGGAGGGGGCAACAGCGAAGCAGGAGCCTATCACTCGCTCCGGTTAACAATCTTGAAGCGCTCATTAGAATAATTGCCGTCCATCATCCGAGAGCCTGGAGTATCCCGTTGCTATGACGACCATGGTTTTCCAGGAACGAAGATCTGGAATCCCCCCCTCTTTTCCTATCGTTACCTGGCCGTTTCTTAGGGGGGGGGGTCCCTCGGAAATAAACAAATTAAGTTGACGGGGCATTCTGCTGGAATAATCGTTCGTTAAAACGGCTCCAGTAACCTTCGTTAAGAATTTCGTTAACCGGTGTATTGCTTAGACCTTTTCGGACTCCTCCTCCTCCTCCTCCCTCTCTCTCTATCAATTCACGACGTTTGGGAAACTTTATTATTCTAACTCTCTATCGATGATTTGATGAGGGTGGTCTTTTGAAAATAGTGGTTTAAGTGAATAATAAACGAAAAATAGTTAGCGCGGTTGCTGATGTAACATGGGTTAGGGCGAACTTAATGAGAAACATATTTACAACGAAAATATCTAGCAATAGTTACTTGATGATGAGCGTGTGTCCTCATCAAACATATACAGCAAGGAGACAATGCAATTAACTACTTCGCTTCATAATTCAACGTGCTGACACTCTGTGACAGCTACGTTTGTGCAACATTTAGGAGCACGATCACATCAGAAACACGTGCCTTGAATAAATTTTTTCCCGAGCACGACTTTCAGTTGCGGAATTGGGTTTTTGCAGTTTTTTTATCTACTCCCACTTAGAAGTCATGTTCTTTGTTTAATTAGTTTTATTTACTATGTTTATTATAAGCGTCAAGCACTCCTATTGTTAAAAATAAACGTCAATAAGCATTATTTTTTAGTATTATTTTAATTTTAGCTTGCAAAAGCAGAGAAGAGGGTTTATATATTATGGCTTACAAAAAGGCTAATTAGAAAAGATGTCGATTTCTTTGCATGATAACGACAACGACATTCGTTGTAAATATCTAGAAATTAATTTACATACTGATATTGATTTGATAGATTTAAAATTTGGGAAACGTAACTTGAAATATTATGCTTTAAATTTGTGCATAAGGAATTCCAATCTAGCGACTACAAAGTAACAGTATGGGTGTGAGGAAAGTGAACTATTTTTGACAAAAGAACGGATAAGTTTCGCAGTAGAACTCCAAGTCTTCGATTCTCAAAATAGAAATAGACAACATATAAGAGTACGGTGATTCGAAGTTCATATATATACAGGAAGCGCAAAGTATGTAAACGAAATATGTAGGCATATATGCACTGGCATACGCAGGGTAAGGGAGGTTGATGGAAGTCAAAACTCCCATTATGATACGATTTTGTATATACACATACGCATATATGAAGTTGTAGCTCTGTAAACTCCTTATAAGCCTGTAATCTCCCCTTATGAACTTTCTGCGTACGCATATATGTGTAATTTTATAAATGCTTATATTATAACCATATAACAAAATTGGTTACATTAAATGCTCCGACATAAATCAATCAACTGGTGGTGCAAATTTACCTAGCTATTTATGCAGAAAAGGTATTGGCCAATTAATTATAAAAGCAAGTTTACTTCATTAAAGCACTAATATTGATATAAAAGAGACTGCAGCGATTTCAGGATTAGGATATTAGTAAGATTAAATTCAACAATGGGATAATCTATTAAGTTTTAATGAACATTGTACACTTGGAAAGATTAATCCAAGAAATTTACTTTCAAATGATCTTATTAAGTTAAAAAAAATTTCATTTATGTGCTGTTTGCAATATTTCTCATTTAGATATTTACTTTTTCCTCAAACACAACCTCCAAAAGATTTAAATTGTGTTCAGAAGCTTCATAAAAAAAGCAAAAAATTCCGATCGACAATACTGAATTAAAAATTACAAAGTTTTCATATTGGCGTAGCTAGATTCAAGTTCTAGGGATGAGGTCTATTGCCCCATCCCAATGCGTCGCACATGTCAATTATTTGTCATTTTCGTTTTTATGGAAGTTGAGGCTAAATTCTGTCTATGGAAGGATAAGGTACCCAAGAGCCCCCCCCACAGTTACGCCAATGGTTCATACATTTATCTGGCATACTGATATCGATGTAGCGAATCATTATGATAGAACTCCATAACCGCATTAAACGTAACTGAAGTGCAATTGAATGAAACTGTGTTAGCCTAAGAAGGAAATCACCACTATGTTTAAAGAGAAACGTTTTTGTAATCAGGATGCATTGCCAGATACCTACAATGGATCGGAGATTCAGAATCTAGCGGAAAAGTAATACAGAAATTGAAAACAGCTCAAAGAAGTAAGTACTATTAAGTTTTTGACACTCTACTTCTATATATTTCATTGTAGAAACTGAATTTCAGGCAGAGGAAAAAACACTTCAAAGTATTTTAATTTTACCCCCACACCTTCCTTTATTTCTTAAAGAGTTCGTCCGTTGGTCAGCATACATGTGCGATAAAACAGCCACACCCGATTCTATTCAGTGGCCCAGTGGCCAGGGTATTGGGACGGTAACCAAAAGATCGCTGCTTCAAATCCATCCTGAGCACGTGGCCTGTTTTTCTCTTTACCTGCAGTACAATTTCTAGTATAAACCATATGAAAGAGGAATGCTAACACTCAATAGCGTTTAAATTATCATTCCTTTATTTTTTAAGGAATTCTCTCTTTGTTAGATTTTTTTACCATAAATTGAAAGATAAAGCGAGACAATCAGTCAAGCTTCTAATAAATAGCAACTATATGTCAGTGGTTCAGAAAAAACAAGGGCAATATGGTAAGAGACTGACACATTGGTTATAGCTCATTTGCGTACATCCCAGATGCGTACAAGTCAAAAACTGTCCCACTTGCGTACAAAAAGGGGGCGGGGGAGAAAAGCACAATGGGATGAAGTAAATCTGTTTTAAGAGAATGAGAGCTTGGCGATTTAGTGCCTGTTTTACTAAGTGAAAATAAGTATACCTCTATTTCAAGTGTTTATTTGAATACCTATTCAAAAAAACAAAACAAAAAAAGCAAAGCATCTTCTACATAACATAATTATGATTCAGAATAATTTTGATATTTTCTTAAACGTTAAAATTTAAAAAATGCGGGAAATCTTTCTTAACTTTTAGCTTAATGTGTGTATAGCTTACAGTAAATTCTGACATATTCGGCGTTCCTTTTGTTAATTTTAACAAAATTGATTCTTTAATTTACTTTGTAATTTTTCCTTATAAATGTACGGTATACAATATAAAGTCGAACCTCGTTAAGACGAACACCAAGGGGAACAGAAAATCTGTTCGTATTAACAGTAATTCGTCTTATCCGGAAAAGGGTACTATTCTATACAGTCTGACGGGACTTCAGAAAACGGTTAATATTGAAGTAATTCGTTTTAACAAGGTTCGACTGTACTATCTATGTAAATTTTAAATAGCAATAAGCTGCCAATCCGAAGCCTAGATAAAACTGTGACAAAAAATAATTGCGACAATTTTCGCTTATACAAAAACACAGTATAGAAATAAGGGATTATATTTTCGCGCCGCCAAATGGTGGCCAAATTGATAGCCAAATGGTAGTAAACATAACTATGAGCTCATTTTCTCATCTTGTACGCATCTAGCACCAATTTTGATATGTACGCATCTGGTATGTACGCAAATGGGACAACACAGACACATTACCCTATAGACAACATTTTACATTATAACCAGTGCTGCTTAAACTTCTTTGACACTTGCAGTTGTCCTCAGAATGGCGCGATCATTGACATATAAATTGTCATATAAATTGTCATTGATCATATAAATTGTGTTTTCAATACCACTGCAAATAGTGTACCGCCCGGGACAGCATATTCTTTTGAGTAGGCAACTGAAGTTATTTACATGGGGTGTGTACATATATAATGTAAAGATGTTTTGGAATACTGCATTTTCCGGTGCTAGCCACTCAGATTTTTGCCACTATTTTCACCCCTGTTGTAATAGCCAGAAATATTTTTTTTAAATAAAATACGACTTCCTATTTCTAAAAGCAATGAAAACTATTTTTTATTTTAACAAGTTATGCTTGAATTACGTTATTGCCTTCCTTTTACAAGTACAATAGATGTAGTTTAGAACCAGGATTCCTGCAGCAATTATGTTTGTTTGTTTGTTTGGCTTTTTTATGGCGCAAGAGCATCTGCAATTATGTGCCCTTCCTTATAAAAATGCTCTCCCCACGTTTTGAAGAAAGGAAATTATTTGGTGCATGAAAGTGTAAAATAATTTTTAATCGCGATTACTTTTGAAATCCTCTATAACACCTTTTAGCTTTCAGTTTGTATTGAAAAAATCTTGAAATAATATTATTCATGGAAATTATTTACAAAAAAATCTATGCGTAAGCCTTGTGGGAATCTCTGGGGCGTTCAAGATTTTAAAATTAATGTGCAGGGCTTTTAGCCATAAAATTTGGCCTGAAAATTCGTAAGGGGGGTTCATAGGCTCAATGGGGAATTATAGAGCTGCAACTCACATATTTCTATGTTAAATATACAAAATTTCATTGCAATGGAATACAACCCCACTGCGTACGCCAATGCATTTAGCCTATTGTATGTACTAGGTACGAGATCTTCAGGTCTTACCATAGACTACTATCAAAACTTTCCAAATAAAGATAGTGATAAATCGAATCCATTATAAAAATTTGGGTGGCAGTACACTTGCACTGAATAAATCGTATTTATACGTGTATGAAAAAATACCTGAGCATTATAATCATTGTTTTGTTTTTGTTTGTTTTTTTGGATTAAATGCAAAATGATTAATTCAGAAATTGAAATTGGTGATATATCAAAGATACCATATGGTTCACTGCCTCTTGTTGTCAGTACATCTGCATTACACTGCGTACCAAGGCCCCCGAGAATTTTCCCTTTCTAACAATGATTCCAAGAAATTCATTTTACTTGACGTTCCGCTTAAGATTGGATTGATAAACGGATAAATTTTTGTTTATTTCTTAAGGGCATAACCGAACGCTCTTAGCTTCATGCTTTGCCAGTTCTTTATAATGCCAGTCAGGGCCTTTCTTACGGAGGTCAGCATATTTAGGAGTGAATAGATTCACAGCGAATAGCAGATTTCGACAGCGGAAGCGAGAAAAGAAAGTGAAAAATTCTTCAAACACAGCTCATACGTGAGTCTTGTCGAACGTGACGTTTCACAACCGACAACAGCGCCTCGAGTGTTCAAACGCCGAAATATCTACCACTGAGCAAGGGCCCGCCTTGAAGGGGAAAGATGACACAAAAGAAATTTCGCAGACTTGGCGGTTTGTGACCAAGAACTTCGCGCACACGTCTTCACCTCATATTTAGCTGTGTGTTTTCTATAGAGCTTTGAATATTGATATGCATATGGGAAAACAGTTTATGAAAAATACCGAAAGTTATTTACGGTTTGGTGAAGATCCTTGATGTTTTCAAAAGTTTAAAAAGTAGCATCAAAATTTAAAAGATTATGACGAAATTTAACTTTTATTTAATTTTTTTCACTCGTCTCTCAAGAATTGTTCCTTAATAATATATATATATATATATATATATATATATATATATACATATCACTGGTAGAGTTCTCAAAATTATTAGCCTAAGTACATTTTATGTACATTTATACATTACAGTATATGTAAAATCGCAATTTATTTCAGATTATTGGGGGCTCAGGCTCCACGGGCCCATATAACTCTATGCCCATGCATATATATATATATAGTGTATTATAATTTTATTATCCGATATTACCACGCATTTACTTTGATTAAGGAAAATATTCATATATTGCGAATGTAATAATTATTTCGAAAATATATTTCAACTATATTTTTTTTGGCGCGGCTCTCCCATTTTTATAAAAATTAGGGTTTGTCACACTTCAAAAAACTTGAATATTATTTAATTCACAGTCCCAATTTCCATTCAAGCCAGAACCGTATATCTAACTTGTGAAGGTCTCAAAGAAAACAAAATTTCCTTAATAAAGAAAATGCAAAATTCAACCTATAGATTTTTGGGTTACTAGACCGAAGCTAGACCCGTATAGCCACCAAAGACAGGCTTTCTATTTAATTTTCTGTCTTTTGTTAATAAATGGATGTCACTTATTAAACGAGAAAAAGCGGAGAGAAAAATTAGAATGAATTTCTCTGAAAAATAAACCATTTGGGAGTCAGTTTTCGTAAACAAATCATTCTGGTCGATTTCTCGTAAAAAAAACATCTCATTTCATAAGAAAGGAGCCTGTAAAAAAATCTTATCAAATATCTTAAACATGATTATGCAGTATAAAGTGGCGCTCAAAATTTAAGTGCAATTTACAAAGCCATACATAGGCCACAATATATATGAAAGGATATGTGATTAAATTTAGTTAGCATGCAAATATAACATCCGCCTTAAGAACCGATTGACACTTTCGCAAACAATATAAAACAGTTGTTTCCAAACTCTTTGTCCGCGCAGCCCTTTTTAAGAAAAAATTTAATCGCGGAGGCCCTGACCCCTTTTCACTATTAATATTTGTTTTTATGTAGGGCCTACATGTAGTAATAATTACAAAGTGTAGTAACTTATAAGGGAAATGCATTGTTTAGTTTTGCATGCTTCGTCAATGTCTGCTTTTACTGAAGATAGATGCAAACGAATAAGAATAACTTCTATTCACCCCAATTACCATGGTGGTGGTGATTTATTCTACCATGTGATATTCTTGATGTTACGTTGATATTCTTGACTTTGAGGTTAAAGTTGTCAACTGCTGATAAGGCTAGAAATGTAGGAGAGCAGAAAACAATAGCTTATTACATTGCTTTCCTCCAGATGGGTAACGTACTGCATAGATCGTTTTTACAGACTTATCGCTTTGATATTTTTCTTAATAATTCTTTTCTTTATATTTGTAATTTTGTAGAAGAAGAGAACTTTAATTTTGTGTTGATTCGTGGCCTCCTTTGAGAGAACCCTGACAAAAGGCAGGGTGAAACCTGAGTAGACAGTTGATACTTTTAATTCAGATTGAAATTAAGAACTGAAATTGGGAATGGTAATTTTTTTTTTTTAAATTTTATTCACGAATTTTCGATATGGTCTTAGCAGAATTTTGATGAGTTGATGTCTATAACGTTCAAAATGTGCTTTTTTTCTTTTATCGTAATCAAAAGGGGAGGAAAAAGGTTAAGTTCAGCATTGATGCAGCTTTTGTTTTCGTTCTTTAATTGATGCATAGAGAGAAAATCTGGATTCACACAACTAACGTGTGGCAAACAGGAGAAGAAATGTTTTTGCTTTATCGGCCATTGGTTTAAATTCGTTCTTTAAACTTAAACAAGATTCAGAACATTACTTGCTTTAGGAAGTACTTTTCAAAGCCGCCTGACATAACGTTTACGAGACATTCATAATCAGTTGATATCAGGCAAGTTAGTTCTTCGAAGTAAGGGTCGGGTAAGATGTCGAAGTAACAGATGTCGAAGTAACAGATGTCGAAGTAAGATGTCGAAGTAAGATGTCGAAGTAAGATGTCGGGTGTTTTTTTAATATGGTTAAAATATGATATTAAGATAATAATGCAGTAAAATCGTAATATGATGAAAAATAATCTTATAAAAATTAGGATCGTACATTTATTTTTTACTGGACAAGTGGAATTTTTTTTCTGAAAGTGTCCTTTCATTATCAATGCTTCTGCGGAGCCCCTGGACAAGCACCACGGAGCCCTTGAGGCTCCGCGGAGCACAGTTTGGGAACCTCTGGTATGAAGAGTCGCTATGGGAGCTATATAGTAACCAAGGGCAAATATACACCGTATTAACGTTTCATAAATCTATATGGAACACTTTACTTTGTACACCTCCTATTCCCATATGCATAATCCGTGCAAGATTCATACGAAATATTATATTCCTTTTAGAATTGCTGAACATTAAGTAATAAACCTTTTAAATCGACAATATTTTCTTTCCTTAAGAGCGTCATGAATTATGGATCATATTATTGACACCCAAGTTTTGCAGCTCAAACTAGGTAGAGTTTTTTAAGGATAGAAAAAAGGGGCAACGCCTTTACCCGGAGTCGAACCGAAGACCCACTTTATGAACCGGTGTGCCGTAACCAGCTCGACCACCCAGGCGCAAGAACGCTGCTCTCTTTCTTCGTATATAAGGTCGGGAATTATGTTCGCTTTTGTGGATTATCTTTAAAATTTCAGCGCCAGTGATGTATATAATAATTCAGATACTCTTAAATTTTTTATGACCTAACTCATGTTAAAATAATTCAGAAAGCAACAAATTAAAACAGCTTAATAATAAATTAAATCATTTACAGCTGTTTCAATAGGCCTGGGCTATTTTCGCCAGAACTTTGTAACCGTTTATCAGAACGGCCAACAAATCGTTGGCCCTTCTGATAAGCGATTTAACTTATTATTAAACTAAAATATGTAACTAAAATGTGTTAATTTGTTGCTTTCTGAATTATTTTAACAGTGCGCAGTGTCGTCGTCAAATTATTTTAAGTAACTCACGTTCTATGTATAACAACACCTCCCTAATTCAAAGGATGCGGTTTTAACAAAATGGTTTTCTGTACACAGTACTTCTACAATACTGTTGCCATTTCGAAATACATAACATTTCAAAGTGATAATAGTACGGTAGTATACGCTATACTATGCATTATAGCATACATAATAATATACATCATAGTTGCTTGTTCGCTTTTTTTACCATTTGTAATTCCATTATCTCATAACTTACAATCGGCCTTCGTCCACCTTGTTTCTTTCATAGTCGGTCTCGTTTTTTTAATATTTCTAATATATTTTCTTTTTTGTTGAAAAGGCAGATTGCGTAAATAGAGAAAATAATTTTTCGTGATATGAAACTTGCATGAGAAATCTGTAATGACTGTATTGAAAATTCATCTTAATTAGCAACAAGGTGATTGATGACAGCATAGCAGTACCAAAATAATAATAATGCTTACACATAAAACAAGTTTTAGTTAGCAATAAATTAAAAACTACACGATAAGGCTTAATTTTCAATAGACGGAAATGGCACAACAAAGCTTAATTGATAAAAAGGTGAAGATTACACAATGCGGTAAAGATGACACAGCAAGGTAAAAATGACGCAAAATGGCTTAATTAGCAAGAAGGGGAAATATTACAACAAGCTCGAGATGACACAATACGTCTTGATTAGCAACAGGGGGGGAATGTCACAACAAGTTGAAGATGACACAATATGTCTTGATTAGCAACAAGGTGAAGGTGACATGCCAAGGTGAAGATGACACAACATGGCTTAATTAGCAACATACGAAAAATGACACAACGAGGCTTATTTAGCAACAAAGTGAAGATGGCTTGACAAGGCGAAGATGTTTCTCATGGCTAATGACCTAGTAACATATATAAAAAGTTTATGACCATGATAAACATATGAACGGAACCATGTGTAATAAATCTTGACATGGGAAAGGTTAAATATTGGTAAAGTAACATATAGGTCATCCAAGCTTTCGCACGTGTGAACAGAAGTCCTTCATCAGGAGTAATGATGGTCGAATGTTTGGGTGTAATTTTTTTTTTTCATCCTACGGGACTATGCCAGAAAGGAGTCTTTCCAGAAATTTCAAGTGTAAAAAGAAGAAAAGACAGACACATAACAATTATTACCCTCGATGAAGGACTGCTGCTGATGCATCCGAAAGCTTGAGTGACCTTTTTCATTGCTATTTTACCAGTGTTTAACCTTTTGTATGTAAATTTCCTCTCTTGTACTTCGTATTTTACTCCAAATAAATCTTTAGGCGGTATTTTCTTACAAGCGATAATACGTATTTTGTAAACAGCAGTTTCATAAGAATGCCATTAAGGAAGGGTCCAAGAATTCTACATAACGCTATCAGTTAATTATATTTTATATATATACAGCGAAAATCGGTTATAACGTCCTCCAAGGGACCGTGCAAATTCGGTCGTTATAAACGGTATCTTCGTAAAATCATAATATAATAATACTCTTTGCAGTTTTATAAATCGTCTTCATAGTAAAAAGTTTGTTTGTTTGTTTTTTGGTTTTACGGCTCAAAGGCCATGGCAGTGGTCATGCTGCGCCAGGACTTGGTTTCTGGATCGAACCTCTTAAGGCCTGGGGAACCAAACTCCGGACTACAGTGAGCAGTGCGATCTTTTGAGATCTGAGTAAGCGTTGTTCTTTTCCACTGGGAGTCGAACCCGGATTAGCCGCGCAATAGGAGAACGCGTTACCACACTGCGCCACCGCAGGTCGATAGTAAAAGTATTACCGTGTTGGATTCAAAATTTAATAAAAAATTATGTAATAAGAAAAACAAATGTAATAAATTAGAAATTATATAATATAGAAAACAAATGTAATAAATAATATTTATTATATTATACCAATGACTTCCGAACAGTGCCTGTTTAGCGTTTTTATGTGCCATGGGTTTGGGTTAAAAGAATAGAATGAGCCCTCCAAAGAATGTGGCCCTCCTGGTATTCAATCAATAAATCACGAGCTTTTCGTTGTTTTTTTTAAGTTTATTATCTTCAATATTCAGGTTTAGCAGTAATAAAAATTTCTCGGACATTTGTAAATAAACAAGATTAGAATAACACTTAAATTTTAATAACGTAAGACTTTTTAAGGCCCCTGTGGGTTCCAAAATAGCGAGGCCTTGGATCCGTACCTACTTGGCCTATACGCAGCAACGTAAAGTTTTCAAAATTATTGAGGATAAGGGGAAAGAACATAGTATGTACCTTTATCCAGTACAATGTATGTAAAATTCAATTTATTTCAAAATACCCGGGGGAGGGCACAAGCCCTACAAGTCCATATGACTCTACGCTTATGCCTAAACGTAAGTCCAGCACTGCTCACTGCTTACGAAAGACTTGGTAATTTTCGATTCGACATTTCGTAATAAAAATTTCACTCTTTTCTAATTAAAAAAAAATTGCGCTTAACTATGTTTTTGGCATTGGAAGCGTGACAAAAAACGAATTCGGTTCACTCGACCTAACCATGCTTTCGACTTCTACTTTTATTTGAATGGAACAGTGTGGTTCTAGGTAGTCTCGAACCTACGTGGTTCCGATTTATGACTGTCAAGTCGCGTCGTTATATCCGATACGAATTTCCCTGCTTAGAATCTTCGTACACTACAAAATCGCCGTCGTTATAGCAGGTTTCGTCGTTATAACCGATATATTTAGTATGGAGTAGAATAGCAAACCAAATTTCTTGTAAAAATTCCGTCGTTATATGCGGTTGGTCGTTATAAACAATTTCCACTCTGTTATATGATAGATGAATACTCTACTACAACTACGTAACAAGTTACTAATAATGTTATGGAACATACAGTTTGATATTGGGTTGAACGTGTTGACGAGTTTCAGACAGACATGGCTGTCGTTCGTTAAGAAGAGATAAAAATATTGCGTAGAGTCTTTCTTTTTCAGTATAGTTCTTATTTTTCTGCCACTGTAGTCAGAATTTTAGGGTGCAACGGTTAATTATTTTTTGTTTTTTCCTATTTTTGTAACGGAGTAAGTTTTCAGAGCAATAGAATGCATTTAGGAAAGCGATGTAAAAAATTTATAAAAAATTTAAAACTTATTTGAGTCGGCTTATCTCTGAATAAGTTGACACATATAATGTAGGTTTGATGTTAAAATAGTTATATACGGAGTTAACCTAATTATGGCATTGGGATCTATCTCCCCCTGAAAATGCTGCTTTACCGCTAGCATTCAACGTTTGCAGAGAAGCCAACTTATTTGTAGGTTTTATTTGGCCATGAGTAAGACTTTATTGTTATATTTTTGTTTTTATAGCGGGCTGGTAATTATGCCGCAGCTTGTTTGTAGTTTCCCCGAACTTTTAACCCGAACTAGTTTCTTGAATTATTATACAAAATATGATTATAGTATATCCAATTATGCCTATTCACAAATATGGATCATTTTAGTCAAATAGATAAACTTCAGAATAAATGTGCTCTTTCTCTCTCTCCCTCCCTCCCTCTATCTATCTATCTATCTATCTATCTATCTATCTTATTATTATTATTATTATAAATATGCATTTGCACAGTCCATCTTGAATTTGACATTGACCTCTGTTTGTTTTGAGAAAGGTAGACCATCGCCTCTGAAGCGGTGTCAACCTTTACATTAAATTAAACAATGTCAATCAATCAACGTTTATTGGCGTAGTGATACCAACGCCGATGGTATGGCGTGATTAGATGGTGAAACGTTCGAAAGAAAATAAATATTTCTGCCTTCGGTGGGACCTGAACCCACGACCTTCCACTTGCCGGGCGGAGGCTCTACCCACTGAGCTACGAAGGACAATATATAATCTCTTTACGAACGTGTTTAATTTAATCAGCGTAGTGTTCGATTTATATAAAATAAACATAGAATGTTTAGATTTTCAACTGATCCTGGAAAATAGACTGTTAATTTTCCAATAGTACACGTTGTATTATGAAACCGTAATTGTACAACAAAATGGCGGATCATGAATTGGCCTAGAATTCTAAGAGTTGTAATTTTCCTTCTCTAATAAAGACGGACAGATCTGTTCACTGATTCCGTAATTGAACGATTTAGAAAAACGCTAGGTATCTTATTACGTCAGTTAACATTTAATAATATTATGATCATTTCCAGTTCACCCTGAGCATCAGAAATACCCCCAAGGGTGGATAAAGGGCACCAAGAGGCAATGGGTGCCACCCTTCCGAGGATAACAATCCTCTCTTGAATAGCACCTTGCCAAGAGCGTGGGGGTGAACTCCCATGATGAGAACTCTTTCGATGATGGTTATTATTAATAAATTTCGAATTTCTCTCTCTCTCTCTCTCTCTCTCTCTCTTCCTTTTCTTTATTTCTCAACATCTCCTTACTTAATTTATTTATTTACTTAAGTTATCGTTTATTATATGGAATTATCATTCGATAGAAATATGGTGTTTAAAGGTTCTTTAAAAAAATATTTATTTTTCATACACAGTGTTACCTCCCATAAGAGACACCTCTATCTAAGGAGCGATTTATCGGGTCCCCAATGTATGTATCAACACATATGTACCTCTGAAGAAAGGACACCTCTATTTAAAGGACAGAATGTCCGGCCCAGTTGGTGTCCCTAATTCGGAGGTTACACTGTGTTTAAAAGACTCGATTTTCTACATTAAAATTAGATTTTTCGCTTCCGTAACTCGTGATTAAAAAATTGACGAATGAACAGGTGAAACAGACTCATGACATTCATGTTGATTAGATATCGTAAATGTTCCAGGCGTTTCGATCGTTAAACAGCTGCCGTGTTTGGGGGCCCCCACTCTTAAC
>QLNU02015360.1:261010183-261039518 GCA_006491805.2 Dysdera silvatica | reverse complement strand
ATTGCTATTTATTGAATTATTTGACGATGTGTTACTTGCTGTTTGCTTTTAATGTGTACGCTAAATAAATGTTTTTGTTTTGTTATTAACCGTACTTCTTTAATAGTTCATTTTCTGTTATAACCAGTGGCTTGAAGCTTGAGACTTGTTATGCGGCATACTTTATTCTTGAGGAATAAGGGCGTTACAATGTCCTTTAATACGATGATGATGATGCTAATATATGAAATCAAAGACGACTAAATAATACTATTGGTGGTATGTGTTATCGAGATCGTATTTGAAATTATCCATAAGAAAATTCCAAGATTAATATTTGTGGTTGAATGCTAAGGAGGCTATTGGGATTATATAGGGTGAGGCAGAACGGATTGACGTTTTTTAAAAATCACAAAATCGTTAATTTTTTCTTAAAAAGAAATTTATTGACATACCTCAGTTCGCATTGAAAGAGCATTTGACAAAATCAAGTGTCGAACAAATATTTCCCATGTGGTGTCCGTTATGCGTCTGCTGCATTTCTGAAAGTGTTTTTGGAAGTTGCAAAGCTTGTCTGACGCTTTCCACATTTTCAGGGTTAAGTACCGTTCGTGTAGCCCCCCAAGGTTTTTTGCTGATTAGTGTACCTCGTGTACGAAGTGCTGAAAGCCAACGCAGGGTAGTGTTACGAGCAGCAAAAGCTTAATTTCTATGGATGTTGAAATGGTGACAAAACTTACGTTGAACTGCCGTGATAGACTCGTTACTCTTGACGAAAGAGTCGTACGCAAAAACACGGTGTTCTATCGTTCACGGCTTTGTGGCTTCAATTGAAAAAAAAAAAAAATGCCCAGACTTCACGAACCCAACACCGCCTACCGCGCATCTCTCACTTCACTTGGTGGTGAGTTCTAGCCATTTCAAAAACGTCCGTCCTTTCCGCATCACCCTATATAATAAATATATTTTTAAAATTATTTATATAAAAATAGCATTTTAGTTCTCGGTCGAGTTGGATAAAATAATTTTGTTGGCAGTATAAAGTATCTAATAAATTAGCCAATTTAAATCCAGAGGTTTTCCAAAAATATTTCCATTGATATTGAACTTCTTTTGGGTACTTGTGCTGTAGTATCATTGAAACCGGAAAATTTTCGGGTAGTCAAGTCGACTTCTCTTTTCAAAACCATGAAGCACAAGATTGCCAATACAACCATTCTCCGTCTTTCCAATATAATTGGGCATAGCGAGAAGGGGGTTAGGACTCCTGTTCAGTATAGCCCCAGGGGGCCCATTAGCTACCGGCGGGAGATCCCTTTGGTCCGAGACCCACAACGCGACGTTCTCTTTTGTTTCCGGGTGACACAAGTCGCAAAGACCCTTCTCTTGAATAGCAATCGCCCATGTGAGGTCACAGAATATATGCAACAATAACTTTAGTTGGAGGAGAGACCGTAGGTTGAAATCTAAGAGGGTCGATCTAGTTACATGACCCATATACATTTCCACTATAGCAGTTCAATATAAAGTACATTTTATCTTTCCAGGGCGGAATAAACGCCCTTTTTATCCTTTCTCCGACGCCCACGGGCGTGGAAAATATCAGAAGAGATTTACATGTGCCGAGAAAGTTGGGTTATTTTTTAATTATATTTTTAGAGCTAACACCAAATAGCGTTTTTTAACTCCAGATTTGTTGGATGTTGTTTCATAACATTCATTTTTTTGTAACCTAACTTTATTAATTGCGTACATTCAAAAAATAGGCTTGGAAGCAAACAGTTTTAAGAAACAGTAAAGAAAATCTAGCAATGTATTCATCAGTCACTAATTAATACTTCTTTTGTTTATATACATTCCAAAATGTTCGTCGCTAATTTTGTTGTAGTAAACAAAATTTATTTTAATTTTAAAACTAATGTGGAGTAAATTAATTGTACATTTCTGTTTAAAATTTGGATTGAATTAATAAAAAATAATAGTTCATTGCCGATAAATTTCATTGATTAACTTCAAAAACGGATAGATTGAATTTGATTATGTGATAAAATAAAATAATATTTATGCAATTTATAAAAAGTTACATAGCTAATTATAAGTTAACATAATAATTAATTCATAAAAGGATCCAGGAAAGAACATTTTGCTAGATGCCCTAATATTATTAACATCTTAAATCAATGAAAAAAATCTACAACAATTCTGTCATAAAAAAGAATGTGCGACGAAGGGAGTAAGAAATTACAAGCCTAAAGCCTTTATCGGCCATTTGTGTAATCTCTGCTAAATGTGTCTCTAAGAGGAAACGGATATAAATAAAGAAAGAAAATAAGTAGATGTTTGAAATAGACACATTACAATAGACTATCTAAAGAACAAAGCACTGTATAAATTTCCATTGTGGGTAACAGTTTTTGAATATTGGAAAACATTTGCAAGGTTCTTTCCAAGTATCAGCGGTTATCAACTCCGAAAAAATAAACGGATATAAAATATCGACGTATATACGGTGAAGGTGATCAATTTCATAGGTGTAAGAATGCTAAAGGTGTCAGATTGGATGAAGGTGTAAGATAATGCAATATCACATTCCCCAAATCTTTCGCTTTAGCTTTGTAAAAGATTTTTCGATCCTTGAGATAAAATTTCTGCTGTACGTAAAGCAAATTATTTTTAAATCAATATGATTTTGACATCTCTTTTATAGATTATAACGAGAAAGCAATGCAGAAATTGAAATCGACTTAAAGAAGTGCCAAAGTGTGCAAACAAGGATAACTAAAAAGGTAGAAAAATTATTTTGGGTGAGAGAAAAGACTAGAGTCGAAGGCATCAAGGCTAAATTAGAAATTCTTGTTTGAAAATAACCTAGAATAACTTGAAAAGATGAGGAACAAGATCAATGGCAGATAAGTAAGATCCTCAATGGGATAACAAAAGACCATTAATGACGAAGGAAACATTCTCAGAGACGAGGTAAAGGCATAAAAGCAGAAAGTCAGTTGGAATAATATGGTTGCCCCTAAATATGTAAATAGAGATTATAATTTAAAGATCTCTATTTTATAAGATAGCGTTACATTTCTCAGAGTTAACACAATTGCCAAACTGGCCTGTACATGAAGCTACCGGGGCACTTTTTCTTTAAATTTTTCGTGAGGAAATCAGATGATAAATTATTTTTTATACCCACGCATAAGCTTTTTCGCAAAGAAAAAAAAAAAGACACCGTGCTAATCTGGAATCGAAGCTGAGATCCTCTGTTTAAACCAGAGCGTCTTAACCTATCGGCCATTAAGATACAGAAACCATGCTCTGTTTCTTTGTATTTAAAGTTTATAATATATCATAACACATCTCAGAATTATCACAGTTGAAAACTGGTCAATATATCAAGCCACCGGGACACGTTTTTTAATTTTTAAAAAGAAATTGAGATGACAGATTTTTGACAGCCACGTATAAATTTAGACTAACAATAGGACGAAAATTAGTAATAAATTTAGAGATCGTAATAATAACCTTTTTTTCTGAAATATCGATGCGATAAAGTATTTGTTAATTTTCTCTTATATACTTACATATTTGATTTGACACTCTTCTATTACTGTTTGCGTTTTAAGGAATATCATTTTCCAAATATGTGAAATTCTAAGAACATCGTATTCCTTATAATTAATTTTAAACTCGTCTACAACGACTACTTTCTAATAATATATATCATTCCTTGTGCCAATCGACACAGACATAAATATTTAGGGTTGCTTTACCTTTTTCGTACGGGATAAAATATGCCAATGGGTTAGCATATAGGCTACGTTTTATAGGCAATCAGAAAATATGTTCGTTTCTTATATATTTCAAATGAGGAAAAAGCATTTCATTTCAGGAATATCAAACAAATATCATAGTTGCATGTATTTTACTTTTGGAAGATAATATCTTCTTCCCAGTAAAGGTTGCTTTGGAATAAATATAATAGATATTCCAATTAATAACATAGCTCCTTTTCTTATTACATAAACAAATCAAATATACCAGAATGCGATGTTTTTATTTTGAGATCATCATGGAGGCGTCAATTTCACAAGATTAGACCAAAATATGCTAACCCACACAGTACATTTTTTATTAAATAATCTAAAAGGATTTTTTTACACCGAAAAATATTAAAATTTTCTTTTATGGACACCTTTTACTACCTACTCAACCTATCTTCCAATTATTTTACATGCATTCTAAACCCCATAAAAAGCTACCTTTTAAACGGTCAACCTCTTCACTCCCTGTCTGTTATTGGCGTTGACCCAGGTTAAAATACGAACGTACCGTCTTTTATACTAATGTGGGTATAAATAATATCTATCTATTTTCATTTATGCGGTTTCGTTTTTATAGTTAGATGCGCATTATTTTTCCGTAAATTTTCGCATATAAGATAAAAATTCACTTCCTCGTCTAAACACAACAGCCGTCATTTAGCTCAATTTAAAAAATAATAATTTCACCTGCGAAAAATGCCTTGCTCCACCCTTGAAAGATCAACCCCACAATTTCTTTCCTCTGATCTACATATATAGCAAATGCATAGATCACAATCCGAAAATATTAAAATATGATGCATAAAACAATAATGGGTTCGTAGGCACTTTAAAATTGTGGTTGCCCGATCTGGACCCAAAGAAAGCCGTTCATATCCCCCAGTTACTCTCTGGAGCCTCTAATACCGTAATTAGAGTTTGAGTATATAGTCGAACGGCAAACCTTCGGATTTTCAGTGGCCAACAATGAACCATTCCCAGTCGTTCTCGCTAAATGGAAGAAATATGAAAAAAAAAATAAAACTCTGGCTTATTTCTACGGTGCCTGTCAGTTTCCGATTTGCTCCCTTTCAATCTTTGGGTGGTAGGGAAAAGGCGAACTGCTAATCCACGCAAATCGTAATTAAATTTCGAAGGCTAATGAAAAATTGTAATAGGCTTTCCCCTTTTCTCTTGCCGTCATTGCCTCTCGAAACTTCCATCTATCTACTTTCAGAGCTATATGGGAAATAGAAGAAAAGTCATGGTCACACGGCTACTAGGGGAAGCGTGTATTTATTTATGTTTTCGAAAGAGGTTTTGGGAGAAAGAACCCAAAATTATATCACTTGTGGAGGCTTTTCTTTATACTTCGGAAAGTACTTTTGTATAAATGATACTTTTAATTAGGAATTTTCTTGCATTATTATAACTTTTCCTTTTGACAAAGTTATAAAGTTGTACTTACATCATAAAACGATTTTTTATACTATTTCGGTACAGAATTCTATCTCAAATTAGTATACCTAATAGTATGCTAGTGATTTTAAAATGCAATCATGGTGACCATACATATTTTGTGATGCGTTCGACAATACTTATTTTAACACAAATAGTACGCGGCAGTTATATTTTTTAGTGAAAGTATGAGAAACTTGTGACATAGCTTCAGGAGGGATAAGATGCGAAGAGGTATGGCTTTCTCGGTAAGAGTTAGCTCTTTCAGAGTTCCGTCTACCAAAATGGATTGAGAAATCACTGGTTTTGAGAATCGTACCGAGTTTCTCATGGCGCTTTTTCTACTTTAGCATACTGTACATTTGAGACAACGCTTATCGTACATCTTGGAACAGTATGCTGATCACCTACAACGGAAATGAACTTACGGGAGGAGACTTAATAAGATCTTTGTGCCAAATTTTAAGTTCTAGAGACACTGCGTGTTTTCAACGTACACAGATATTTCCGTAGTATTTATCCGTAAAGATTCCTTGAAGATATTTCCCCTGTATTGGTATCAAGTAATTTTTGGGAAATAATTCATAATATTCACAAATATTCCAAAACAATAAAAAACTGCACCAGGCTACAGTTGATTGGAAATTTCACGCAGAAATTCGCCTAAAGTTGTTTGTGGATTTACAACAGTTACGACATACTGTAAATTATTAAGAATTACAGAAATCATGTTAGCACAAAATAAAGAATTTGGGTAATTACAATTTCCTCGCCAATCAAGCTAATGTTAACTGCGTTCGTTGGCGCTAATTAGGTTGTTGTTAATTGTATCCTCTCAGCGCTACATTATTAGTTATAAGATTTTCTCCCGAAATAGAAATCGGCGTTCTAAAGAACATTTGTTAAAACGTAAAAAAATGCATGAATATTTGAACACAACCACCCTACTACTACTACTACTATATAACAATCTTCTGGCAAACCCCGTCCACAAATATCTAAATTTTCCCGCGAATTGTTCAGAGTGAGAAAAGGGGGAAAGAAGGGGGAGACTGGAGGTAATTACGAAACAAAATTCCCCACGCAAATCACATTTGCTAACATTTCCCAAAGTTCTGAGAGGATGTCGGTAGAAGTAGCAGGATTTTACCCGCAAAATATTTCCTGGTGAAAAGGGGTAAATAAAATCAAAATTCCCTCCATCGCTGTCTTTACCGACCAAAACAAATAATTTACTATATATTTGAAGAGGTGACAAAAATAAGAAAATATAATAAATTACTACGTGAATTAAAATGGACTAGTTGGACAAGAAAGAGACAAAGATATTGCGTATCTCCACACTGCCTTCCAGATTTGCGCAATATGTTTAGTGATAAAAAGCGTTGGAAGCAATTAAAAAAATCGTTGCAATTTTAAATTCAACGAAATATCGAAAAAAAATCGCAGTTAATATTTATTCCATTATTTAAAGGTGATTTCAACAATAATAGGCATTTAAGATTTTATACAGATTTTATAGAATATTATGTGGATATTATGCATATTTTATAGTATATTATGTAGATTTTATACATATTTTACAGAATATTATATAGATTTTATACATATTTTATAGAATATTAAATAAATATTAACATTTTATTTTATATATCTATTCACAGTAATTATTTTAATCAATAACGTTGAACTCGAAACAAGGTTATCGACAGATTCACAATCTATTAAGAGAAACAAAAATTGCCATGTAACATACCTTCGAAAATCACTCTCATTCAGTGAAAATCGTGAAAGTACTTCTGTAGAATCTGACGTCGATCGTGGATGGCAAAAATTACAATAATAAGTACACAAAACATTTATTTGACAGCACATTTAACACACAACCTGTGATGCAGAGTACGATGTCGAAAAAAGGATACGATGAGAAACTATCATGAGTGTTGTTCGCCGCGAAAATTATTGAACACCCACAAAGACGGACAAACCATTGGCGGATGCGCTCGAAGATACCGGGTGTGCTGTTGATGTATGCCGCAGCGAAGATCCTCCGGTATTTCTACAGGCGTCTAATAAAAGAGTGATTTAAGAGCTGTCTTCCCTCCACACATACACATAAAAGAAGTCTGAGAGATTGAGGTCCGGCGATCGGGGAAGCCAAGCAACGGGCTCGGCGCGTCCAATCCGCCTCCCAGGATATGTAGCATGGTGATGGCTACGCACCGCTCTGGAAAAATATGCTAGGGAACCATCATGCACGACTTCATCATCCGCCTCCCCTCTTCTCTTAACGGAGCTAATATAAAATAATATGTCTTGTAAGCACATTTATGCGCTTTTACCCGCCGCTGGTTTTCTATAGCACGTTCCATGGCAATTTTTGATCCTCTTGATGCCAAATATCACCCATCTGAATTTGCATCCGCTTCAACAGAACACCCTGTACATAGCACAGATATATAATATAGACTACGTTATGATCACAAACATTCCATATATAAAAAGATACAGTAATTTCTCCTATCAATAAGTCAAGAGACGGGGTAAAAACGTCCTTAAACAAAGACGTTGATCGCGATATGCATACTTCTACGAAACTTTGACGGGATTGCAAAATAGCGCTGTTAAACAAAATAAGGTCATTAATCAGAACCACGTTATTGATAGAAAGTACTGTATATCGCAGTGGTTCCCAACCTTTTTCAAGCCGCGACCCACTTTTATAGTAGCCAAGTAATCCGCGACCCCCTTTTATAGTAACCAAAAGATCCGCCGCCGCCACATTTGCATAATAAAAGCATTTTTAACAGAGTAAAGAAAACACATTAAATACAAAATTATATTATGTATATTAGAGAATATAACAGACATTAATGTACATAAAAATAAAACAAACAACAATTAGTAGAATCTTGCAATATGTGTAGCAATGACCGGTTTAATGGCGACACACTGCACTAATCAATAGAAGCAAATCAAATACAAATTTTTATGGTGCAGTTATTTAAAATCGTTAAAACGATAACATCGCTGATAGCTATTTCGATAGCGTTAAACAGCTATCGTCGTCAGAGCAAATGGCGGCTTCTGTTTATGTCCATACTGTTGGTCGGTGTTGCCATCACGTCGGTTGGAAACTTGATTGGGCGGAGGAGTAAAGCGTATTTGTGGAGACGTCTTCAGCCGTGAGACCCAAAAGGTTTTTCCAAGTGGATGATATAGAGTTACTAAGGAGTTGATCATTAACTGCAACATTGATGTTTGCTAGAATGTGAAATGCCTCAAAGAAACTGAGATCAAGTGTTGAGTTGACTTTTTTAATAATATGTGCGTTGGAGAATAGAAACTGATGTCCGAATGTTTTGCTAGAATGTTTTTTTTTTTTCATGGATGTTTTGCCAGAGCCGATTTATAGAATTCTTGCTTTTTAAAATAAGCCTCGTTTTCTTTTAACCTGAGGCGCAGTGTTCTTCATATTTGACCAATGTAGATTTGGCCACATTGGCACGGAATGGAATATATGTCCCAGCTGTCGGAATCCGGGATGGTATCCTTAAAATAAGAAAAGCCTATTTTGTTGGTTGGAGTGAAGGTAACACGAAAGTTGAATTTGTGCAAAACAACAGCGATCCTGGTAAAAATTTTCGGAACATAAGTAATGCAAGCAATGTCCCTAGGTGATGTGTCTGTGTGATATTCATGCACTATATAGAAGATAAAATACTGTCGCTCATCCCATTCAAATTCTGGATAAGATATGTGGATGATACTTTCACTCTAATTTCTAGCAATATGAATCCTTCACAGATCATCAACCTCCTAAACACCATTGATCTTAACATCCAATTTACTTTCGAAGAAGAAAAGGACTGTACTGCCTTTCCTCGACGTTTTAGTTCATAGAACACCTACTAGCGTCCAAACCAGTGTCTACCGAAAACTTAATTCCGTTAGCCTTCTTCCTCACGCTCTATCGGCTCATCCACAAAGCCAGAAAATGAGCTCGTTTTATTGGTTGGTGTTTCATGTCATCAAATTCTCTTCTACAAGTGACGCATTGACTAAGAAAATCAGCTACATTCGACAAATTGCCTCATACCGTGGCTACAATCCAACAATTATTGATCATATTTTTAAAGAACTCACTAAACCTAAACCGGCCTCTTCTCTCTCCAGTGATTCTTCAGCTCCTACGAACATTGTCTGCATTCCTTATGTTCCGAAAATTTCTACTAGGATCGCTGCTGTCCTGCACAAATTCAACTTTCGCGTTACCTTCACTCCGATCAACAAAATAGGCTTTTCTCATCTTAAGGATAACATCCCGGATTCTGACAGCTGGGGCATATATTCCATTCCGTGCCAGTGTGGCCAAATTTATATCGGTCAAACACGAATAGCACTGCGCCTCAGACTAAATGAACACGAAGCTTATGTCAGAAAGCAAGAATTCCATAAATCGGCTCTGGCAAAACATTCATGGGAATTCGGACATCAGTTTCTATTCTCCAATGCACGTATTAATAAAAAAAGTCAACTCAACAATTGATCTCAGTTTCTTTGAGGTATTTCACATTCTATCAAACATCAACGTTTCAGTTAATGATGAACTCCTTAGTAACTCTATCTCACCCACTTGGAAAAATCTTTTGTGTCTCACGGCTAAAGGCGTCTCCACAAATACGCTTTACTCCCCCGCCCAATCAAGTTTCCAACCGACGTGATGGCAACACCGACCAACAGCACGGACATAAACAGAAGCCGCCATTCGCTCTGACGACGGTAGCTGGTTAACGCTATCGAAATAGCTATCAGCAGTATTATCGTGTTAATGATTTTAAATAATTGCACCATAATGATTTGCATTTCATTTACTTCTTTAATGTACAGCCATGTTCAAATATAAAAGCGTTGGAAACATTTGGTATGAAATTCCTTATAAAAATAATTGCAACTAAAAATAGTTTCGGCGATTCTCCAGAAACCTGTTCACGACCCCCTCCCTTGACGGTCGCGGCCCCAGGTTGGAAACCACTGGTATATAGAATGAAGAGAAAAAAAAATCTTCGTGGTTTCTATATTTTTTTATTTTGATTATGTTTCGAGATAGATGAATTATGATTTTGAATTTGCGATATGTAGGTAAAAGAAACTATTATATATGCCGTAATCTATTTCAATAACGTCATTCCATTTTAACAGCATTTCCATGGGCGCCGACGGCATAAAAATATTGGGGTGGGGGGACAATATCCCAGTAGAAGGCATTTTCTTTGAAATTGGAGGGTGACATAGTACCCTAATACCAACGGGGACGGAGTCCCCTGTCCCCATGGGACCATGAGCATTTCGTATCATACCTGAAAGAAATCCAGATATATATGAGATAGATTGTTATATATTGGGATAATGACATTATTTTATTGTATTCTTTTATACTTTGTATATCCTTCCTGTCACTGGGAAAAACGGGTTTTAGTGTATATATTTGTTATAATATAATGTAACGATGTATATTATTTTATATACATATTTCAAATCAATGTAGATGACGAATGAAAAAAGGATTAATAGGATATATTTTGCAAGTATTTTTTTAAGTATACAGGATTGTAATGAATTATTATTTTGTTTGCAGTTTGCGTTTCCACTGCGCCAGGGCAGCGAAGGACATGATGTGTCGGAACTATATTATTCTGAGGAATCTTAACTCCTTAATGTCTGGGAAAGTAACCCCTTGAATGCGGTGAGTAGTTAGTCGCTAAAAAGGTTTTTTCCCTTTAGGGTGGTATTGTTGGGTGTCAACCCCAGGGTAGCGACACGCTAGGCGTGGATGCATTACCACTGCACCACCGCAGGGCCAAATTACTAGTTTATTATTGGATACGTGTATTTGAACAAAATTATATCTACCTATTTTTACTACTCTTAGAGCATAAAAAATGTAAAGAGCATAAAACTCATGCAAATCATGTGTGTGATAGTAACATTTCTTCCTTGTTATATATTTAGTACTCGGATATCTCGTGTTTCCCGCTGTTCCAGTTTGAATGATTACCAGCGCACACATGGGCCTACTATTTTTCACATGCGAACAACATTGCAACTTTCGGCAGAGTCCGCTTCTAGTGCACTGGTGAATTTCCAAAGGCCTGTTATTACGCAAACACACAGTTATTAACAAAGCATAATCATAACGCTAAGTCGTATGCCGAAGATATATTTCATCTGTGATGGGAACATCTTCGAGAAAACACGTTAATTACACGAATTAACTGATATTTAATAAATAACACTAGTTTTACATTTTTGGAAACTTCGCTCTGGCCCTGCTGTGACACAGCTGTCGTGTTTTCGTTTAGCTTGCCGCTAACCCAAGTTCAACTCCCGACAGTTCCAAAAAAAAGCCTCTTTCCGGCTAACGGTTCACCAAAGTTCAGGGGGTGACTCCTCACCATGAAAAACTATAGGTCCCGGGGCACCATAACCTTTACTGTCCTTGCGCCGTAAAATATTAATAAACAATCCAAATTACTTCCTCTGTTATCTCCCACTTATAAATCTCGTTTCATTCGTGGTTACGCATCTTCCTGGCGCAGATCGATACAGTCGAACATCGCTAACGCGAATTACTTTTAACGAACTGCTTCCCGAATCCTCGCCGAAATGAATAACTTAGTAACACGATTCCATCCTTTCCGGATAACGCGAACTACTTTTAACACGAACAATTGTTTTGTAATCGTGAGTGTTCGCATTAAAGAGGTTCGACTGTGCCCAAAGTACAGCTTTTCGAAAAAGATATTGAAGAGCTCTTGGGCAAATATAAGTATACTTTAGAACCTTGTCTCATAAAGGAATAACTATTACAATACATTTATGCCATTTAGAAAACAACTAATTATAGCAAATATGCTTTTGTCTTTTATTTCCTAAAATATTTAATATTTTATACATTGCAGAGACGGAAGGACAAAATAAAATGAAATATTTTGATAGCCAACATATTTCAAACGTTTACTTCATTGTAATCAAATGTCAATAGCCTGCGAACAAAAATTCGCCATTAAAGAATAATCAATTATTAATATTTAGCCATAGCCTTGTCCGTAAAGACAGTCATTAAAATCTTAGTGAATACAAATTCATATATTTTAATGAAAAATGAAGAAAATCACGTTAATTTTTAATTAAATAAAAAACTTCTTTATTCAATAAATTCTTAGAACTAAAAAGGACAATAAGAGAAATAGTGAAGAATGAAAGATATTCTGGCAGAAAATTCTTCCCGAATTACTTCTGTGGAAATAAAATCTTACGGACATCGTGAAGACCGAAGATTGAGATGTCGAGACCTTTATTTTTAATTTGATTTTACTTTTATCCTCTCCCCTTTCCCAATGGATTTTTATGGTATAACAGTGTGGTTTAACCTGTGGGTCGAACAGGTTTCTGGGGGTGCGGGGTCGCCTCAACTATTTTATTTGCAATTATTTTATAATGAATTATATAGCAAATGTTTCCAACGCCTATATTTATAATATGCATTAATATATATATTAATATAATATTATAATATATATATATATTAATATAATACATGTATAATTAATGTAATACATATATAATTAATATAATGTATATAATTAATAAAATATTATATTTAATATGTTTTCTTCACTCTGTGAAAAATGCTTTTATTATGGAAATGTCGCGGTAGACAGAGGGGGTCGCGGATTACTTGACTACACAAAAAGTGGGTCGCGGCTTGAAAAGGGTTGGGAACCACTGGTATAGAAAGCCCTGGAAAGGCATATTTTCTTATAGTATGTAGGCACTTTAGATAATCTTGTTTATGAAGCTACCATATGTGAAGAACCAACAATGCAAAATGGCGTTTAGAAAGGTTAGTTTAATTTTGATACATGAAACACTGGTGAAAACAACAGGAGTGGAGCACCCGAGATTTCTAACACGTCAACAGCAGTATTCCATCAGGATTGGGCACTTCTGTTGAAGGACTGCTATTGACGCATTCGAAAGATCAGAGGTATTCTATTACTTTTGCTTTTTTCTTTTACCAGTATATAACCTATAGTACTTAAAATTCCTCCTTGATACGTCATTTAGTCTAAGGCAATAACTTGATGGGTCAACAATAAATTCAATGGACATTTGTTGACAGAAAATGCTTTTCTCTTAATTAAATATCATCGTCATATATCATTAAACTCGTTTTTCTTCAAGAAATTCTTGAAATGTAACGAAGCTCTAGGTATGAAATACAGAGGGAATGGTGCAATGAAGTAGGAAAAATTGCATATTGCTACATTTTGAAAGATGACGATAGCTGGACGTAAGACTTATTCTTTAATTTATGCTATATCATATTTTATTTCATAAGATAATAATAAGCTTAATATAAATGCGGTGTTGCAGTATTAGCCAAATTATTTTTGCGGATCCAATTAAATTTACCCAAAATGAATGTTATCCTCTGAACGATTGATAGCTGATTATGAAATAGCTGTACTTCTCCAGAAGTCAGTGGATTGCGTGGCAAAACACGCGAGATAGCCTCTAATAAAATTCCTCCAGAAATCAGTAGATTGCATGGCAAAACACGTAAAATGATGGAATTTCTCCAGACGCCCGTAGACTGCGTAGCGAATAACGCAAGATATTCGCTAATAGAATTTCTCCAATTATTTTAGCTGAGTCAATCGCAGCATAAATATTTTAAAACTATCAAGACCTCGTTATAAGTAAAAGATAGAAGTATCGCGTATTCTTCTGTACACGGGATACTGAAGAATATATCTATTTTAAACAGAAGTACAAGGGAACTAATTATTAATCTGTAATAGGATACCGATCTTTCCGGATTCCGACCGCTCTTAAAATAGATTGCAATGATCTTGCAAGAGAAAAACATAATAAGGCGAATAATAGCTAGGGAAGAGAATTGACTGACTTAATCACTGGAACAAGATACATGCACCACAGAAATACAGTATCCGTTATGCCTAATACCACCGAGCGGAATATGATAGTTTTTGTATTGCAATTAAGGTACGAATATTGAGTAGTTTTTCAGATACCAAAATTATTTAGTGGGTAAAGATATCTGGAGAACTTTTGATATCTTGTTTTCGTTGAAAGTTTAATTGCATGGTCACATATTTGATTTCTTAATGAATGTACAGACTAAAGAGCGTATTTGTGTAGATAGAAACAACTCTTGGGCGATACAGATTTCGAATACAGAAATAATTCTACTTGTCGCACAGAACGTCCGATAGTATTTCAGGCAAGATGAATCACAAAACCATACTTTCATGTTGACTAAATAGTACGATACCTGGATTTTCCCCAAAAACCACTAAAACTTGTCGTTCAGTCTGATATTTACACAAGTTGTCTCTCTGCAAAGAAAATTGGCCGACGTCGCTTCAGAGCCTATTCCACCGGCCATTTAAGGTAATTGGCGGGAGAGAAAAGGTGTGGCTCCTCTTTTTGCCTGTTTCGTGATGCGTCGGCAGACACAAAAGGAACGTAACGTGTGTGGACTATCCCCTTGCGGATAAAAGCTATCCGCGACCGAAAATCCGCTTTCCGACAACCCCCACGAGACGCCCTACACCTCGTCCGACCTCATCAGCCTAATTCAAAGCCTTATATTTCTAAAAACGAGGCCTTTCAATTAAATGGTCAAGGCCTCCAGAAGAAAGGAAGTGAGAATAAAACAGCTAGCTCTTCTTCGCCGGGGTGAGCCTAATTTGCAAATTGCTTCTTTATACCCAATATGTGGTCTATTGCAAGAATGTTCCATATTGTTTAGTCTTCGCTGGGCACTTGACAACCTGAAAGGTCTAACACAAAGCCAACGTATTTCTAGCAAAACATATATTTTAATGTATATTTGTTTAGAGGTGCGTTCAAGCCCTTTTTTTTTCTTCAAATTACATTTTAACTATATTTTAATTATTTGTTGATATTTATTGCAAATAATTTCTAGGGACTTGGCTGGAAGACAAACAGGAAAGTCAGTGTTCTATGTAAATAAAACGTTTAAAAAATTATACTTTTTCTTGTCTTTCACGCAGAATGGGAAGAAACATCGAATTTTTCAACGTCCTGTTTATGACAAAATAATTTAATAATAATAAATATAAAGAGGAAGACTGGATGTTTCCCATCGTATGTTAGTATAGCAAGGAAAACACAGAAGTTTCACTTTACGGTTAGTGGTGTGATTCCTAATAATTTTTATTATAAATTTTTTCGTATTTGTTTTGAAGGAATGAGAGACAGCTCTTGAAATTATGTTGCTGGTAAAGAATCATTAAAATACTTTATGCTATGATTTTATATAAATCGAACACTACGCAGATTAAATTAAACAACAATATTAATCAACGTTTATTGGCGTAGTGATACCAGCGCCGATGTTATGGCGTGATTAAATGATTTAACGTTCAAAAGAAAAGAATTTTCTTTTGCGTTCCACGAGGATCGTGGGTTCAGGCCCCACCAAACGCAAAAAACATTTCTTTTCTTTTGAACGTTATATCATTTAACCACTCCATAACATCGAATCTGGTATCACTACGCCAATAAACGTTGATTAAAGGTGTTGTTTAATTCATGCGATGTACCTATGAGTATTTATATTCAGTTAACCACTGCCTTTACGATACTTGGGATAAATTAAAGATGAAAGTTTTATTCTACGCATGTACGTGTATAATTTCAAAAGTAATAAAAATTTTGCAGTGCAATATCGCCACTGTCATGAATTAATATGTTTTCCCAGGGAAATAGAAACAATAGTTATATAAAGTGGAATTGTTAATAATTTTTATGAAAATTTTAGCAGGCTAATATTGATATTAGCACAGATTGTTCTACCCATTTGGAAATTTCACCCTGAGTTCGTATTAATTAATCAAATAATATTCATTCAATCTGTGTCTACACGTTTTGAATAAAGTGTAACTTGGCTGTGTGGAGTGGTTTCGCTGTGTAGAGCTGAGAAATAATTTCTTGCAATATTTGTCTATAACAGGACCGCCTCTGTGTACCTGGATGCCTGCGTGCCACAGAGTTATTGCCGTCTCTGTGTGTACTATTGTTTAGTGCTTTTATGGCCACCTCATTTTCCTGGTCGCCTGCGTGCAGCCCGCATTGCCAGAACCGGCTCTGGATTATAGTAGAAGCTTTTAAAACTAAATATTTTTATTAGGGTAATTATCATCATAGTCGATGATGTGGTTGTATTAAATGATCAAATAATCGCAAAGGAAAGAATGGTTTTTCGGCACTTTGTGGGAGTCGAATCCATATCTCCCTTGATTGCCGGTCAAGTGTTCTGACTATTAAGCTGCAGGCGTCGAACATTCTTCCCCTTGAGAGTGTATATAAGGCTTTCGCTAAGGACAAATTCGCGAAGAATGATGCAGTTCTTTGACTGCTTTTTAAACCACGCGACGCGTCCAAGAAGGCAAACGCTTAATAGTTAGAGTACTTGGCCGGGAATCAAGAAGATGTGGGTTTGACTCACACCAAACGCCGAAAAATCATTCTTTTTTTTCTTTTTTTTTGCGAGTATTTGATCATAGTTAGAGCACTTGGACGGAAATAAAGAAAATGTGGGTTTTGATCACACCAAGCGCCGAAAAATCATCCTTTTCTTTGCGAGTATTTGATCATCTAAATAATTTTGTCCCCCCCCTCCCCCCATGATTTGTACATTTATAAAATCGATAGTAATTTTTTCATTTTATAGCAGAATTTACAGCCTAATCTGTCTATCCACCTGTAATGGTTACCTTATAGACGATTATAGTAAAGTATTTAATAATCAAAATAATTTAAGATTTAGTAAATTAAAGGAGGTTGCATAAAGTGTTTTTTTTTTGTTAGAGACGCAATTTGTTTCATATATTTTACATCCCAGCAACAACGTAGAGTTCTCAAACTTATTGGGGGAGTAGTACAATTTACGTACGTTTATACATTACAGTATATGTAAAATCGCAATTTATTTCAGATTATTGGGGGAGGGGGGGGATTCGGGTCCCATGGGCCCATATAACTATACGCCTATGCGTCCCAGACTGCATTATGAGTAATCTGTGTTGTGACCGACAGCTTAACGTGACCTCTGACCTCCGATACATTCACCCTCATATATACACAAGACCAATGTTACTGAGAATTAAGCTTAACACAGCGAGTTCGAAGGCGATTTAAACTAATAACCACTGACACGCGTTGAGAACATGATTCTGTTAGGAAGTGCAACACTAAAGTTACTTAAATTTTTATTTAAATAGAGACTTTAATTCACAGCAAACACAAAAATATTCTATTTCTAAAATATAGGGAGATACGTATATTAAAATTCATGTATCACTCCATAATCATTACTCATAATCCGCTATTATATTACTTTATCTATAATACGGTCTACCTATTATACTTATATCGGATTATCGCACCAGGACGAGTTAGACAATTTCTAGAATATGTAATTACTGACTCTTGATTTTATGAAGGAATACAACTGAGTTAAATTTAATATTTCGGTATTTAATCCTCGCATAAGTATTGCATCAAAAAGATATTGAAGGTATAGAGTACAAATATAATAAGTGCAAAATTTGAATTTTCGAGAAGACGTAGTTTGAAAGCGTTCACCTGTAGATCAACAAATTCTACAGTAAGTTTTTTAAAAGTGATAGCGCTCTACCACCTTTAAAAACTCATGGCCAAGTTTTTGTTAATTTGAATTGCAGGTGAAAGCTTTCAAATTATGTTTTCCAAAGCCACCAGATAAGACCATAGTGGACCTCAGGGCACGCGGGAAAATATGGGCCCCTACCCCATATTTCATAGACAAAGTTCACTCCACCAGACTCAAAAAAGTGCTGAATATTTTAAAATTTTATTAATTCCGGTATTTTATACAGTAAGTAAATGAACAGTCTACTCGCAAATTCGTGCTTTGCGCTCTTTGGCTGATAAATTTTTTAATAATGTCGACTGGATTGGCTTTTAGTTTTGCAGTAAGATCCAATTCAATGGATGACAACGAAAGTGCCTATGTTGTGTCATCTTAATTCTTTTTTATCCCTTTTAACCATGAAAGGGCCTTTTCTCTTTCGACATTTGTGACTGGTGTTATCAAATAAATGCACAAAACAATAATAAAGTTCGAAAAAATTGAATCAAACTTGCGTTCTTTTAACCACTTCAGCATTTCTGCTGGCGATTTCTCGGAAACTTTTCAATGTTTTTCAGTTGTAAACACTCTTGAATTAAAGTCGGTTTTACATCATACAAGTAAAAATCTAAGAAATTGATACAAGAACACGAGTATTTTTTTAGCATGCTGGTTACCGAGGTGAGGTCCTGACCTATGTGCTCTGGAGATAATCCGGCCTTGATGTTTTCTCAGCATGATGTTCAACTTTTGCACTACATTTATACGCTACTACTATGGGATTCTCCTATTTTCCCCTGAATATATATACCAAAAATCGCCCCTATGTGCTACTTCCCCACTATAGATCTATGCATACAGGTGAAGTATCATCCTTACATGCCACTGCCCTGTATACAGCTATGCATACAAGGGAAGTATCACGTAAGGACAACTTCCGAAATCTCCCTGTTTTTATAGATGAGACCGAAAGTGACCCCTACACAATACTTCCCCTGTATACAGATTGCATAAAGGGAAAGTATCGTGTAAGGGCAACTTTCGGTCTCATCTATAAAAACAGGAATGTTTCGAAAATTTCCCTTACACGATACTTCCCCTGCATGCATATAGTTGTATACAGGGCAGTAGCATGTAAGGGTGATACTTCACCTGTATGTACAGCTCTATAGAGGAGCAGTAGCGCATAGGGGCAACTTTTGAGATACATTCAGAGAAAGTAGGAGAATCCCTTTAATAAAAGAACAACAAATGATGTGATTCTACCCAAAAAAATCCCCGATACGACTGTGAATTTCTTCCAAATACGGACTTATTAACTCGTCTGGTCCTCCAGATATAAATGTTTACTTCCAGGGAGATTATTGAGGGTCAACCTGTATATTCTATGCTCGAGGCATCAATTCTTGGGTCAAATGGGTAAAGCGTCGTGTAAGCTTTTTTAGAGGGAAAAATATCATTCAAGTAGCTTATAATGTATAGCTTCTTTTAGGCGAACACATTTTTGCGGTGAGAAATTAACTGCTGATATTAAACGATGTGTAACAATAAAAATACGTAATATGTGGCGTCAAACGCAAGTTTAACCAAGATTTAATTCTGAATAGAATTTGTAGTTGAGACGTACTTACTAGTTTTGTCCCATTAAATGGATCCTGGATGCCCTTGATTTTTGAGGATATCATGATTTTGTCAATGCTATTGATTATAATTTAATATATGCCATTTTCATAAAATAAAAATTCTTTATATACACATCTGTGATAAAATAAAAAGTATTAAGCAGTAAAATTTCGATATAATCTTTAATACCGAAACACATAAACTATCGCTTTTCTAAAGTTTCATAGCCCCGAATTCGATTTCTGTTGCGGAATAGGCTGAGCGAGGTGCTGATCCCTCAGTAACTCCTTCACTACCAGGCACACCACATATGGGGTGATGTTTTGCCGTTCACTACCAGGCACATATATGAGTGTTCCTGGTAGTGAACGACAAAACATCATCACACCATACCTGGTGTGCCTGGTAGTGAAGGGGTTAAACTGATCCTTTTCAGTGCCAGGCTAACGCTCCCCCCCACCGTAGAAAAAAGAATTATACACCATTACGAAACCTTATAAAAGTACGTTCAGGTCCCGAATGGACTCTAAGTGTCAAGGGAAATATGTTTTAAGAGAAAATATGTATATTTGCTAGTTTTTAGGCATGGACAAACATGTCTAAAAGAAAATATTCAAATGTA
Source organism: Dysdera silvatica (assembly GCA_006491805.2). Lineage (NCBI taxonomy): Eukaryota > Metazoa > Arthropoda > Arachnida > Araneae > Dysderidae > Dysdera > Dysdera silvatica. The sequence goes on along the minus strand of QLNU02015360.1, from coordinate 261,019,309 downwards.
TCCCAAGCATGTACAACGGCAAAAGGTGACATGGTGTTTAAATTAATCTATGAACCAATTCCAATTTCCGTTTTTATTCAATGATTTTCTTTTTATCTATTTTCTTGAACTTCATTACCTATATGACTGCCATTCAGTTCATCACATCATAGGGTCCGAAATACCTGGTCTGAATGTACTCACGATTTTTTTAAAAAATCATTTGCTTTTGATTCAAAGAAATTATCATTTTGTTTCAAGCTACTCCAGTCCAGTAAATTCACCATCAGACTTTACAAAATATACAAGATTTCGAAAATGATGAAAAAGATGAGGCTGAGCTTTTATTTGATAACTGCCTTTTTTTAGGAACAAAATATATTTCAAATAAGTTTCAAATTTGCAGCTCGTTTATTCTTGGGGTATTTTTAATTCCTTATTTACACAGCAATTAGACGAATATATGTATGCACAAACTACGTTACAGAAATCAGCGCCATTGACTCATTTCAATGTTCGCAAAACAACGACGTTAACTGCACATAAGTACGTATGTACACTACAAATGGAAACTAAAAATATTATATGAAACATAGAATGTGATAGTCTACACTCTTTGAATGTTGTCCATAGCTCGCAAGCAAGCTTGTTTCTAGTAAAAATTTCGCCTCAAGCAGTTCAATTTTACGTTGCCAGAGAGAAAATTGTGTTTCGTGGTTCGAATCCATGCTAAGCCATTCATACACTGCAATTTTATTCAAACACGCTAAAACTACCTTGTTTAAACTCATGTGTTAGAACATGAGAATAAAAGCAAGCCGTTAAATTGTGATAGATTTGCTCTCTAGACAAATAACCTCAACAAGCCATTTTCACATATGAATAAAACAAATCTAGGTTTATTTGAAGGATCCTAAAAGATTGGTATATCCCACGAAAATTGTAGATTAGGTGAGATATTTCGGTTATGTACCGTATATCCCCATAACTAAAAATGTCCAGCTTTACAAATTAGCTAGAATAACAAATATATATACTCCTAAGAAGTATTTCTACTAACTTGCAAGCCCAAAGGCAGATTTAAAAAATATTTCAGGAGGAGCGTAAAGATTGAAAACTAACATAAAGACCCATAATAAAAGTAAATTTTTTATTTCTTGGAGTGGTTCCCCTTGCACCCTCGCACTCGGTACGCCCTGGTTTGCAGCATAAAATAGATGGTTCCGTTATGTTTTAAATTTCCATATGTTTAAATATCGTATTAAATTAATTCTTAGAACAACATCTAAAGCAGTTTGTCGAGGTCAATACTTTCCTTCAAGATTCAAATAAATTTCATATACGATCTCTTCATTCTTATTAAAATGTACATTTACCAAAAAAATATAAATGAATAATATTTTTGATAGTCCTCCTATTTATTTATTTATTTTTATTTACTTCCTTTAGAAACTAAGGAATGATTAATTTTTGAAATCATTGAAATATTAATTATTGATTCATATTTTTTATTTTCCACTATTATTTTTTGTTATGGAAATTTACTAGTATTAAAAAAGATTATATGGGAGAAATCAATTTTTACCTGGAATTATGATTTTGTTAGAGCATGTGGCTTCTGTTTAAGCCATTTTATTTGACACTGCTGCACGTGTCATACATACTTGAGCCAACAATCTTCAAGTTGTCTACCCGGTTACCCAATGGGTGATGATTTAACTCCAGCCTGCAGCGTAATCATTTTCTTTTCCCACTCTTTATTAAATAAAGATGGCTGGTTTGAACCATGGTTGCGCTGATAAAATATTCCGGCGTGGTTTGCTTATGCGACAAAATTACTTAATTTTTTTTTCTGGATTCTATTAACTACATACAGCAGAAACCTGCTTATCTAATTAATGATTTAAATGTCATTATCTACGAGATCTCGGACTTTCATTTATAATAAATATTTCAAAGTACTTATTATGGTTTTCCTCAAAAATTAGTCATAATTAGCTAAAATGCTGTCTTTGGTATTTTATTGTGGTGAATTATTCATAAATTTCTGAAATTGTGCGATGCTTTTCTACCACAAAATACTACTAAAAGTAAGTATGTATATTTTGTTATTGTTTTATAAACAACAGATAAATAGCTGCTAATATAAATAAACAGAAATATAGTCTTCCTTTTTTATACACATGCGAACCTATAATTTAATGTAAAAGTAAAGCATTTATAAACATTAAAACTAGTTTTTCGGTGACTCAAATAAGCATACATAAAATTTTAAATTACACATTTCTTCAAATAAATTGCATTATTGTAATAATTCCGCTTATTTTAAGTGATGGTATTTTATTCACACAAAATATTGTAACAAACTGTAATTTTTTAATTTAATTTTGCAACGTCAAAAAAAGCCACTTAAATGTCAATCTGACTAGTTCGGGGCAAATAAATAAAAAACAAAATTAGGCCAACTGGGCTAAATTGGTTAGAATAATAAAAAAACAAAAGCATGGGGCTTAGAACCTGCCACGAACGAATGCAGATTATGGTAACTGTTTTATCAGCTCTTCTAATGCAACAAAATTAAACTGATTTGTGTCTACCCCTTGTTCTTTATTAATATTTCAGCTCGTTCGACACAGCATAATCTTGACTGTCCTCAAACTCTATATATTCAACAGAATTTAACCTTAATTACTTAATATTTTATAACTAATTTTCATTTATGTGAGCAAAGAACACGAATTAGTTATCCGTAAGTGCGAGGAATAACGATTTGCGGAGCTTAACTCTCCTTCGTAAAAGCTGATTTACCGCGCACGCAAAAATCAAAATTTAAGAAAATGGCGTAAAATGAAAAGATGCACGCACGAACAATTCCAATACGTTGAAAACACGTGACATAACGCTTTTAACAAATTGTTATAACACACTGCTGCTTCCTATAATCTTCTAATAGTCGTTGAAACTTCTTTAAATATGTGTTCACCAGTTTTCTAAAACGACTTGTTTCTTTGTGACACGTGAAATTACGAGAGAAATATGAGCGATACACTGCGCAAAAATAATATTTAAAACAAATTACACACAAACGCAGTTTAATTTGAGCAGGAGAAACATTTTACAATTGTTTCGGTGGAAAATCAAGCGTCCACCATCGTCAGAAAATTCGTCCAAACTGATTTGTTGCCACTAAATCAAAAACGAAAAAGTGAAAAAGGCGAAAAAAGGTAACATAACAAAAAGAAATTAGTTTCAACAGAAGAGACTCCTTTTCCCTTTATCTGAATTTTTCTACATAAAAAGAGATTTACACGAACCTGGAAAGTTGAAAAAGTCCTTATATATACAGTTCACGCTTGAATCAGCTCCAGGAAATCGAACATTGAATCAATGAAATTACATTAAAACACCCCATTAACTGAAACTTGCCGGACAGAAAAATTATCCGTAAAAGAGGGATATTTTGTCAGGGATTTTTCTTGACCTTAAAAGGGGGATTTTTCGTTAAGAGGAGATTTTTCTGTACAGTGACAAGGAGACATTTTTCTTGGTTTGTTGTTGGCAGTAGTATGGCTAGAAATAAAATGGATATGACTTAAAGATATGAATATGTTTGTATTCATTCTTCTGATCGCGCATTTAACTTGATGTGAATTTAGCATGTTTTTAGTTTGATTGTTTGTTTGGCTTTTTTATGGCGCAAGAGCATCTGGGCTATACTGCGCCAAACATGGTGTTTTTAGTTTTAAGATAGACACATTTGTGTAATAAACAGCTATTTTTATCCACAAAACGCGTAAATGTCAACTGTAGTCGACCGATTAAGGGACTTTCTGCGTGATTGAAAATTTCGATGTGGATTATACCTGTATCATTCAATGTGCCTATATGGTTTATATAGTGGATTCGCATTCTTACGAACTTCCAATTTACGAACTATCGCCCCAAGAAATATCTCATATACATACAGTCTGTATGTAGGACTAACGTTTTAACTCCCGTTCACAAATTTTCGATCTTACGAATTTTTTTTGGAGTTTGTGCGTGTTCCTAAAATCAAGAGTTCACTGTGTACTGTGTGGTTTTTATGGAAATCATTTTACTGACCTTCCACGACCAGGTCCATGTACAGTAAAACCCCTCATTGGCGGTCACTCTCCGGATAGAAAAAGTTGGCCGTAACAGAGGGGTGTCCGTAAAAGAGAGGTCATTCTGATGTAGCTAAAATATTACACCTCAATCACTTAAATACTTCATTTCGAATTTCGTGTATTTTTGAGCATGTAAGACAAGTTTAAAATAACGAATATAACCATTTGTTGAATGTAACAAGTAGATTTACAACAAAACGTTAAATATTAAAATTTATTTGCTTTGGAAAAAAATTTATTAATAGCTGTTTGTTGGGTTTTACTTACCAGTGCTTCTCCTTAGAAATGTATTTTTAATTGTAAGGTATTATTACCCTTCACAGGGATAACACAATTGCCAAATAATAGTCAACACACAAAGCCACCGGGGCGAGTTTTTTGTGAGTTTTTCGTGGGGGACTTTTTTTATTACCAATAAATTTGACACCCACGTATTAGTAGCTCAAACTAGAGCTTTTTTTTTTGTTTAGGAAATAAAGATACGCCGTCTTCAACCAGGATTCGAACCAGGGTCCCCACGTTGAGCCTGCGGTGTCTTGACCTACTAGACGAATGAGAACAAGAACAAACGCTCTTTCCTCCGTATATTAAATTGTAAGATATTATTACCCTTCACAGGGATAACACAATTGCCAAATATTGGTCAACACACAAAACCACTGAGGTGAGATTTTTGTGAGTTTTTCGTGGGGGATTTTTTATTACAAATAAATTTGACACCCACGTATTAGTAGCTCAAACTAGAGCTATTTTTGTTTAGGAGAAAAAGAGACGCCGTCCTCATCCCAGATTCGAACCAGGGTCCCCGCAATTAGCCCGCGGTGTCTTGACCTACTAGACGAATGAGAACAAGAACAGACGCTCTTTTCTCCATATATTAAATGCCATGTGAAGGATGATAATACCTTACAACTTAACATACGGAGAAAAAAAAACGTTTGTTCTTGTTTTCAGTCGTCTAGTAGGTCAAGACACCTCGGGCTGAACGCGGGGACCCTGGTTCGAATCCAGGATGAGAACGGCGTCTCTTTTTCTCCTAAACAAAAATAGCTCTAGTTTGAGCTACTAATACGTGGGTGTCAAATTTATTTGTAATAAATGTATTTTTAATCGCGAAATTAAATTCAACCTTTTTCCATCAGTGTGCATTCATGAACTGTGTAGTCCTGCTAGCCGAATGAACGATGATAAGAAATATGAACTGCAGTAGTTTTATGTGATAATTGTTTGTTAATTTCGTGCAGTGAATCACTCTATGATTTATTTATTTTCAGAGTCTTTGCTAAGCATTAGTTATTTCAATCGGGACGAATCCCAGTCAATTGCCACTTTTTGCTAATGTTTGTTTGTTTGGATTTTTTTATGGCGCAAGAGCATCTGGGCTATACTGCGCCACTTTTTGTAAATGGAAAGAAGAATTCTCCTTAATTCTTATTCTCTAACCTTCTATTTCCTGTTATTACAACAGCCCTGTTCCGGGAAAACAGTGCCGCAGAAGTGGACATCTTTCCCAAACTCCTTTGAAGAATCAACAATAACAACAACAATAACCTTAGCTCTTATCCTGTTTGTCCTTAGTTTTCTGTTGTGAGAAATGCCGTGAAAGCCGAAATTCAATTTTGTTCGTATCTTGTCCGTCGACGTTCGTATTTTGTCCGTACAGGGTTTTTTGTCTAATGGAATGAATCATGCAAACTGTGTCTATGTCCTTATCTGATGGTGACCTCTAAACAGGGAGTTGAAACGCATTATTGTAAATCAGTTTCTGCTGGGAAATTTTTACCTGACCGTAAAAGCGGGGCGATCGTATCTGAAAAGTGTCCGTTAAGAGGAGGTTCACTGTATTTGCATATCTATGGATACCATAAACTTCGGAGTGTTTTGTTCCAATATATATCCTCCTTGTTGGGTAGTTTCGCCGATACCTTGAAGCCAACTTCTACAAACTCTGACATTACAGGGCTGACTTCTGCGGCCATCCTTCCCACTTTCCCCTCTTGCATGTCACACACACACACACACACTCTACAAACAGGCGAATTTCTTACTTATATCTTAAAGGAAGAAAAAAGTTTAGCTTATTTAGAAAAAAAATAGAACTATGTAGCATTTTCAATTATTAATATAAGGATAAGCGGGGTATACCGTATAATGTGCGGCTGGTCTTATATTAAAGGATCAATGTTAAAACATGCACACGGTAATTTATCTACAAAATAAATATTAAATTATCGTGTCTTCAGTTTCATATTCTTAAGTACATTTTTAATTAAAAAAAAACGTTTAAGAAAGCATTCTGTAAAAATACACCTACATGCAGAAACCAAAAAAAAATATGGTTTTCTGTGACGGAAAACGTGTTTTAAACAGATTTATCTTGCAACTGACATATTCAGTAAGCCATTGTCGATTGATTAGTTGCAAAATACATGCTATTTACAGGGTACAAAATATTGACAAAAACATGTATAGATAAGCTCAGACTTTTATCATATAACGTTAGTCTACATGAATCTCCTCATATTTGTAAAAGCTTTGTTTAAGTTTCTGAGCTTTACAAAGTGAAATTTCATTTTACTTAAACAATTAAAATTAAAATTGTTCGACGTTAACTAATCCTCATAATATCGAATTAATTTTTTTTAAATTATATATGACACGCTTCATTAACTATTGTTAAAAATTCTGAAAATAATATTTTTAAAGCTTTAAAACAAGTGTCAAAAGATTACGCCATTTAATCCCTATTCCCTAATTTAAGAAGAGAGTTATGGAGGAATTGATCATGGAAATTAATTTTCGGCTCTCCACTTTTAAAAAAAAATTTATCAAAATATATTTTTGATTCACAAGAGTCTAATGAGAATATAATTACTCACGTAAACGGATTTGACTCGTTCCAGTGATCATTGGATTTACGTCTCCACACTTTGACATCTAAGCGACTGAAAACAGCTATAGAACTTTTTCCATATTTATGTTGTCGATATAGATACGAATACGTAGAAAACGAATTTACGTATTTAATACGAGTGAAACAATTTTTTTAACAATATGAAAAAAAAAAGATGCAAAAACGTTTTGACGACTTTTTTTGCGCATGTGTTTGAAAGCAATATTTAGTGTAAGTTACAGAACCCGTATTTACAGGGCAATTCATAAAATTCCAAATCAGGACTGTGACAGCGAGTATATTAAATAAACGTTCAGGACAATAGACTAGAAAAAACAAAAACATTTGAAGAAAATACCCCAAAGTAATAAAGCGTTTCCTGATCATCCCACTATGTTCTATGGTATAGTCACCTATCCGATTAGGGAGCATCTACAATTCTCCAAAAAAAGTACGTCAAATACATGTCAAGTCGTTAATTTTTGGAGAGATTGGAGTCAAACAGTTCAGATGAACGATCTGTAAATACTTGCAAAGCGTTACTGGAAATTTATAACTAATTCATAATTCAAAATCATCGTTCGTAATAAATGAATTACGTGAAACGCTAGCTACAAGCATTTCTAAACCAAAATAAAAACCACTATTCCCGTTTTATCTGGAAACAGAACACCCGAAAAGAATTTTAAATCTTGACAGAAAATAGTCACTAAAAGATGGATATAAAGTAATTGCTATTTATTTTCATACGTATATAATAATTTACTATTAAAAATAAAAATCCTGAAATATACTTACGACGTGTCGCCCCAATGGCAATGGGTTTTTGCATAAATTATATTGTTAGTATCAATCAATTAGTTATTGATATTAATGATTTAAAAATCCCATATATTGATGTGCGATGCCGTATCATGCTCTTTTAAATGCCTGGGCGGAATACGACAAACCCCCTTTTAACGGACACCTCTAAGACACGGTCAGATAAGAATTCCTTTGCAAGAAAGTTCTTTCATAATAATGCCACCCTTTTACGGACGAATTTTTTTGTGCAGTGAGTACCCGCTAATGAAAGAATTTCTACTGCAATAAAATGATAATGAGAACGTTATCTTAATGATGAGAACGTTATTTTAATGATGAGAACGTTATTTTAATCCCCAAAAGTTCAATGTAATAACAGAAATATTACGGAACAAATGTATCACCAAAAACTGTGCGTATAGCTTGAATAAACTTATTATATTCTTATTTACATTTAAAAAAGTCATTTTATTTACAAAAGAATATATTTCAAATTATTTAGGCAGTGGTTCCCAACCTGGGGTTCGCCGCAACTATTTTTAGTTGCAATTATTTTTTATAAAGAATTTCATACCAAATGTTTCCAACGCTTTTATATTTCGACATGGCTAAATTACAGTATCATACTAATGGTTGTCAACTTTATATTTATAATATACGTTGTATATATTATTAATATAGAATATATAATTAATATATTATAATTTATTTAATGTGTATTCTTTACCCTGTTAAAATGCTTTAATTAAGCAAATGTGGCGGCGGCGGACAGAGGAGTGATCGCAGATTCATTGACTACTATAAAAGAGGGTGGCGACTTGAAGAAGGTTGGGAAACACTGATATAGGGGGTTTCATCCCTTACGTCTAGTTTACTCGGAATTCAATTTATTCCTTGTTTAAATCTTTGATAACATAAAATTCGAATTTATTTTTATTCCAAAGGTATTTCGAGCTTAACTTTACGGCTTATGAAATAGCAGCAGAAAATGATGAAAAAAAAAAAGGATGCTGCTTAAAAACTAAAGTATTACGTTTCCCACAAAAACTTTTAATGCCTCTTTCGAAGGCATCATATTATCATCGCTCTTCTTTTCTAAAAATACCTGCAAAACTTTCGAAAAACAGTTGAAAATTTTAAGGTTTGTTTTTATGCAAAGTTTATTGTTTGTGGCATGTTTTAAAGGAAGGCATAATAAAAGTATAAAAAGGTATTTGAGTACGGTTAGAGAGAAAAATTCAAAATCTAGATCTTCAGCTGAAAAACTTTAACGCAAATTATGTTACCAACATTTGGACGAAA
>QLNU02015360.1:260983434-261003968 GCA_006491805.2 Dysdera silvatica | reverse complement strand
CCCCACGAAAAACTCACAAAATTCTCGCCCCGGAGGCTTTTCTGTGTTGACCATTATTTGGCAATTGTGTTATCCCTGTGAAGGGTAATAATATCTTACATCCTCATATACGGAGAAAAATGCGTTTGTTAAGGACAGCGACATGTTAAAGTGAAAAAACTCCAATGGCAATGGGTCTGAATATATAGCGCGAATTAATTATCCATGACTAACCTACATTTTCAGTTAGTTTCCAAAAGAACATCAATGGCCGACGAAAAGTTCTCTAAGAAGGTAAATGAATCAGGTAAGAATGCAGATTGGATTAAATTGGGAGATGGGTAACTCAGATTAGTCAAACATGCTATATGTTCAAGTATGAAAAGTCACTTGAAACAAATCTGTATATAGCTACGAATAGATAATATTTGGTGAAGCTATACGTATTGTTTTATGCTTATGCATTCAAAATAACTAATATATTCAAACTAGTCGCGTAAATCTACAAACTATCTTATTAATTTATTTTATCCATTTAGAATGAATGGGCTGTGAATTTTCAGACGCTTTCTTCATTGAATATTAATATGACCAGTAAAGTACACTGTGCTAAGTATATTGATGATCAGAATGGGGCTTCCCCTCACAGTTATAAAAATTACTTTCAAGCGTAACTTGAAGAATAATGTACGTACATACGTATATACCTGCTTGCACGCGTGAATTAAAAAGAATAAACTTTGAAAAATAAGGATGTTTGTAAAATATAATTGAACGTTGAGTTTATTCTTCTTGTCTTTCTTGTAAATAGCAGCATTTAAACTCCGTCCATTGCTATTGAGCATTCCACCACACCTTATTGAACGGGGGGTATGTACTAGACCCAAGTAAGAGACCTCCACCCCCTTCCGTCTTCCCTGGGAACATAAAGCTCAATTTAGGCCATTCACAATTTACTTCTATTATTCCGACCCTCCCCGTATACAGGTGTGTGAATGGACAAACACATACAGTTAGTTCTCATAATAATAACATCGTTCTAATTAATGTCTATTGCTATTCAAAAACGGTATGTTGCGGTCTTGTTGGAGCTATGATATTAAATATATCCATGTTTGTAAAAATTGCAACACCATGAAGGACTCGTCCGAATTGAATGAAATTTAATGTACAAACGACCTGTGTTGATACAAATAAACGATTAAAATTACAAAGCAAAAAAACAATATTACATGTCGAAAATCAGTATTTGGTGAAGCCACCACGCGCTGCAATAAGTGATGCTATACGACGTGGCATGGAATCAAACAGATGTTGAATGTGTGCCTGAGGAAGAGCATTCCAGATTGCTTGTATGCGACCCCAAAGTTCATCTGTAGTAGCTATGGGACGAGGATCACGAGCGAGACGCCGACCAACGAAATCCCACACATGTTCAATCGGCGACATATCCGGCGAATAGGCAGGCCAAGGAAGAAGCTGTATCTGTTGTGATGAAAAGAAGTCTTGAACATTCCTGGCAATATGTGGGCGGGCATTGTCCTGTTGAAATACAGCTCCGGGAATGCCTTGAAGGAAGGGAACAACTTCGGGCTCCAGAACTTCATTGATGTACCGGTTGCTGTTAAGATTACCCACAATTCGTAGCAGCTGAGATCGTCCATAATACGAAATCGCACCCCAGACCATAACGCTGGGGGTTCGTCCACTATGACGTTGGATAACGCACTCCGGAAGGTGGCGTTCACCGGTATAGCGTCTAACACGGATGCGGCCATCACTGTACCCCAAATTAAAGCGGGATTCATCAGAAAACACCACTTGTTGCCAATCAGCACGCCAGTCTCTATGTCCATGAGCCCATTGTAGCCGCAGGCACCGATGGTTTTGCGTCAGGAGGATCCTGTATAAAGGAACTCTTGCACGCAGTCCACGGTGCAGTAGACGCCGACGAATTGATGAAGCACACAATGATACACCTGTAGCAGTGCACCAACGTTCTGCCAACTGTCCAGATGAAGCAAAACGGTCCGTCACCGCCATGCGGACCAGGTGTCTATCATCCCGTGCTGACGTCACCTTTCGGCGTCCACTCCCGGATTTCCGAGTTGTCTGGTTCTCTTGAACCCACTGCTTCCACACTCGCATCACTGTGCTGCTGTTACGCCCCATACGAGCTGCTATTGCACGATAAGAAAACCCTCCTTCACGAAGGCCGATCATTCGTCCCCGTTCAAACTCCGTAACTTGCTGAAATGTCGCCCTCTTTCGTCGTAGAGGCATAGTGACGTCTCATGTAACGTTTACCACTAGCAGATAGCCATACACGCCCCGCTACAGCCCTCTATTTATACGGATCCATCAGCAGTTCAGAGGGCGCTGCTCAGCCCACGCATGCGCGATGACTCTGAAATTCTAATCATTTGAATAGCATACCCTAATTTGCATTTCCTGAAAGTTTCAGCTCAATCAAGTGATTCCTTCATGGTGTTGCAATTTTTACAAACATGAGTTTATATTATTTCATTACTTTTTCCTTCTAAAATTTTCTAAAGCTCCTGCATACCACTTGATAAGCCACCATGACCTACCATTGTTCCGCGGACCGCACTTTGAGAAATAATGGACTAGATGCAGTGAATATGGCACTTTAGGTTGAGCTATTAATCATAATTCTGCTTCAACCCCAACAGTGGAGTAGCGGTAACGCATTTATCTACCATGCGGATCATCCGGGTATGATTCCAGCAGGTAGCCAGTACAAACAGATCCGCAGTTGGGGGTTTTAGTCTCTGTGAGAAAAGAATTAAAATTTCTAGGAAAACTAGTTCCTGGCATAATATGATCTCATCTGTCCTTGTACATATAAAACACAAATAAAATTCTGCTTCGAATATATATTATAAGAAGTGTCTGCAAAATCATAGCTTCAATTCGGAAGATTAGCTCCGGATGCCATGCAACAATTCGCCACTAGACTAACAGCACATTTGTGTTTTTTCTCACCCTACATATGCGCGTAAGCGCACTCACATACATGAATAGCACTCACCCGTTATTTTTACACAGGCACTAATAACTATATAATGCGTGTAATGAAACTGTAACTACTAAATGTCATTTAATGAACTATTAAGAAAAAAGCACGAAATGATTGAAAACATATTATTTTCCCTTCACTATCACATATTTAATCACGTTCTGCTTAACTTCCTACAAATTAAAAGCAGACAATTTCAGTATTTAAGGTATAATCCCTCAATTTCAACATTTAAGGTATAATCCCTTAACTTCAACATTTAAGGTACAATCCCTTGCAGTTTCTCAAACGACAACGGCGAAACTGAAACTCGATATCTCTGCTATAAAACGTCTTTACGTAGTGCATTGATAAAATATAGCATCGAATACGAATACACGTATAGTATCGACTATTTCTAGTCCTCATTATCTCCAGTATGACAATTTGAACATTGACATCCATAACTGTTCATTAGTAAAGTGCACTGGAAAACCTTCTATTAGGCTGTGTTCATCATCCAGCAACTCTTGTTTTGGCGAGTATTCTAGATTTAGGGTATCGTTTTATGCCCAATTATTCTATGAGCACGGCTTAGTTAAGCTCGCATGTAAATCTTCAGTCTTCCGTGCCGCTACCAAATTTTCCAAAATTTTAGTTTTCGTGTCTGTTATGAATCTATTTGACTATCACTTATAGAATGATAGTCCAAAGCAGTCAATGATCGCTTCATTGACTGAATGTTAATTCTTCTTGAAAGAAGCAGTATAGCCTAGATGCTCTTGCGCCATAAAAAATTCAAACAAACAAACAATCTTTAAAGAAACTAGCATAGTTTACAAACCTAAAAATATTAAGTATTTTGTATTTTTCTTTTCAATGTTGACTTGGTACTAACGTGATTTACAAACTAGAGGCTATTTCCTTTATGTTTCCATTGGCTACAAAATGTAGTCACTTTTAGACTCGTATTTAAGAAATTAAATAAAATACAAGAATTATTGAAACGCTTTAGCTACGACGTTAGTAGTTTGCGTTCATACCTATTGTTTTATCTGTAGTAAATTTTTATGAATGGTTTTCTACACGTCATTGATGAAATAATTCTTTTCGTCATGGACTGGTTGAAGCGTCGATAAATTCGTGGAGCAAAAACGAAGCATTTTATGTATTATTACTTATCCTATAAAAATCACTCGCATAAAACATGGTACTTTTCGGCTCGTTTTATTAGGGCTTAAAACGTGTAAGCTTATTTTTATTACTTAGGATAAAACAATAAAAGTAAGAAAAGCCGTAAACTGAAATCCAGAGGAATTTCATTTTATCCTGAAAGGCTATAAGTCTTAAAATATATGAGAAAACATTAAAAACGGAGAAAGCTAAGTTACTGCGTTATTGAAAGTATTGAACATTACAATGGATTTAATTAAAAATTATGTACTTTGTACTATGTTATTAGTACTATGTACTATGTGATTAGTAATAAAATACATAATTCGTGCAAAATTAAATAAGATATAGTCTTTATAAAGACTAGTTATATGTGCATACAAATTTTAATAGAAGAGGTAGGCAAAGAGAAACCTGAATAATCTACAAAAGGGATGTTGGCCTTTATTGAATTCATGGGGCAAAATTAGTGGGGAAAATCTATCCATCAAAACGGATCGAAACGAGTAGAAGTGGGGAATAATGTGCCTACAAAAGGCCGTTTCAATGTTGATTTATTCTATATAATAGTAATTTCAGACGCCACTATCTCTTTAAGGTTTAGAGCCCTGTACTTCGTCGGGATTCTAAAGTTAAAAAAAGTAAAAAGAAATAAAAAGTATGATTATCGCTTCAAACTAAAATTATTATAAAGTAACTCAGGACTAATAATAGCCCAACGTATGTATGCTTTTAAAAAAATTATAACTCACTGTCAGAGGCGTAGCCGGGGGGGAGTTTTGGGGGTTGTAACGCCCCCATTGCAATGAAATTTTGTATATTTAACATAGGAATATATGAGTTGTAGCATTGCCACCCCACCCATTGAGCCTATAACCCCCTTATGAACTTTCTGCCCGCACCACTGCTCACTGTTACTTCATTCCATTTTACTGCTTACCATTGCCATTTCTATTTTCTATTTACTATATTCATTGCTGCTTACTATTGCCATTTTACTGGATTATTTACTTTAAGACATTAAGTGAAGACTGACGTAGCGTTACTACTAAAAAAAGAAAAGAAAGGAAAAAGAAAAGGAAAAAAAAAGATTTGCAATAACTTTATAAAGCATATATTAAATATTAAATAAAAACCCGTATAAACACGTTTTGAGGAGACATGCTACCCTTCGATAAGAATCTACCAAAATGAGCTTAGTTGGTTAGTCGAATATTAATGGCGTAACGACAACAACGGTCATGTTGCGCCAACTAAAAAGCAAACACTGAAGGGTTGCCATTTCATAATATTGCTAGGAAATTTCGTTAGCACTTAATGAAATTTCATGTCGAACAAAAATGACTGAAAACATTGTCTTGGAATTTTTGAAACGGACCCGACCTGAAATCAAAATGTATCCAAACATGAAATAATGAAAGAGATCGGTACGATTTAGTATTCAGTAAATTTTAAAAGCGTCCTCCACGCGAAACTGAAGCTTGGAGGAAATTTACTGTCGTTGACGACATTATGGGAAAGCAATGGCTGCTCGTCCATGAAATCTGGAGAACCCGCCCTAATTTATCCCAAAAATTATAATTTTATTTATTTATCCCAGTTGTACTATTTGCGAGCTAAGCTATTCGTGAATTCACAAATAAATAAATAAATTCTCAAGACGGCAAACCTAGAGAGAAAATTTATTACTATCCACAAGTTTTGTTGACAAAATCAACTTCCCCTGCAACTCTTCGTCTTGGCGCGATAGCTCAATACCATGTATGCTTGGAGTGATGCATTGATTGTTCCGTGATCTCGATTGCGACCGATGTTATCTATGTCGTCGTGGTGCTGCGAACAATTCAGAGTTTTTCTATATTAGAACGCTTTACTGGTATCGCAAATGTTATTGTTTTCATTGATTTATTGTCTGTTTTTTAGTCAGGCACTGTTCGTTTGTGTTGCTTGTTTGCGTTTTATTTTTTATATTTTTTAAATAAAATATAGTTAAACTACGCGTTGTTAAATTGGAGCAGTTAAACTACGCGTTGTTAAATTGGAGCAGTTAAACTATAACATCGTTTCTCACCTATTTTACCTTTGCGAAATCCTCAAAATAATGTTCGTGTTTAAGGGAAGAGAACTCCTACACCAAAACCATTACGATACAACATTATTAATATCTCCTTCTATATTTATGAATTTTAAATTCACAAGGATTGATTGATTGTTTGGCTTTTTTATGGCGCAAGAGCATCTGGGCTATACTGCGCCAAAATTCAGAAGGAAAACGCAATGTATTTTTTCTGTCATCTAGTTTGACGAATTTTGCGCTTTGATTATTGGTATTTTGCATCACTATTAAGATACATAAAAATCCAAGTAATAATATTTCTTTCATTGGTGAGGTAAGTTTAGTACATACATACGAAGTCTACACATTTAATTTTTCATGTAATCTTTGTTGCTCTATCTTTGGCTTAATCACGCTGACATTTATATACATTATCCGTATGTCTAATATATGAAATATTCATATTTCCACTCTCAGTTCCAAAGTTCGCGATTGTGTTAGCTAGTCGGCTTATTATCTATTTCTTGTTAAGAGTCAAATATATCCACATTTATATACACTTAATTCCTTTTTTACAAGGTCTTTTTTTTTACACGATTTTGAAGTAACACGGTCAAAAAAAAAAAACGGCTTCCATTTTTTTTTTACACGGTTAAATGTTTGAATTCAAAAATTTTTTCGATTTTAATTTTTCAATTTTCGATTTCAAAATGGTTTAAAAAAATATCACATGAAAAAAAAGAGTTAAGTGTACATCATAATTAGTTTGAAAAAGATTGCATGTATTTAAATGCAAGAAGGCAAAAAAAAAGAAAATCTTTTTTGCACCCAGAAACATATGTTGTATGTATGGTGCAACGTTTTTTTTTTACAAAACGTGAATGCATGGAAAGTGACAAAATCCCTCTTTTTTTGCTTGTTTTACAGTCTTATTTTTTATTTATTTATTTATTTATTTTGTATCCATGCTATTTACTCACATACCAACCATGTGAAGTATAAATTTTACGCAAGTGTCTTATAAAATCGAACTTCATTAACGCGAGCACAACGCGAACTACTTTTAACAGAAATGGATTTTTTGTCACTATGAGCATCCGTCTGTTTAGAAAAAGTTACACAAACGCAAAACAACGAACGTTATGTAATTAAGCTAAAGATTTTAAATACTAACCGAGGCACTGAATTAAACTATACTAAAAAACGAACGTTTTCTTTCAAAGGAATGACTGAGTCAAGAGGAAGATAGACCATCATCAATGAAATTATCTATAAATAATAATGAAATGTCGTGTCAAAGAGATATGAAACGTTTTTAGTATATTTCAAAAACAAAACGTTGAAATATAATCCTTTTCTTTTGTCTCCTTTCAAAACATAATAATAATAAATCCTTCGAAATGTGCTATTGTTCGATAAGTAATTATGTTTTATGCGATTGCGACATCGAAATAGAAAAAGGTTCTAAACCCGAGCAATAAATAAAAGAGATGATTATTTTGTTGTGTATGCGCGTACAATTTTGGTGGTTTTACGGCTCAAAGACTACAGTGGTCATGCTGCGCCGGGACCTACTGTTTTCCGAGGAATCCGAACCTCTTAAGGCCTAGGGAACCAAACCCCGGACTACAGTGAGCAGTGCGATCTTTATGAGATCTCTGAGTAAGCGTTCTTTTTGCACTGCTGGGAGTCGAACCCGGATTAGCCGCGCAATAGGAGAACGCGTTACCACACTGCGCCACCGCAGGGCGTATGTAGCGTACAAATAAATAACAATAAAGGAGTAAACGAAATGTAGTATTTAATTACAATCGCATATTAAATACAGCGATTTTATTTACAGTTGATTAAAAAGTATTACTTGTTTTTATTTTATTTATTTTATTTATTTTATTCACTTATTTATTTATTTATTAAAATTTATTCCGCTTTAAAATACTTGGACAACAAACTCCTATCAAAGGGATTATTACGTCCCAAACTGTTCTTGAAGTTCATCTTACGTTTATAGTTATACATCCCAACTACAAAATGAATCATCTAAGACACTGTTATCAGTACAGGCATGCTGAATCGTTTACGAAACGAAAGAATGAACGATTTTGCCCATCTATCAAAACCGAAAGGACTCTTTCAGTGATTCGGTCATGAAAGATTTGATACACTGTTAACTAGCAGCTTAACGTGAACTACGAATCACGCGTTTTAAAACCATCGGGCTTAACTAATATTGATTCTTGACCTGTAGATTCACAGTCCCAGTGGTTGTAGTCGTTAAGCCTCTTCAGTATCTAAGTTCGCATGAAATATCACTTACCCTATCATATACGTTTATTTTAATCAGGGGAAATGGATATCTTTCCCTTTGTTTCTTAAGGACTACATTTGTATTCAGGGCTGTATTTGGGAGGGGCGAGCTGGGCGGCCGCCCAGGACCGCTAAAAAAGTTAAAGTACCAGGAAATCAGTTTTTAGCGGTCCTATATACTTTCTACGGAGTAATTGGTCAATTGGCCTTTTGAGTGTGACGTCATACTTCCCATAATACTCGTGTTATTAGTCAAATGCGTTAGTATCACAGGACTATGCGCGTTATAATGTTTATTGTGGTGACAATATGGCCACTGCGCAGACTTCCGGTAACCGATATTTGATCGATAATTTCGCTGCACAAGAAACTAGAAGAATTTACTTTGTAATTTGTAATAGTATAAAAGTGTTATATCCATTGAGTTGGTTTTTCATTAATTCGTTATAATTATAATAATTAGAGTAATAATAAATTATAATAATTATACTAATAATAAATTATAATAATTATAGTAATAATAAATTGTAATAATTATAGTAATAATAAATTATAATAATTATAGTAATAATAAATTATAATTATAATAATAATAAATTATAATAATTATAGTAATAATAAATTATAATGATTTGTATTTTAATTAATTTTTATCTCCTATTTTTAATTCAACTTCATTATCTCTTCTCTTTCTCTTTACCTTCAACGTTCAGACCAGTGAAGAACTTTATTTTGTAATGCTAAGCCCTTATTATTTTTTACTGTGATGGTGGGACATTTATCTAGGCCAAATTCCATCTTGATATCTTCACTAGAAATTCTCCCTGTGTTTAATAAGAATTCCATTTCCTTTCTGGACTTACAATATAGTTTTAAGTCATCCATGTGGGAAATTTTCACGTTTTGCTTTGATATTTCACATCCCATTCGTATATCGTTTAAGGTTGTCGTTAATCTGATCAATGCAGTTATGAATAACAGAGGTGACAAAGTCTTGACATGGAATATACCTTTTTGGATCTTCACCTCTCTAAAGACTTCTTTGTATGTATGCAAAGTTGTTTTCCATTTATTCATGATATGGCCCACAAATTTCACAACGTTGGAGCTAATTCCAAGAATTTGTAAGGATTTTGTAATCCAGCTATGTGGAAGAGAGTCGTATAGTTTATTATTATTATTATTATTATTATTCAATAGCAGAGTCCATCTCGAATTTGGCGTCTGTGGATATCCTTTAATATCGAGCCCTTTTCAAGGTCCTTAGATATCATAGATATTTTCGTAGGATGGGGGGCAGTTCTAAGGAAGGCGGCCTTTTTACAGTTGATGTATTGTATTTATATCAATTCCTATTATATTCAGATAATTATCAAGTTTTTACGGGATTACACCTAATGCTCGTATTATTATGGAGGCTGTTAATTACTTTTTCTTTCCATAACCTTTCGATTCCAATTTTTAGATCTTTATACTTAGTAATTTTGTCAAATTCTTTGTTCGCAATTCTTGAGTCACCAGGAACCGCCACATGTATTTTGCATACTTGTTTCTTTTCTACTATTGTCAATTAGATGTATTATGAGCAGGGCATTTGTCAGGATTCGAAAGTCCTACGGGATCTTGACTTGGTCATTTTCAATAATTTTACCAGCTTTGTGGTCCCACATGGTTTTGTCAGCTGCTATATTTTTGGCGCAGGTTCCAATGTATCGTCGAAGCTATTTTAACACGATTTTTTCGCATTCACAGATCAAGTAATCCGCTGTTTCATTTGCCTCTTTGTACAGACGGTATTTTCTATCAAATGACGACTTTTCTATTTTCGGTTAGATTACATTCGTTCTCAATGTTTGTTTCTGTGCAACTGTTAATAATCCTTCTGCTTCTTTCTTCACTGTGATTTTCCTTATCCACTCCCCAAAAGTCTGTTTATTATTGGCTTTTCCTATGGTGTTTCTGAAATGTTGTCCGTGGAGGGCTTTATTGAGCCGTGGCTGTTTTCGTCTCAAGTAGACGTCTTCTTTAAAAATTTCCTTAGATTCTTGAATTTCAATTATTTTCCCATGCTTACTTACTTAAGCACTTTTTCTGAGCTTTAGTCGATGTGTTCGGTCAGTTCTTTTTTTTTCCACTTCAATTGACTGATTGACTTGTATCAATCCTCGGCTACCAATGTTTTTTGGCAGATAAAGGCTGTCCATTTCACTACCAGAGCGTAAGGCTCGATTCATTGTCATTATCTTGCAAGTTTATCGGTCAATGCGTCCATATCTAATTGCGTCCAATCAATGATTCCTGCTCTATACCTGATAACAGTGGTTGCCCAAGTATTAGTGTGTTTGATTACATTATACGTGAAAATTCCGACACCCACATTTATTAGCTCATACTAGAGCTTCTGTTTTAGGAGAAAAAGAGACGCCGTCCTCATCCCGGATTCGAACCAGGGTCGAAACAGGGTTTGATAACATTACCACAATTGAGCTCTGATTTCATGATTATTATTGAGATTCAATTACGCGTGGGCGGCTCTATTAAACTTCACTTATCAAAATCCGCTTCTTTCGTGCATTTGAACTTACTCTCGCATTTCTCTGTTACTAAAGTACAGGGTGATCCAAATTAAACAGGACGTGTTTAGACCTCTCTGTAGGGAAAACTATTTAGTCAATTACAGAGCCAGTAACAGAACATATCATTGGCCCCGAGGTCGTATTTTCTTCAAAGAAGTAAGGACCAATGACGAAAGATGAGGTGAAGCCACACCACACTGTCACTTTTGGAGCATGCAACGGAATTTGTTGATGAACGTGGGGATTTGTGTCAGACCAAATATGGCAGTTATGTATGTTTACAGCGCCATTCAAGTGGAAATGGGCCTCATCACTCCACAGTATCTGCCAAGGCCATTCATCATCCACTGTCATCCGAGCAATGAACATCAAAGCAAATGTTTTCCGCACGTCATTATCACCAGAAAGCAATTGCTGAGTGTGGGCTATCTTATATGGATAAAACTTCAGGACATTTCTCATAACTCTCCACACTGTCGTATATGGCATGTCCAATTCCCGTGATATCGCACGTGCACTACTGCTACCATGTGCACTTGCTGCTCCCTGCTCCACTACTGCAGTTGCAACTTCTTCAAATTGCTGCACTCGAGTTGGTTTGCGGCATCGTCCTGGTTTAACGGTGAATGTTCCGCTCTTTTCGGAATGCAAGATTATTTTTCGAAGATTTGTAATTGTTAGAGGGCCTCTGCGTAAACATTTTACCTGCCGAAATGCTTTAAGTGCCGCAGAAGCATTGTTATTTCGTTGATAAAAGAGCTTAACGAGTAACGCGCGATCTGGTAAAGAAAGTTTCATGATGCAGTCCTCGTATGGTGAAAAAGTGCTTCACGACTCCTTATATAGGCAGAGGATGTTGCGCATGTTAAGTAATATTTAAATTGTTTGCTCCGCAGCGCCATTTCCTCCTCTAGCGGCCGAAATATGAACTCAATTTTTTCTTTCAGAAATCGAAACCGCATACTCAGGGGAGCATGTGTATGAAATTTGGGTGAAATTGACAGAGTAGTTTTCTCTACAGAGAGATCTAAATACCTCCTGTTTAATTTGGATCACCCGGTATTTTCAACCAATTGGCAGTGCCATTATCGTACAGCAAAAAATTATGTAAAATGTTAACACTCTTTTTCACCTGACATTCATGGCAATCGATTCCTAAAGAAGGAGAGAAACGCTTGTTTGAAACGCTTCGAAACGCTTCTACATAACATCCAAAACTTCTCTTCTCGAAACGTTATTACTAAGGCCCGGATTTTCATGCATAAAATTTAGCCCAAATAATAATCAAATATGCTCAAAATTATTACAAAATATGCACGAAAATACGCAGAAATATGCAAGTGCATAGAAATCTGGACCCTATTCATAAGAGATGTTTCGAAATGAATAAAATGACAATTTATTGAAACAGTGCAAATGTTCTTGAAATTATTACATAATATGTACTAAAATACATAAAAAGTATCACTTTGTTACGTCCTTGAATATGAGTATGCACAAAATTAATAAGAAGTACGCACTAAAATATATTAAAATACGTACAGAGATATGTTTGAAAATATAGTATCATAGGCATTGGTTTGAGCCCAAGTACGCCAACGGGGCTGAAATAAGGGGGAGAGGGCAAAGGCCATAAGAAGTGAAAATTTTCTACCTCACCTTTTTAATTTTATATTTTTCCAAAGAAAATCGAAATATTACGGTGGGGGGGGGTCAATGCCTATACCTGCTGACGCCCATCGGTTGAGCTGGAAAATATTGCACGCTTGGTTTCGACTTTGAAAGTATTACGCATATTGAGAAATATCACCACAGAAATGTGAAGACGCATAAAATTATTTTTTTCTAACTTTAATATTATCTAATTATATCATTTACAATTGAAACATATTCTGCAGTATTCTATTTATTTTTATTTAATTTAAAAAAAAAAAAAATCTTTTTAAAAAATATCCAATTGACTAAATTACAAGCGGATTAGAAAAATACACACTTTTTGAAAAATTTATGAAAGTTTTGCAAAAAATATGCCAAAATATGCAGAAACATTCAAAATATAAAAAATATGCACACAAAGACAAAATATGCAAAAACATGCAAGTGCATAGAAATCCGGGCCCTAGTTATTACTAACCTTAATACAAATTAAGTTAATTCATTTATTTAAGTTAATTAATTAATTTAGTGTAAATAGTGTTTAAGGTCAGAATTATCAAAGCATTTATTATAAATACTAGCAAAACACCTATCAGCATGGGCGCCCATACGAGTATTTCTAGGATTGGGTGGACTGAGAAAAATTAACGAGTACTTCTAGGGACACTGAGAAAAATTAACGAGTACTTCTAGGGACACTGAGAAAAATTATTACCACCTTCTCAATGCTGTAGAGAATTTTTGTGAATGTACAAGATACCAAAACGCTACAAAAATAATTGATACTGCTTGACAATTCGTAATGAGCTAAAAAGTACCTTATTTTAAAATGTAACTGTAAAACTTTTGAAAGTAAATGCGTAGCAGGTTCGGGCGAATCAAATTTTTAAACGGCTAAGGGGAGGCTCGAGCCCCCTCTGCCCCCCCCCATGTGGCCGCCCATGCCTATCAGTCACTTATTAAAATGTAACTTGCACTTAACAGAATGGCATTTTAACTGATAAATGATAAATTAGTGAATTTTTTAACAGTCCGGGAACAAAAACTAGACTGTTACACATACGTATAACTTGGTGTAATTTTCCAATATGAAATTAGTTGTCTCTTATTAAAGTTATTTAACAACCACTGGACAGGGTTCTTAATAAATGGGTTTTGTTTCTTCCACACAAAGCCTTGAAACGTTCATCTTCTGTAGAAATTATAAACTTACTAATAAAAAGTACAAACGCAAATCATCTGCTCTTCAAAGAAATCGGAATATTTATTTTCGACATACTTTTGCTGACATTGCGTAATAACGGGGGCAAAAAAAAAAGCGGCACAGGGTTTAAAAGAAAGCTTTTTCTTTTTTTCGGAAGGTGAAACCCAATCCTCCTAATTCGTAGGAAAGTCCTCGTGTCAGAACTAATGTCGGAAAAAACATAGAGATAAAGAGAATCCAGCTGTAGGCTTAGAGACGAAGTCGAAACTCTATATTCGGCATAGGTAAAGTAAACGGAAGAGCAGATTAAAAAAGATGTTCATTTAACTTAAAGATCAAAGTTAAAAAGACTAGAAAGGTTTTTGACCTAACCAGCTGGTTCTGATATCGTCATTTTTCAATTTTGCGTTAAATATTTTTTAACAAATATCTTCTTAATATCTTATTTATTAACTTCTATTTTAAAGATTACACTGATTTTCAAGAACTACATGGAATTTGCAAAATTAAACAGCCTAACAAACTTAAAAATAATCAGAGAGAAGAGAGTGGGAGATTGGGGGATTTGGGATTTTATTCATAAAGTAGAACTTCGATTTTACGTTCCGGCATACTACGTTTTTTCTTCCTTTCAACGTCTTTTTTCCAAACTCTCAGACATTAAGTATCAATCGAATAGAATAATATTCCATCTTTATGTGTTTTTTCCTGTTGTTGTGCATTTTCTTTTTCATAGAAAAATGAAAAAAACCAACAGAAATTATCCAAAAACTTGCCAAATAATTAAGTAATTATTATTATTTGTATTAAAAGTTATCAATATTATTATTAAAAATGGTAAGTGGTGTTGTTATTTTGGCGAGCTTGTTTGATCTTTTTAAGGTGTAAAAAAATATGGTAAGATTAGTAGCAAATGACAATTCTGTCTTCCCAGTAAGATGACCGCGCAGCCCACAATTAAAGAAGGACAAGACATTTTTTCGAGATGCTTTTGGTTGGCGCAGTATAGCCCAGATGCTCTTGCGCCATAAAAAAGCCAAACAAACAAACAAACGAGATGCTTTTGACATTAAACAAAGTAAATATAGTGTCATAGAATAAAGCAGGTCTGTGCTAAGGTTTAATTAGAAATACTCCATGCTTGTACCTTTCGTGCACTGTTTAATGATAGGTTTTCACATCAAAACAGATCGAGAAATTTATATAATGGTATTTATTAGGATTTCTTCCCATTTACGTTCAGTTTTAAAACATGAAATGAATTTTGTGAACCAACTCTTAACCCTAAAACATTCGGTAGGCGCGTGGAGGGGCAGTTTTTACCTTTTAGAGTGTTTGTTATTTTACTTTTTTCTTCTGATTTATAAAAAGATGGTGAGGGTAAGACCCAAAAATATAAAGCCAGTAAAGTTGCATTTTTTATATAAAATTAAATTGAAAGGTTTGAGCCAATTGACCATCTTTACTGCCTGCCCTCTCCTCCCACCTAAGTTATACCTATAGCGATTTTTTTTAAATTCTTTTGTGGTTTGATAATTTTAAATATTATATTTATACTAAGGCATTTTATACCCTGAGGATTATGGTGAGATGAATAATCTTTGGTGGAATCAGAAGAATTGAAACAAACGAACATGGCATTTATTAGAGTTAGGAGGGCAACTTGTCAAAATAAATGCCTAAGAAAGAACTAAAAACGGGCTTGGACCACATAAAGATATTGAATATATCGCATAAACATAATTACACCTTCTTAAAAAAATATTATATGGAACTCGCTTCTACCCCAAAAAAAAGCATCACCAAAGGGCGTACTATGGGTCCAAGCCCGAGCCCCCTCCCCAATAATCTGAAATAAATTGCGATTTTACATATACTGTAATGTATAAACGTACATAAAATGTGCTTGCCCCCCAATAATTTTAAGAATTCTACGTTGATGCCAAAATACATCATAAGTGAGATGAGAAGATGCACGTGTGCACTCAGCATACCCAAAGAAAGCAAAATAAAACTCGCTTAAATGTAGGCATAGAATTATATGGGCCCATGGGGCCCCAAGTTCCAGCAATTATTTAAAATAAATTGCAATTTTACATATATTGTAATCTAAAATATATATATATAATATGCACTCCCCACCCCCAATACAAATAATTTTGAAAACTCTAAATTGCTGCATTTAAAACAACAACATACTATCAATGCTTAAAATATGTTTGTAGAATACATTTGCAAAACAATAGAGCTGTGTAAACTACCCGTAACAATGAGAATTAAAGGGAAACGAAGTAAAGAGTAAACAACGATTTGAAAATTTTCGAATGTGCATAAGCTTTGGACTTCTATTTCGGAGTTTTGATATCACTGACAAAAACAAAGGCTGTCATGTTCTGATGAAGCTATCATATAGCTATTAAAACAACTGCAGACAACGTTGTCTTAATGTAACTGCACAAAATATTTTGTAAATTAATTATTTTTATTAAATTTGTGCAGTGCGTCGCTAATAAATCGAATATTTGGATTTCTATGCCTATTTTTATCACCTCTTAGTATAAATGTCTGTATCGGTTGTCTGTCATAATAAACGTGCAATATTTTTGCATTTATTGTTTTCCTTTTTTTCCACTTAGAAAAGGGAGGTACGTCTTGAGCCTCCGTGTAATGCATCGATATTTGAGCATACTTCGGTTAAAAAGCATAAGCTTAATAATTCTATGATAAATGTAGAATCAATAATTTATAAAATTAAAAAATATTTATATTCTTAATATAATACATTTCATAATGCCCATATTCTGCATAATCCTATTACACACTTATAATGCTTTTAAAAGATTGTAACAGTTTGAACTCAATTGATCTTGGGAGGAAAACGAAGTTTTGGAAGCATAAATAAAATTTAGATATTTCAACATGATTTCTGCTTGGTATGTTGTGCCAACATAGATAAGGAGCTAACAGGTGATAGGTAATATAACAGATTAAGCTTATATAGCTTATAGATAAATAATAGATTAAGTGACATTCCCTGCAAAGATGTTTTGCAATATTCGTGTTAAGCCTTTTGACGATCGCATTTTGATTTTTGGAAGCCATATCTCAGCATTATTCTTGTCGATACTAGTTTTTTCCCTAGGAACAAATTAAAGTACAATATTGTATTTTTCTTTCCACCTAGTAAGACATGCCAGTGTGGCTATAAATTCCTCTTCTCTGAAGTTTCTTGCAAAATCTTCCCTTTTTTAAAAAATTAAAATGCCTTTGTTCATTGGAACATTCAACAGCTTAACATCTGTAACTAATTCTAACAATGCAGGTTAAATATGTACAGCGTTACTTCCTCCCACTCCCTTCTATTCCTAATTAAAATTTCAAGTTAAAATAATGTCAGCAGTGATTTCACTTCACATTTTTAAAATTCAGTTGAATTTTCAGTTTCAAACATTTAGCACTTTACATTTTTAACACTTCCCTAAATTAAGAATTTGCACCCTTTTGTTTGTATTTGGAAGCCTCATGTTTTAATTAATAACTCCTTTTCAGTGAGACATTGTGAATGAAAATCTTCAGATGAAGAATGAAGTTAACAAACCCAAGACGAAATGGCCATGCTATCTGAAACTCTATAGTTTCTAGCAAAACCATTACTTTGGAAGAGAAATTTTCTAACATTTGCTTCAAAGTACGAAGGTACTGGCGCACTTTTAACGTCGTATTTTTATTACATATTTATTGTACCTTTATTGTAAGGTATCTTTATTGTATTTGGACTTTATTGTACCTTTATTTTATTAATTATAAACACCGTATTTGTTACAATGTTCTGTGCATTTAACGTTGCATACTTAGGTGTAAATTTGTCTTCACTAAATGAGACTATTGGTTGCGTTTTCTGTCGTATTTCTCGAATGAGAACTTTAGTGTGAACGAGAAAAAGAGATGAAAATCTACGTCGTGATATCTAATTACTTTTTCTATGCTATAAGCAATATGAACTTGGTTGGAGCATTTTCCTGGGGCACAAATTCTGATTCGGCTAACGCACAAAATATCTGTATTAAAATGTGACAACAATTGTGCAATTGTGCAATTGTTGCTTGTATATTCGTTCAGAACTAGGAAAGGTCCGAACGAATATACAAGTCTGTAAATCCGCCTTAAATCAGAAATTTCGAATAATATAAAAAGTTCTAAGAAAAAATTTTCAAAAAAATTAATTAATGTATGCCATATCTAACCATGAGACAAATAATATACACAGCAGTAAATGTATATCGATTTATTTAAAAAAAAGTAACGTTATAGAATAAAATTACTTCAAAATACATTTATTCATAACAAAAACTTAAGTTGTGTACCTGGATTTCACTTCGTCCTTATTTTTTTAATGGTATCTATGTGAGTGCGTTTTAATTTTATGTTTATTTGGGGGGTAAATATTAGAGAAAACCATGCACAATAAATTTTATCTTAATAAGGGGACTTAGGTATTTCAAAACATAAAAAACAATCAATATATGCAACTTTCTAAAATGAAAAATTGTGAATTAAATATCAAAGATACCAACTTCATTTTCAACGTGTAGATAATAAATATATGAATCTTTAAGTTCGTGTTAAAAATAAGAAAATCTGTTGTTTGTTTTTTAAGTAAACAACTTTACGCACCTTTTTAGTTTATACTAAAACATATATGTTCCTTGCGTGCATGATATTATGGTTACTTTTGATTGTAACATAATAATATTGACACCATTCTACAGAGAAAGACTTGTACTTTAATATGTAAATCAAACAAGTATGTCATAAAGTAAAATATTTTTTATTAATTATTTTAAAACCAGCGAATGGAAAAAAAAGAGAAAATTTTTCACGATATATATAGACAAAACTAATTAAATTTTCATTTAATTAACACAATTCTATGTCATTTTATGCTAAGTAGTAGTTCGAATGCTCCTACCAAATTTTATCAGAATATGTTAGATGGTTTCAAACTTATCATACGCGAAACATGGAAATTTCAAGTTTTGAGAAAAAACTCTTCGAAGATGGCGGAACAAAAAATATAGGGAAATATTGCATATACTTACCTTTCCCTACGATTAGAATTTTTGAAGTATCTCGCTTGTTTCACGGAAACCAATAATTTTGGTATAGAAATTTCCAGGAAAAACTGAGCTTTCCGATAAAATAATAAAAAAATCAATTTTTGGAAAATTTGAAACCCCTAAGTCCCCATAATAAATTGTGTTCAAGAAAAGATAATTTGAAACTATAATATAAAATTTTCTTATAATAAATAGAAATACAGTTTTATTCTTATTATATTGTCCAAATACAATAAAGGGTCAGAAATGTAAGCTTCGGTGTATTCTGTGTATTTTACATAGCTATGTGCAACTGACGTAATGTTATGTGAGACGGAGGAGTCAGTCAGTCGGAACAGTCACACAACCTCGTTGAAGACCATAAATCTACTCCGTTGTTCAGCACTGCATGGAAGGCCCTATTAAAATCCATTCAATAATTATCCCATCCTCTCTCTTATATTAATTTTTTCTTCATTTCTCTTCTGCCAATATTATTCTGTTAATTGAGGAAGCTGTGCCGATCAAAGAACAGTAGGGTGAAATGGCAACGTTGTGAGTCCAGTTTGAGTTTGTTCCAGATTCCTAACGTGGAACACAGAAGTCTGTTCCAAATGCGCCAACACGCGCTGATCAACATTCAAACTTACTCTCTATGACATTAATACCAATATTTAATGTATTCTACTTAGTGCTACTTCGATTTCTTTTACACGTATGCTTTAAGTGGACTCAAAGTCTTCCAAAGAGAAAAAGTATATTTACTTCGTCATGTTTTTAAGGTTTCGTAACTGTTAAGTAAAACGCAAAGCTAAATATATTTATAGACAAAAAACTCGGTGTCCGTGACACAATGCATAAGGAACAGATAAATTTTACTTTCGCATTGGTGCAAATTTCGTAATTACGAACTTTTAAATCACCCTTTTTTTTTAAATATACAGGGCCAGTATCTCGTTGATAATCGAAGGGCGGTAACATTTTATTTAAAAATAAAACCCGCTTAAATAAAGAAGATAGCGGAGAAAAAACTGTTAGAAAGCGGACCTCCTACGGAGCTGCATCTGGAAGAGCATTATCATAGGGGCAGACCGGAGGCCCCCTCCGAGCTTGGGCCATGGGATAAAGTTGTCAGCTGGGCCTGCTTTCAACTTGACACTTCCATTACAAAACGGCCAGCACATCAAAACCGCTCTCTCCGCTTTACCTAGAAGAAATAGAAAAACTGATTCTTAGCTTTCTCTGGTTTTAAATAAAGTTTTTATTTATTTTATTATTTTATTTTTACTTCTTTCATTTTCCTTCCGGCGCGCTTCATATTTTAAACAAGTCTTTGCCAAACAGACGAGCTGACAGGTCTTGGGAAGGAATACGGCTTCATTCACTTTTGGACAAGACGTGACTACGAATTTTTTAAGTTTTATATCTGAGGCACTCTTAAAAATGTTTTGCCTTGGGAAGAGGAGGG
>QLNU02015360.1:260969261-260980047 GCA_006491805.2 Dysdera silvatica | reverse complement strand
GGACGGGAGGGGGGGGGGTAAAAAGCTTCGACTGAGATATTGAAAACTTTGAAAAATTAATTGCTGATAATTGTTTAGCATTTTTTAAATGGCAATAGTGCAGCAATACATGGTTCCACAAAACTTGTGATGGAGCCAAAGGATTTAAACATTTCGTATGCCAAATATGGGAAGATTATAACTGATATGAACTGGTATGCCCATCATATACCTTGGGGCCCATCTTAACCGTACTATGGATAAGATGGGCATTTTTCAATGCTTTCTTTCTTTTTGTTTTTTCATAAAAATGGCTCGGCAGTTTAACATACACTGAAAAGTCTAAGTTTCAGTATCAATAAAGGTTCATTCTACAATATCACATACTGTTTGTACAAATTTATTCAATATATCAAGCTGCAGATAAGATACAAATAACTATGCCCATATCCCCCTCACTCACTCTATATATTTTTTTTTCTCTTTGACCATTCTTTGAAAATTTGCGACTGGATTCAAACTTCTCTATTTTATTTTTTGGCATTAAACATTTTAAAAACGGTTTAAACAGCAACAAATTTTATCCAAATAGAAATTATAAAAATGTAGTTATAAACATTGCCATAGGCTTAGAATTATAAAGGCCCGTGGTGCTAGAGTCTCCCAATAATCTGAAATAAATTGCTATTTTTACATATACTGTAACTCATAAACTTACACGAAATGTATATTTTGAAAACTCTACGTTGATGGTCGCGCCAGGCGTAGAGTAATATGGGCCATGGAGACCGAACTCTCCCCAAAAACTTAAATAAGTGCGTTTTGCATATGCTGTAATGCATAAACGTACAAAATGGCACCCCACCCCAATAATTTTGAGAACTCTACGTTGATGGTTACTGAGCCCAATTGTTACATCCATCGCTTTTGAATTCACTGGACAGAGTTCAATTCAGGTTCAGGGGCTACGTTGAGCTCTTTATTTTTTTCCCAAATAGCACTCTCTTTAAAATTACAAGAAATTTTAAATAAAGGTCAAATTGTAATTTTTACAAATTATTAAGCCTCTATTCAAGGGCATAGTGATCCATAGACATTATAATTTAATTTTTATTTGAAATTAAAAATTAAGTAGGAATAGCGATTTATAGCATGTAAATAACGCCTTATTATATGTGTTATCTGGCTTTTAACATTTGCTTCCGTCAGAGAAGTCTTAATTTCATAAGACTGCACAACTATACTACGCACATATTCACTATACGATAATTTTTGTTCTTTTTTAACGCCCACCACTTGGTCTTTCAATCATTCAGTGTCTGACAAACTATCAAATAATGACAAATAGTCATCCGTCGTATATCGGGGGTGCACCATATTATACAACAGCAATGGACAGGGGCGGACTGTATCCTCTCAAAGGGCCCATACCTTGGATTATCGGAAGGCGCGAGTCCTATCGCTCAGTGGCCCTGCGGTGGCGCAGTGTGGTAACGCGTTCTCCTATTGCGCGGCTAATCCGGGTTCGACTCCCAGCAGTGCAAAAAGAACGCTTACTCAGAGATCTCATAAAAGATCGCACTGCTCACTGTAGTCCGGGGTTTGGTTCCCCAGGCCTTAAGAGGTTCGGATTCCTCGGAAAACAGTAGGTCCCGGCGCAGCATGACCACTGTAGTCTTTGAGCCGTAAAACCAAACAAACACTACCGGCGCACGGGTCGGTTGGCCGGCGGCCCAGTTAGCTCCTGGCTGTAGATTTTTTGGAAGAAAGAATTTTGGGAAAGGCTGTGTTTCCAGGAAAGAGTTGTACAGTGCACAGGGAAAAAGGGTGGGTGGAAAATTTGAGCCAGAGTTAAGGAGCTAACATCACCACAGTTGGTAACTCCCAACCAGCTAAGAGTGATCAGCCTCTTTCCGAAAACCGGCCTCACTCCATGCCGCATAACTATGGTGACCATGCGGGAACCCAAGTTTCTGATGACAGTGGGCGAGCGTGGGCCACCACACGATGTAAGCCCATGTTTTTTCCTTGCGGTGACTTCGAGCGAAATTTGGGATTTATGAGAGAAAAGGACAACTGTGATTGTTGCTCAGAGGTCACGCTAAGTCGTTCGCGTCTCAGCAGTTTTAAACCATAACTGGAATTAAAACTGTAAACTTTTTTATTGGAAATAGCTAACGAATTTTTCGCCCCTTCTTAAAACTTTCTTACTTAAAAATTTACAACCAGGCAGCCAAATTCGAATTTTTTAATAATATAAATTTCTTACAGTCATTGGCTTAACAACCATTTAAAATTTGACCAATTAGCCTTCTGAAAAGAGAATCAAAAATTGATGTGAACATTGCGCAAATAATTTATGTAAGTTTACACTCTGACTCTTCATTTATAACTGTGTAACACTTCCTACCTCTATTTTGTTAGTGTAATTGGCGTAGTAATATTGCTAGTCATCTCAAGATTAATAGAGGATTTTATTTTACATTAAATACAGATTGCTGAGTTTAATAAACGCATAATGCGAAATGAGAATACATGACGCGACTGAATAGCATCCATATACAGATGCTATTCAATCGCTCAACGAATAGCATCTATATACAATGTGACTCTGGAACAACCTTGGTGAAATGGGACTTGCACCCGTTTTTATAGTTCACGACCGCATTACCTTTCGTTGGACTTGTATTAATGCCCTATGCGCTTCCAATATTGAGCAGATAAAATAGTTCCGGGAATTGCCACAACTCTCTAACCGTATTACGAATAGCGATCGAACCCTTGCTCAACAAACATAAAGATGTAAATTTAACCACTGATACGCCGGAGATATATACAACAGCATACACTGGTGCTAAAATTTAAAAGATAATCTGCATATAAGTGAGTAGGTGCAATTCACGGCGTTGTTAAGAAATACAATATTGAGAGTTAAAATGTTTTATTACATATCTGGTGCTAAAATTTAAAAGGTAATCTGTATATAAGTGAGTGAGTGTAATTCACTGCGTCGTTAAAAAAAAGGCGCAATATTTAGAGAATGCTTTAGAACTAAACTTGTACAATATAAAGAAGTCCCGAAAAAGGGCACTTCCTGACATTGTAAACAAAACGTCCCGACATTGTTTCCCGACAAAAGTTTCATTGGTTCGTAATCAGCTTTACAAATACCCTTAATGAGTGCTGATTATTTTCGATCATTCCCTGGGGGAATTTTCTATGAGAAGTGAAAGTCGTTCTTCACGGTCACCCAAGGAAGAAGAAAATGCAATTAAATTCAGTTATGATGCAATTAAATTCAGCTATGAAGCAATTAAATTCAGTTATGATGCAATTAAATTCAGTTATTATGCAATTAAATTCAGTTATGGCGCAATTAAATTCAGTTATGATGCAATTAAATTCAGTTATGGTGCAATTAAATTCAGTTATGATGCAATTGAATTCAGTTATTATGCAATTAAATTCAGTTATTATGCAATTAAATTCAGTTATGGTGCAATTAAATTCAGTTATGATTCAATTAAATTCAGTTATGGTGCAATTAAATTCAGTTATGATGCAAACATGAACATAAATACACTGGCGTTCAAATTAATAAATAATCTATAGAGCTATGCGTCATCCATTCTGTAAGTAATGCACAACTCTATCGATTATAATTTAATTTATAGCACCAGTATATTTGAGCCAATGGTTAAGTTCAAAAAGTCCATGACCCACTATTTTGCCATCAAAATCTACATCCAATTCAACATTATTTTAGCTTTCCGATCCCGATTTCTAGCCCAATTAGCATAAAATTTATTTTATGCGACAGTAATATATTTTTCCTCGGATTTATTTTCGGACTCCGCAGAAATGGTAAAAAGTAAGTTTACTTGTATTTATACGTCGATGAACGTTAAATTGGTAGTCAAATGATTAGCAGCGTTAAGCAACTAATTCTAAGAATATTTTGTCCGTTTTTAAATGAGTCGATCATATAAAAATATGGGCCTATTATTCATGCGTATTTTAATTATACGAGATTTACATTTTTGGAATCGTGACACACCTTGAAAATGAAACTGACACTTTTTCACGAGCCTTCTTTTAAAGACGAACCATAAACTTTTAGCAATTTACCGAAGCGGAGAGTCTTAATTAATTAATTTATTAATAATGAGGTTAATTAACAGGAGGCAGTAATTAATCGCTGAAACGAAAATGGCTTCGGAGAGTGCTTATTATTGCGCCTGACAGTTCGAATGCCATTAGGATGAAATGGGCATTCAGATGAAAGGAAATCGCCTTTTAATTAGACGAGCGCTATTAATTAGCACAAGGGCCCATTTTCTTAGTAATGTTAATTATTAATAATTATATTTTAATGTCAAGACGAGATTTGTAGAAGCGATGTCGGAAATTATCGAAGCTATTAACGTATGTTTATAAACAATGCTCATTTCAAATCTTCGGTGATTTCCAGTACAAACTTTATTATCCCATACGGCTTACAATAATTATAGTAATAATAATAATATCAATAATAATAATAATAGTGTATAATTTTATATACAGGGTGTCCCGTCATTACCGCATAAACTCTGCATAGCGCAATACCTTGCAAAATTCTAAGCAAAGATGTTAATGCGAAAGTGCTGAGAAATCCATATTTTTCGAGTTATTAAGGTTTGAGATTTAACCAATTTCATTCCGTTTTCATTTGTTAACGCCTTTCAGGCTGAGTTCGAAACGAATTGAAGAAATTATGTTTTTGAAAAGGCGTAGAATAAATGTTTTTGAGCGTTTATTCGGTAATTTTACTTTGAAAGCCAACGCACATGCGAATTTTCTTCCCCGGCCAATACTAAAGCGGTTGCGTCATATAATCAGTAATCCTAGTGTGGTAACATTCGGGGTTTTATTCTTCGCCAAGTATCTGTAAGTGGTGAAAAAATGGATGCATACAAATAATTAGTAAAAAAAAAAAAAGTTTTCACTTCTCATAGCAAACACACAAAGGCATGTAACATCAATATTTTAAAGAAATTAAAAAATCAACAAATTCAAAAAAAAGGGGCGAGTTTAAAATTTACATTAATACTTTAACGTTTAAATTCGTATTGATTGTAAAAGAATAATTATGATTTGTAAAAACTATTGCAATGTTTGATAACTTTTAACAAATAAGGCAGAGATAGGCAAACCTTTGAGAGTAAAGAGCTATTTTCGATCGAATGTGCGTACCTCCAGGGCCGACGCTAAAGAGGGCTAACCGGTCATGCGCCCTGAGCCACAGGTTTTTAGGGGCAGCAACATGGGAAGTCATTTTGGGGCGGCAAAATACTTGTTTGCCCCGAACAAGTAACGACATAATACATAGTGCCGACCCTGCTTACCTCAGTAATCCAATAGTAATCACCCTTGTCTTCGAATCCTCTGGACTGGATTCAACTTTAAAGGGTTTGATTGAATGGAAGTGCATTATGGTTCCCAAAGTGACGTTAAGCTTTCGGTTCCATCGCAGAAGACCCTTAGCACAATTTGGAGACGTAAAATATGCGCACTTACTCAAACATTTTAAAATCATGTTAATTCCTTTTCCTTGGCGCAGTATAGCCCAGATGCTCTTGCGCCATAAAAAATCCAAACAAACAAACAATTCCTTTTGCAGCGTGTTTTCTGCATCGTAGCATCTAATCATGTGATACTGTTAAGGCATATCTAGCCGAATAATATAGTATTAATTATTAAGTTATTTGTTAAATCATAATTGCCAAATATGGTCACACAGAAAAACCAAAATATTTGGCAATTGTGTTATCCCTGCGGAGGGTAATAATACCTTAACACCTTTACATACGGAGAAAGAGAGCGTTGTTTCCTGTCCTCATTCGTCTAGCGGTCCAAGACACTCCGGGCTAAACGGAGGGACCCTGGTTCGAATCCAGGATGGGGAAAGCGTCTCTTTTTCTCCAAAACGAATAAAGCTCTAGTTTGAGCTGTAATTAATACGTGGGTGGCAAAAATTATTGTATAATAAATCATAATATTGAAATAACGTACAATTGTCATTCTTAATTGTTATATTGTATAAAATAGGGAATGATGAATATGTAATCTATGATGTTATGACTAATTATAGCAAAAATTGTATTTTAAATGATGGTGTTTATAGTGAAAAATGTGTATAAAGTATTCATGTGTAATAAATAAACATAAAACGTTTTTTAAAACAAGCTAATTGTTGCAGTGAGAAAAAACTGTCAATTGTGGTAACTTTACGTAAAGCTACGTAATTTCTCAGGTCACAATTCCAGGGAAAAGGTAGGCTGTGCTTGAAAACGGTAAATCATTGCGAAGCCCAGTTTGGTTCTCACTTTCTGCTATAATAGGCAGGGCTTAATGATTGGTTTTGTAAGTGGTTCACGCCAAGAATGGAGTGGTCAAATTTTGTTCCCATCGGCTGGTCTTTAACCATTAGTAACTCGAAAAATATGGATTTCTCAGCATTTTCACATTAATTTTCTTAGATTAGAATTTTGCAAGGAACCGCGCTGTGCAGAGTTTGTGCGGTCTTGACGGGACACCATCAATATAGGGGGCCTATAATAATAACAATAAGCTTATGATAATAAATTGACACCCACGTTTTGAAGCTCGTGGTAGAGTTGTTTTCGGTATAGGAAAAAAAGAGACATTATCTTTTTCTCCCCCACAAATAAAGTCACAAAATCTCGCCCCGGTGGCTTTGTGTGTTGACCATTATTTGGCAATTGTGTTATCCCTGTGAAGGGTAATAATATTTTACATCCTTATATACGGAGAAAGAGTGCATTGTTCCTCTCCTCGTTGGTCTAGCGGTCAAGGCACTCCAGTCTCAACAGGAGAACCCTGGTTCGACTCCAGGACTGCGCGATGCCTATTTTTCTCCTATAACCAAAACACCTCTAGCATGTGCTTCAAAACGTGGGTATCAATTTATTATAGTAACAAAAATACCCCACAAAAAAAATCATAAAAACTCGCCCCGGTGGCTTTGTGTGTCAACCATAATATTGGCCATTGTGTTATCCCTGAGAAGGGTAATAATATCTTACATCCTTATATACGAAGAAAGAGAGCGTTGTTCCTGTCATCGTTGGTCTAGCTGTCAAGGCCCTCCGGACTTAAAGAGGGGGCCCTGGTGCGACTCCAGGACGGGTACGATGTCTCTTTTTCTCCTATACCTAAAACAGCTCTAGCATAAGCTTTAAAACATAGGTGTCAATTTATTATCATAATAAAAATCTCCCACAAATAAATCACAGAATCTCGCCCAGATGGCTTTTTGTGTCGACCATAATATCGGCAATTGTGTAATCCCTGAGAAGGGTAATCATACTTTACAATAAGAAGCTTCCTAAAATGAGAACTTTTCGGATCGGCAGTGTGTGAAATCGTTCGAAAATCGAATCACTAAGCCTTGGTGACCTAGGGAATAAAAACCCGGACTGCCGAGTTGTATAAAACACCCGAAAGGCGATTGCAGTCAAACCCGAGTTCTTGACACGATAAGCGAACGCACTACCTCTTTGCCACTTTTCAGTCGCTACATTCGTTTCCGACAAAAATAGATCATCGATGAATTGATTTCGGCTAATAAATATGAATATTTCTTTTCGACCTATGTCTGAATGCTTTTTCTACGTGGTGCACATTTGTTAAGAAGTTTCACCACTTTTATGAAGTGGCGTAGGCAGAAAGTTCATAAGGGGAGGGTTATAGGCTTAATGGGAGGGGTTACAGAGCTACAACTCATATATTCCTATGTTAAATATACAAAATTTCATTGCGATGGAGTTACAATACCCAAAACTGCCCCCTGGCTACGCTTCTGCTTTTACGTGGTATATTCAAAGGTATTGGCGCTCTTATGGCGCATAAGTTACACGTTAAGCTTTCGGACATCGCTCACAACGAACAAAAGCAGCATCTCGTGCCTTCGGACACCGGTTTTTCTTATGTGATTCACATTTTTTTTACATGCACACTCACGCGCATATTATGCACTCACGTTGCGTCGAACTCACATGCACATCTGTTGCGTATATATAATGGGGATTCAATTTTTTCCTTCTTATTGTATTAAACTGATCGGGGAAGAAACGCAAGAGAAACTTCCTACAAAATGGATGACGGTTTACCTCTGTCATTTCTAATTAGCGACAATTTACCCAGAACTTCTGTCATGGCCAATCCCCATGTCAATTTCTCTCGGAGAACTTACCCTAAAACCTCTGGCTGGTGCGAACGCCCACCTCGAAATTGACTTGTCTATACCAAGCCCAATAATTTCTTTCTCTAACCGAAAATGACAGTTAGGGGAGGGGTTAAAAAATTGGAGATAAGGGGGGGTCGGTGAGGGATGATCCAGATAGAATATTCTTTTTTAAAACTCTGTCTGCATATAACGTTACGTATTTTGCACCACGCTTTTATACATAAGAAAAGGTCTGCGAATATTACTGCAGAATTTAATTTGATCAATCTATTTTGTATTTTTCAAGAGGAGATTCTCTTTTGTGACTATATAATTAGTATATATAACGTTTTCTCTTTTTATGTCTTTTCCTTTGTCATATGAGAACCAACACTCTTTATATATACAGTAAAACCCCTCTTAGTGGATACCCTTTAAATACGGTCACCCCGTTTTCACTGTCGGGTAAAAATTCTCTGCTCAAAAATCCCTTCACATTACACAAATATTATGGACAAAGTTTTCTGCCCAATAGGTGTCCGTTAATAAGAGATTTTACTGTATAGTACTACTTTATAATACGGTAGAATCTATATACAACAATGAGCTTGGGAGTAAAGAAAGTGATCCCTAAATCCGTTCTAGAATTAAAAATTTTGAAAATTAAGTCTGTATAGGTAACATACGTGCATTCAACATGCATACAGCAATATTCAACTTTTAATTTGTTTTACTGGTTGTCTCAAAACGTTACAATGTTTCGATAAGAAATGTTTAAAATTAAGAAACATGAATGTATATTATTTTCATTTAAACGAATGTGCTATGTCGAACAACATTTCGCTGCATATACAAAAACAGTTGATTTAATGTGCAATTGCATTAGATGAAAAGTATGCCATGCTTTTTCATCTAGTGCAATTGCGCATTAAAAGCACCAAATGAAACTGTATGCCATACGTTAAAAGGCAATCGTCTTTTTCCCACCGTTATATTGAATTCCTTAACAGCTAATAAAACTAGCTCAACTTAACAAAGTGGACACAAAGGACATAAATTTTGATACGAGCTAGAAAATTAAGAAAAAAAATCAAAAATATTTAATTTCAATGGGTGCGTTCTTTTTGTATTAAACGCGAGATAGGTATAAAACACGATGCTCTGATCACTAACTCCGAATTAGTGTATGAAATTTGTGCACACATCCAAAAAGACTTGTTATATGAACTCACTTTTTCGTTCTAATTTACACATGTGTAAATGTGTGCACACGGATGTGACCGTTTACACATTTTTTTATGCTCTAATCTATTACTACCCGATCATTTTCACATGATATATCACGCTCACATAATACACCATGTTCACGTGATGCATCAACGTATCGCATAATTAAATTAAAAGCTTTGATGTATTTTCTTTATTCTTTCCACAAAAATGATTTTCCACTAATTTCAATCTTCACTCACCATATCCTCTGTCCGAAAATTTTGCTTTGCTTTATATCATCCCTATAGTTTATTATCCCTTACACTTTTGATGCACAGTATAAAAAGTTAAAAGAATTTTTATTCATTTTCTCATTTATATAATCATCCAAATCGCAATAAGGCATAAAGAAAAACATGGCGCCTCTTTATAAGTTTTATGAGTGGGGTGAAAAATAAAATAGGCCTTAAAAAAATTTACAATCTTATATAAATAGTAGCCAACGTATTGCAAAAATCACTGCTAAACGATGGCTAACTGAAAGATTTAAATTAAGACGGAGATCATCAAAAATGGAATAATCATCTTCAGATAGGGAAAAAAAATAATATCATGCAAAAAATAATAAAAAAAACCAGGTAAAAATGATAGGTTCGGATAAAATGTTAAGGACGGATAAAATTGAAAAGATCAGATAAAAGTTATAAAAAAAAATAGATAAAAAAAAGTGTAAAGACCACGACATAATAAATTATTGATTGTTAAGAGTTAAATGTGACTTGGATAAAATAATATGCATGTTTAAACTAACACAATTGGCTTTCATCATTATTAACCACATGTCATAGGTTAGTAGATTGAAAGCAGTAACCCTTCCTTTTACCCCCATGGCCCCGCTTTCTCAAGTTCTAAACAGGGTACAAATTTGACAAACTAACCAAAAGTGTTGTCCAAAGAGGAAATGGGGAGATAACATACAATGGCTAGGGCGTCTTTCTATAATTCAGTTATGGTCCGAGTGCGAAAAGCCCATTATCAATGACCGGAAAAGCAGGGCTACAAAAGGGTTGCTTGGAGTAAGCTTTTATGAGATTTGCTCAGCAAGTACTACAAGTAAGATTCGGCCGATAGCTATTGTGGGGAAAGTACTGTACTCCCGAGTTGTACTACGAGCAAACGGTTACTGCTTTCTTTCACCACTTACTTCTCTCTATTTGTTTCGTAGAAGAAAGGAAGGGCCAGCCAAGGTCTCGACGCTGCCATCAAAAAAATTTGCCAAGACGTACTTAATAGCACCTCAAGATTACGAGGTATTTTAAAATAAATAACCATATATTCATATTTTACGAGTTATTCTGAATTATCCCTTCC
>QLNU02015360.1:260949245-260967021 GCA_006491805.2 Dysdera silvatica | reverse complement strand
GGGGCATAAAATAGGAAGAAGCAATTTGAAACCTACTCTTTCATGATTTCTTTACTCAGTTTACCAGATTTTGTGCATGTGATGTAAACATTAGTGGCACAAAATATGTGACGGCGTAATTATGGCACAAAATATGTGACGGCGTAATTATGGCCCAAAATATCCAGTTGATTCAAGCAGACGTAACAACGATTTACCTTTCAATTTTCCATCCATTGATAATAAGGCCTTTAATATTAATTATTTAATATTATTATTAATTAATCATTGATATTGGCCTTTACATTATTAATTAATCATTGATATTGGCCTTTACATTATTAATTAATCATTGATAACAAGGCCTAACATTTTTTGAGTGAGTCACACATAACGCTAACAAAACTGAAGTTAGGTTCTTTTTCATCTTTGTGAGATAATATTCTCTTATTTGGTATGAAATATGCAAAACCACTCTGATCAGCATTAAATATTTGGCTCTTTGAGCAATGTGCAAATGCGTTACGTGATGTTAACACGAATTCAATTGCTGTGTTTTTAACAGCTTCTTCGTTTTCATTTTTAGCTAAGGTTGTATGTTTCGTAACTTTACGAGAATATATACTCATATTTTTATTCTGTATATAAAACTCTTTGAAATCATACAGTTCCTAATGTTTAAACCCTTTTCTTTATGATAAGCGCTTCTCGTTTAGTCTGCATCATGTACGAATATACACTTACACAGTGTGTTTGAATTTTTCTAATAGTGTGCATTGAATTAATTTATATTTCTTCCTATTTGTCCCAAATTCGGTAATATATATTGAAGTTTGTGTT
Organism: Dysdera silvatica; assembly: GCA_006491805.2. Taxonomy (NCBI): domain Eukaryota; kingdom Metazoa; phylum Arthropoda; class Arachnida; order Araneae; family Dysderidae; genus Dysdera; species Dysdera silvatica. Next base: position 260,966,202 of record QLNU02015360.1, on the reverse strand, counting down.
GAAGTTTATATGTTGAAGTTCCTTTCTTTTACATGAATTGTTCACAAGGTTTCTCATTTCTTCCAAAGAATTTCCCCGCAAAATTCATTATCAGATATATACTCTGAACAGTTTTCATTATTAAAAGTGTGAATTACAGAACTGTTATTATCATCAGAAATATAATCTATGTTGCTGTTGCTATTTATGCTATCATCGTTCTTAAAATCTAACGTTACTACTCATTCTCAAAAATTATTCTATTTACTATAATTTCTCCAAATGCAGGTAATGATCTCCCACTTTCATGTAAATGTTCATGTTATCGCAGATGGATCTGTTCCGTATTTTTCAATAGCTAAGTTTAAAATACCGTTTAGAATATTGACTACAGTCTACATATTTAGAATATTTACATTAACTATTATAACACTGCGTTACCCAGTAGTGCATTAATCAACACCAAATTGTTTTAACGAAATGTTTTAAAGCCGTGAATAACACGCCGAACGCTTTCAAATTTATATGCAAAAATTGCGACGCTCTCACACTCTCTTCTCCTTTATAGATATATGGTTGAAGCTGTGGCACTTACAAAAAACCGCCAATGGCGAATAAGAAGTTGCTCGTTGCGCCAAAAAACGCCAAATTAAAAATAAATTCCCCTATTTTACTACTTCTCGCATAGCTTGGAAGCAACGCAAGAAAGTTACATTTCAGTTCAATTATCGAAATCTTAAAAATTTATAAAAATTTGAAAATTTAGTTTTGCAGATTGATTCTTTCGATTTCTGTCATTACTCATATAAACCTTTCATATAACATAGGTCCCGATTCAAGGTGCGATTAGCACTTAAGACACTTCCCTTGTGAGAGGCACAATTTAATTGCACATAATTTTTGTACAATATGCACTAAAGCCGCGTCCGCTAGTCTATCTGCCATAAGGACACCTCACGCTCAAAGTCTAACCTGTTCGTTACAGTAGAAACGAGTCTTATCCCATTTTTAAATAAGGGGTGAGGATGTGAAATAGTGCAGAGATAGGGCAGGTTACCACCCTACCGAAAATCCCGGTTTGATTCGTACCAGTGCTGTAAAGATTCCTACCATTTTTCTGCACCCTCACAGACCTGAGTTTAGATCCCGGGGTAAAACCTTACATGTGCATATCAGTTCGATGGGATTGGGCAGCCCATGAGGATTCTTATAGCAATGAGCTTTTCCAGTAAAGCTGAAGGACCGCTTGTGGAGCTTCTGGTGGGGATGGGCTGCTCAAGTTGAACCATACTGCTCGCGTGAGGCCTCATGTGGGAACGTACTCTTCCTACGGGACTGGCACGCTCATGTATACTAAATACAAGCATAATACAATAAATCATTTCTGCTCCATTGTTTCAGAGGCCATTTAAACTCTTATTCTTGCATTCATTGTGCTAATATACAAGCTTTTCATTAATCACCACGGAATAAGGATTCTCAAAATTCTAGACTGCAGCAATTTCTATATTAGCACACTGGGAAATATAAATGGACAGTGTTTGTCTTACAAAAATTTATTACCCCTTAAAATTTGAAAATTTTTGTAGATAACACTAGGTAACAAATTTTTATGAAAGTTCTACTTCATTGGATTTCTTGACGTTTCTAGGATAAATTTTGTATGCTGATTCCGAATATGACTTCAGAATTTGTCTAGCTAAAACAGTTGTAGAGATAAAGTATGTATAGTTTGTTTCTGCATATGTCGCATAGAGAGAACGAAAGTATTATATATTTACCTTGACAAACTGCAAATACCATTATATGACACATAATACCTTTATATTTTACAATATATCTAAAAGTATGATACACTGTTATCAACAAACATGTACATACATTTTAATGTAACTGAAAATACCATTCAAAACTTCAGAAATGTACGCTGGAGCGTTTTTGGTTTTTGTGAGTGTATGCATCATAACGGACTAAACTCCAGGTATAGTCACCCATAAAATATTAATCCCATATTCCTAGGGACTGCTTCTCCATAACCTGGATGTCTTGGTGAAACCTTTCTCCATGCTCCTCACTAACAGCATCTACATTTTTTTTAGTAGTATTAAGTTTATTTACACCTGGGACGTACATATTTGATACACACAGTAACAGAAATTGAAAGTATTACATCGCACGTGTGGGTCCCGAGCAAAGGCTGCAGCATAATCCACTCAAGACCATCAACGTAGAGTTCTTAAAATTATTGGTGGGGGGGGGACACATTTTATATACATTTATACATTATAGTATATGTAAAATTGCAATTTATTTCAGATTATGGGGGGGGCTCGGACCCCACAGGCCCATACACTATGCCTATGGTCAAGACCCTGGATATGAGAACTCAATATGAGAGTATAAATGGTGCACCTTGAGTGACATTTTTGCAGCGCAACTCCTGGTAACTAAAGAGTTATTCATCTATCAGTCCCCTGTGGATTTCTACCTTGTAGAACTGTCAATGAATAGTCGCCATTGGTCAGGTTGGTGTGTAATACTGATTGCTTGAAACAGTCCCATCACATCTGAACAGAAGCAGATTCATTGGTCTGTTGTATAGTACTGAGCATAAGAAGTATGCCTCGTTCGGTATTCGGAAATTCTCACATTTGGTTGCAATAGTTCCAATCTGGATGCAAGTAGTTCTGCAGCAGCTTTTGCAAGATTCATATCCCTGAATACATCATCAAGTTCCTCTTGGACGGAAAAGTGCACTTCATCAGATTGCCAATCTTGATTCTCTACTTCAAAATCACCATCCTCATCCTATATTACAATGTTGTCTTGTTCTGTTGTAGATAGAACTGGGATAGACAAATGTGCACCATGTGGCACTGCTGCAATAGAGGATGATATATCTGGATAAATTAGCTTTTTCTTGCCGTGTGCCTTCTTATAATCAGATACATCAACTACGTAAAAGTAACAGGCAGTGATGTGATTTGTTAGCTCTCTCTACATTCTGGGGACTGCAAATGGCATACTTTTCTTAGTTCCCCTTAACCATCCTTCCAACGTTGATTTGTATCCACCACAAATAACATGAGGAGCCCAGGACTTACAATAGGCCAGGCCCCAATAATCCGCATCCTAAACTACTTCACATATGCTGGTAATACTTCGCATTCCTTGAAATCGTGCGTTTCATCTGAGCAAGATCAATCCAACACCTGCAAACGTAGCAAAAACAGTTCGCCGGTGTTTTATAATCTCTAGAAGCTATTATATTACATTAATATATCTTCAATACAGAAAAAACAACATCAGCATGTATCCACTAAACTCATAAAGCGACATACAAATAAACATTACCACTGAAGTAGGCAAGGTAGAATTACGTAAAAAGGATAAAAAATTTGAATGAAACAAATTTTTGTTGCGTGATTAATGTATAAAGTTACTGTTTCGAATTTACATTTTATAGACGAGCTATATACACGCCTTATTAATGGATTCTAACATCGAATAAATTGATTTTAAATTTTAGTATACAGTAATAAACAGTGAAATCTGTCTTTGACGATATTTTTCTCTTGGCAGATATAAAATATATTCAATAAATATATAAAATACATATATAATATATAATGTAATAAATATATAATATATAATGCACAAATATATAATATATAATGTAATATATATAATATATAATGTAATAAATATATAATATATAATGTAATAAATATATAATATATATAATAAATATATACGATATAATGTAATAAATATATAATAATATATATGTAATAAATATATATATATATAATGTAATATATATAATATATAATGTAATAAATATATAATATAATAAATATAAATATAAAATATATCCGGTTCAACCTTATCTATAATGATATCTATTTCGATTCCTTGAGTATCATTATAGAAGATTTCACTATATTACTATATACAGCTTCAAACTGTAATAAAATATATAGTTATTTAAACAGTGCAAAATTAAACATCAACTGAATATAATATTATCAAATATATTATTAATTATTGTTATTAATTGAATATACAGTAGAACCCGTGTATAAGGAGGAGGTTGGGATCGACGAAAATGCTCGCTATATGCGACCTCTGATTCCATCCAATCCATTTTGAAGTTTAGAATTTCAATCTTTGAAAAAGGAAATCCGCATAGGTATAGGTGTGCGCATAGGTATATGCGCACAATAATATTCAGTTTTGAATTCGTTTAAAATTTAATGAATAACGTACTATATAACTAAAATTCAGTACAATGAGTTAAAATAAACGTAATGTAAATGGACTTATATTAAAATTCGTTTTCCCAAAATGAGTTTTACTTAGAGATGGTAAAAATAGGTTTCATCATTGCTTGTTTTATTTTTATTAGTATTTATGTTCCTTTAGTAAAATACTTAATCCATTAAAAACGTGGTCATCGGTGTAATTCATTGCTTCGAAAAAACGGTCAATATTTTCTACGAATTCCATGACGGTAACATGCGAGTGATGGTTTGTATGCGGCCAATTGTTTATACGATCGAAAAGCTATTATATCTATGAGGGAGACTTCTTCTCTTTGTTCTTAACGTAGCAAAAGAAATTTACGCTCAATAAATAAATTTTTGTGCGATAAGCAGGCCCATGCTTTCTTCTGTATGATGAATAGATTTAACGGACGGTTGTCAAGCTGATTCGTTTTGGTGGACGCTATGGTAAATTGCTTATTTTCTGTAAAAGAAATAAAAGTTCTCGGAATTTTTCCCGTTTCAAGGCCTGGAAATGTTGTTTCATTGAGTATGCCTCAGCTTAAAAAGTTCTCAATTATCGTCTTCTTTTTTTTTTAAAGTATGTTTAGAATTTTCTATACAGTGTGTTTAAAAAATCTCCATACATTTCCTTGTTAAATCGGGTTTCTAAATAGTTTTATTCGCAAAAAATGATTAAGTTGCGTACTATAAATAATATAATAATAAAGTAATAAATAAAATATTATTATTTTATTTATTAATTAATTTGATTATGGATATTTTATTTATAGCATTGCTACACATAGAAATAAATAAAATAATAAATACATAGTAATAAATAAAATAATAAATAGCAACAAAATAATAAGTAAATATAGTAATAAACAAAATAATAAATAATATAGTAATATATAAATATTAAATTATGGCCGGTTATATGCCCCAAAGGTATTGAATAAGGATTTGGCAATTGTAAAATTAATAAAGATATTTTACAGTTGCTAAATCCCTATTTACAAATACAGTATAATTTCAACTTAACAATACGCGATTTAACTATATCCTTGATTTAACGATTGTTTTTATTGGTCCGGATTCACTTATATTGAGTCCGGAATTATATTTTTCTCGATTTAACGTTTACTTTCCTTCATTTAGTGATAAATTTTCGTCATGAGCCTGTAGCTGCAAGTAGAATTTCAGTTACAAAATCAACTGTCATCAGAAAATCAACTTCAATTGAGTTCACTCAATTGAAGCAAATATAAATAACAACTGAACCTTGTGGGCTCCTGTGCTGGATGAGGATGAAAATGGTTATGTTTAATTTTTAGGTAAAAGTGTAATTTTTTTAAAATAAGATTTTAATATTTTAAATAAGATCGCAATTTGTTTAAGTAAGATTTTAATTTTTTAATGTAAGATTGTAATTAACGTTCAAAAGTTTGTTTTCGGTACCATGAGATTTATAGCAATTAGCAATGATTTAAAAATGATGGTAAACATGCTACTGCTCCCAATATCTCATAAAAAACAAGCTCATAACTTGACAATGTGGATATAATACGACACCCTGAGGAGGGTTAGCATTGTTAAAAATTGTGTAAAGATTATGTTAATATAATTTAAATATTGTAAAAACTTAGTAAATAACGTTAAAAATTGTGCAAATAATTCGTTAAAATGTTTAAATAATTTATTATAAACTTCTAAAACATATATAAACGATCTCTTACGAAACTGTGGAAATTATGAGTCAAAAAAATTTAAGAACATGTTAAATAGAGTAAATCTTTTTTAATAAGAAAGCTGGTTTTATAGTAAGTTGGGTTGATTTTCGGCAGACTATTGGTGCCAAAATATACATAATTCGCATAAATTGCACATTTTCTGAATGTGTTATTTAACTCTAGTGCTATTTTTTCTCAATTAATATATATATATTAATGAACGTAAATGAATTTCATACGGTAATGAGAAAAATTTATATAAGAGTTTATATAAGTTAAAAGATTGAAAGTCACAAAAAGAATAAAAAGCTGAAAGCAAATTCGAAGTTGATTTGCATAAAAGCGAACGTTATTTCAAAGTTAATGCTAGAAAATTTAATAATAATACACTGTTCCTAAAAACACTGATTATGAAGCTGTTTTTAATCACATTTAAATTATTTTCTTTCAAAAGTACCCAGATGCCATAAACCTTCGGGTTTAAAATTAATTTCCTTATAATATTAGGTTCCCACTATTAGCAGTAGCGACCTGTAAATTTGCTGTTTTTCTCGGAAGAAAACTGATTCATTTTCGAAAATTGCCGCCGGTCTGAAACTAATTACATCCAAATTACAAGTCGCTTTCGGGGATAGCCATAATGCAGTTGTCAGCGTCTTTTTTTTCACCTTGACATTTAATCAGGCAGCTTCTCACCACCAGTTCCCCTTTTCGCACTATTGCATTCATTAACATGAAGAAATGAAATAGTTGAAAGTTTTAAATTTACGATTTGCAACAGCGGTTATATTTATAACCGTAAATTGTTACTCGCGCTGCTTTATGGATTTTATTTGAGACTGGGAAAACTTGATTTCATCCTGAAATTTGGCATATGAAAAAGAAATCAAGTAAATTTTAATGATTACAATTAATATGTTTTATATATAAGTGTTATAAATAACGTTATAACTAATATACAAATCATTATTTAATTTATTTAAACTTCATAGACAGTCGGATAAATACCGCATAGGTGTGTGTGTGTTAGTTTGACAGAATCGAAAATATTATAATGTATTCATATAATGAATGCTACTCGCCAATAATCGGCATGCAAAAAAATAATAACAAAAGACAATACAGGCAGCCGGAACATCGTAGTTCGAAATTCTGCTTCTTTGGCATCAAAGGTTAGGATTCCTCTGAACACTGTAAGTTCCTGCGCAGCTTAACATTTGCTATCCTTGCGCCGTAAGAGCACAGGCAACTAAAATGTCCTGATAAAGCCTTTTAGAGGCCATATGATGCTCTCCGTCACTGAAACATCCCATTCCCAGTCGTAATCAGTCTGAATGTTGCTGCTTTGTCACTAATTTTCACAATGTAGTACTTGTGAGATTTGATCGCAAAGTCCAGCCCTTGTTTTCTAAGAACATCTCTTTACTATTTTCTTTTATTACTGGAGTACGCATATGTATAATCCCTCATATTACATGTATAATCCCTCATTGTAGTGTAATTTTGTATATACATATAAATATATGGAATTGTAGCTCTATAACCCCCTACTTTATGAGTTTTATGGGTACGCTATTGCTCTTGATCCTAATTTCTCAACAATTGACTTTGCTTTATCCACGATAACAACTGGAGTCAAGGAAGAACGTTTGCTATTATTCATATCATCTACTCATAGCGACTATGTGTAGTTTCTCCTGGGGTTTTTTTTGTTTTTTTTTTTTATGTTTGCTTTTGCTATAATTCACGTGCGTTGCACATGTTTTCTTAGCCTGTTAGATTTTCACACTATTAATAATTATTGATTATAATCATTAATATTTTATTCAAAATCAGCTAAGTAGGAACCACGATTTCGTATAAGAAGCAGTGTGAGGAAAAAATTTAATAAATAATTGTAAAACTAATTTTTTATCTCCTAATTTCAAAATCGGCGGTATTTTGAATCGGCGCAAATCGAATACCGGTACCAATAAGAAAAAAAAAATAAAGAAGAGGTTAAAAATTAAAATAAAGAAATTTAGAACGACGAGAAAGAAATGAAAAATAAAATAATTACAGAAAATTAAGATCAGAAAATTGAAGAACAAGAACGTGAATCTAAATTTTTGCATCGTTTCGAGGGTTGCTGTATTCTTTATCAGTCACAGGGCTGCATAAAAATCCTCAACGGTTTCATAACATTTATGCAAGGCAAAATTTGTGCCTTTTTTAAAATTGGAATGTGCCATTTACCTTCAAACGACTAAAAAATGTCCCATTTTGTTAGGATGTTTCCCCTAGTGCCCTTGCATCCTGGGTTTTTCCTAGTGCCCATCACCTAGGTTCACCAAATGAACAAACCCACCCTGATTAATTTGTATATAAATATCGGTAGGTCACTTAAAATATCTTGTCGATTAGTCTCGTATAGAATATCTAATAAAAGATAAAGAGAAAAAATTTCTGCAAAATATGTTACATCATAATTGTTGTATTTTTAATATCAACCAGTCAACCAAAACTCTAACTATCTTCGTTAGCTACGCAAATTAGTTTGCTTTAGAAGGTAGCAATTTTTTTCACGAGATTACCTAGATTAAAAAAAGAAAACAATTTTTTCACTTATGAAAAATTATTTCATGGAAACAAACTTCTTTACATTCATTAATTAGTAAAATTGCGCATGTTATTGTCTTTAGCGAATTTTTTTCCTCATTCGCTCTTTCCTTTTTTTACATATTTTTTTCTTGAAAAGGGCTACTGAAAAACACAAGAGAGAAAGCATTTGCTAATTGCTTTTAGAACATTTTACGTTCTTAAAAAAAGCAATTTTTATTCGTTTCTTGTTAGTCTCCAACTTTAAAAGTTTTATTTTTTGCTATTCTTTTTGAAGTTTTATCCTTTGAACTTAAGGCATTTAAAGATAAATAGCGATAACATTAAAAAAAAAAATTTTTTATTCCAATGAAATCTAACATCCGTCGTAATTAATACCAAAAAGAACTACACTGGTGTTAAAATTGATTTAGATTGCTTATGTGTTAATTTGCTTTCTAGTATAGTTATTCTAGCATTCTAGTAATTTTTTACGAGCACATAAGCATTTTATTTGTGAAGATAATTTAGTTGTGGAAATTTAAAAAAAAATTTGCTTATGACGTGCGTATATGTATTGATTGTTCTTAATTAAAAATAAAAAGTGCACTTATACCAAGCATACCGCGACCCGTGTATAGCTCCAAATAATTATAAAGTAGTGCAAAAATAATTTTTTAATGATAAAAATGCATTCAGAGAAGTACTTTTTTTAAATTATAATTTTAAACATTTTTAAAAATGTAAAAATTATATGCCTTTCCTCGTCTAAATGCCACAAATGAGCTTTACCATGAATTTTATATGAATATTTCCATGAACTTTACCATGAATTTTATATGAATATTTCTATGAGCGCAAATTTTCAAATAGGGATTCTGCTTCAAAAGTGTAATTTGTTAAAAACATTGTTAAAATAAGTGTTTAAAAGTAAAATAAGAAATATCCTTAATATAATGACGAAACTTACGACGAATAGTGTTAAATAACTCTTAGAAATTAAGAAACGAAGGAATATTCGGTTTTTTTTTTTCTTCATTAGTATGATGTACATTTATAATCCATGTTGCATTTGGCTCGTTTCATCCATTTAGTTATCAAGTCCTTTCTAAGGACCTTAGATAATCAGAGATACCAGCTTATAATATCAGCTGTATTCAGAAGTGCGCCTTGGATTTAGTGGCAGAATTTTTTGTCATTTTTCAATGCGTTGAGATGGTGCTGTAGATTTTTAGGAACGGCACCCAATGCACCCATTACAACAAGAGCAAATGTAGCCTTTCTCCTCCAATTATTATTATTATATTTGTGCGTGTCCTCGCACTTGGCGGATTAAGCTTAAGACGAGTGGTGCCAAGTTCTCAAGTCTACCTTCAGTGTGAAAATATTTTTGTATGTTTCATTCTGGTGCCAAGTTTAAAAATTTTCTGACTGTTCGGCAGGTGTTTAGTATTGTTGCTTTTTGCATCTGTATGTATGTGTTGGGGTCAATTTCAAGTGTCTCCAAGTTCTTTTGGAGTGTGGTTGGTATTATACCTGTTGCTGATAAGACAAGAGGGATAACGTTTACCTTATCCATGTACCACATGTCTTTAATTTCCTACCTTAAGTCTTGGTATTTAGTCATTTTTGTGGTGTATGTGTTCTGAATGTTATTTGTGTTGGGTATTGCTATGGTATGTGTGGTTTTACTGGTTTTGTCAATTAGGATTATGTCTGGTCTGTTGTGTGGTGTCGTTTTGTCCCTCATAATAGCCCTATCCCAGTACAATTTGCGTGTTTTGTTCTCTAGTATTGTTTCTGGTTCGTATTTGTAGTAAGGATTCATGTTGGTTATCAGCTTGATTCTGACAGCAAGTTTTTAGTGAATTATGTTTGCCACTTGATCGTGACGGTATTTGTAGTCTGTTTGGGCAATTATCTTACAATCTTATGTTACATGTTGTGTTGTTTCAAATGTTAAGTCACATTGTCTACGTTGTTCATTTTCTATACTTTTCTTCAGGATGTATCGCTGGTAGTTTCTTGTTTTTTATGACCTGGTCCTGGATTGCCATCATGAATCCTTCCGTTTTTGGTTATAAGGTTCCTTGGGTTAGCCATGTGTTCGAGATTTTTTTGTAGATGTGGTGCTGTTGAAGATCATTATAGTGTCTGCCATGAAGTGCTTTGCCTGCCTGTTCCTTCAGTTTCTTTTCAATGTGTACGGGTGGTATTTCTATCGGTACTGAAACTTAGTGATGTGTGGGAGGCATCTGCGTCTACAACTGCTTGGATGAGAGGAGACTGTCTGCTCTTTTTAAAAAAGTACTGCCCCACGTTATGGATTTGCTTCTCATGGAGATCTTTCAGGTCGATTTGTCCTCGTCCATCATCCTCTAGAGGGAATAGTTTTTCTTTGGGTTGTTGACGGATGTAGTTGTCTGTATTTTGTTTGTGTAGTTCTCATTACCTGTTGTAGATCCTCTAGTTCTATGTTTGACCATTTGATGATTCCAAAAGGAGTATGTTAGTACTGGGAATGCAAAGAAGTTAATTGCTTGTGTGATGTTCTTGCTATTCAGCTTGATCTTCAATATTGTTTTTAGCCTGTCCTTGTACATTTGTGTGAGCTTTGTTTTGATTAGTTTATGTTCTTGTCTTTGGGCCTGCATTATTCCTAGATATTTATATGTTTCATGTTCTTGCATGGTTTCCATCATTCCTCCGTTATCCAGTACAATCTCATCTAGTTTCATTTGTTTGGCGCCTCCAGGTATTTTGAATTTATTCAGACCAAACTCCATCTTTATGTTGTTTGAAAATGCCTCTGTAATTTGGATCAGGTGACTCAGTTGAGGGATAGACGGTGCATATAACTTTATATCGTCCGTGTACATGAGGTGTGATACCTTCTGGAGGTTTTTCTTGGCTTTTTTGATCATGTGGCCATAGTTGCTCTTACTTAGCATTCTTGATAGAGGGTTTAGTGCTAGGCAGAACCATTGGGGGCTAAGGGTATCCCCTTGGAATATGCCTCTTCTAATAGGTATTTCGTTGGTGCATAGCACATTGTTTTGCTCTCTGAGATGTATTGTAGTTCTCCATCTCTTAATGCTATGCTCCAGAAATCTTACTATGGTGAAGTGTATTTTATATATTTTCAGGATCTCGATTAACCATGAGTAGGGCACCGAGTCGAAGGCTTTCTTGTAGTCAGTGTAGGCAGTATTAAGGTTTCACTTTTGTTTCTTGTCTTGTTCTAGGATCACAGATTCAATTATTAGTTGTTCCTTGCATCCCAGTGTGTTTCTCTGGAATCCCCTCTGTTCCTCAGTCAGTATGTTATTTATGTGGCAATGCTGTCTTATTTTTTCGGAGATGCATCCAGTAAAGATTTTGTAAAGCGTGTTAAGATATCTTATTGGTCTGTATTTTACTAGGTTCTTCGTGTCTTGTTCTTTCGGCAGTAAGTGGGTAATGCCTTTAAGTAGAAAACCGGCATCTTGCTAGGGTCTTCCATTATTGATGTCAATTCTGTTGCCAGCTGTGAATTGGTACTTGTAAATTTCTTATACCAATAGTTTTGGATTTTGTCCACACCTACTGCTTTCCAGTTATGTGTTTTTCTGATAACATTTTGAAGTTCTTCAGTGGTGGTTCCTTCATATTCCATTCCTGTTACGTACTTTCCCGCTGTCCTTTCTTCCTCTATCCATGAAGCTTTGTTATGTTTCACTTCGTAGGACCAAAGCTATTTCCAAAACTCCTCAATTTCTGTTATGTGTGGGGTTTCATTTTGTTGCTCCGTTTGGGAGCTTGTAAGGGTTCTAAAGAAGGTTTTGTTGATTTTTTGTGAACAATTTGTTCTGTGCCTTTCTAACAGCGCTTTCTTTGTATCGCCGTAGCCTTTTGCTGTAGTTTTTTCACTTAGTTTTTGTTTTAGGGTGTCAAGGTATTCGTTGGCATATTTGTTATTATTATCATTAAATCAAACAACAATATCAATCAACGTTTATTGGCGTAGTGATACTAACACCGATGTTATGGCGTGATTAGATGGTGAAACGTTCGAAAGAAAATAAATATTTCTGCGTTCGGTGGGACCTGAACCCACGACTGCATGTAACTGGCATGTAAAAAAAAGATATCCGTAATTCGCATGTATTCGTGAATAGGACTTGCCGTGCACAAACGGTACCGCAAGCAATGTATTTTTTTTCTATAACCAAACCATAAGGGTGCCAAAAATGGGCACAGGGCACCCCAAATCCGGACCTGGGGTGGTGAAGAATTAACGAAGCATTAAACCCTTTATAACATTTAAGGCATTTAAATATACATCATTGCAGTATTTGATTCCTTAAAGGTGTATATATATCATCATCATATTCAACCATTATCTATCCACTGCTGGATGAAGGTCTCTCCAAATGCTTTCCACACAAGTCTATCCTGAGCAATTCGCTTCCACGTCACCCCAACCTGTTTTCTTATTTCATCCACCCATCTAGTTTGAGGACGTTTTCTAGGTCTTCGGTGGTCTCTTGGAATCCAGTTCAGAATTTCTGTTGTCCATCGTTGATCAGTTCTTCTTGCAATATGCCCAGCCCATCGCCATTTCAGCCCTTTTACTTTAACAATGATGTCCTCTACTCTAGTTTGCTCTCTCACCCAAGTGTTTCTTTTTCGATCTCTCCTAGTTATTCCAAGCATGCACCTCTCCATGCTCCTTTGCGTTGTCTGTAACTTTCGTATTGCTCCAACTGTTAGACTCCATGTCTCTGATCCATAAGAGAGGACTGGCAATACACACTGGTTGAAGACCTTTCTTTTTAGACACAAAGGCAATTTCCCCTTCAGGATAAAACTGTTTCTTCCAAATGCACTCCAGCCAAGTTTAATACGTCTGTTGAGTTCTTTCATAATGTTGCCATCCATTGAAATCAGCTGGCCAAGGTAAATATATGAATCAGCAATTTCTAGCTCAATGTTGTCAACTTGTATTTTTGTTTCCTCTACGAAATTATTGAACATGATCTTAGTTTTTTGTAGGTTCATCTTGAGTCCAACTTCTTTACTTCTAGTTGAGAGCTCCTGTACCATGTCTTGGAGTTCTAATGGGTTCGTTGAAAAAATAACAATGTCATCAGCAAACCGCAAATGATTTAAATATTCACCATTTATTTTTATTCCCTTGTTATTCCAATTTATCAGCTGAAAAATCATCTGTAAAGCTGAAGTAAAAAGTTTTGGAGAAATGGTATCTCCCTGCCTCACACCTTTGCCAAGTTTGATTTAGTATTTATTATTTCATTCTAATTTAGTATTTAAGTGCACTTTACATCTCACCATTCGATGATCACTTCCAGTATTAAATCTGTTCAGTACACTGCAATCTTCAATAATTGATTTCTTGTTTGCCAGGATATAGTCAATTTCACTAGTTCCCCCATTTGGGTGTTTCCATGTCCATTTTCTTTGCGGTTTCTTCTTAAAAAATGAATTCATGATGCTAAGATTTTCAGCTTCTGCAAATTCGATGAGTTGATCGCCACGTTCATTCCTTTCCCCATATCCGTATTTACCAACCGATGTCTCTCCTTGTTCCTGTTGTCCAATTCTTGCATTGAAATCCCTTATATAATTTCACCTATAAATCTAATTTCCAGTTCAATCAACTGCAAATGATTCTGAATCTGCTATATTATATATCCGTATAAATAACGTTAGCAATTTTTTAAGTATATTTATTTCAGAAAATATACAGTATGTGCGATACTTTTATAATAGACACGCTAGCACTTTCCTTTAGTTTTTTTTATTTTTAATGCATTTTGTCATGTACATTTTTCTGGGTCCTCAATGCAACAGATATTTAAAAATGTTACGTTAATATTGATAGTGTTATGATCAGAGCTCGACGAATCCGGATGTCCGATTGTCACTAGCGGATTAGACTTTTACAGATGACGAGTATATCACCGTTTTTTGCTAGCAAAATTTTCATTTTGATGAAGGCAATTGTACCATTCTTGTAATGCGAGTATATTTTACCGTGATTTGTTCACCTTGTTTATGGTGATATTTGATACTGTTATGGCAAGATACGTATCTAAATAAGCTTATCTTCTCAAACTAATAGAACATAATTCAAAAGAAACGCCAATCAGACAACAACGTCCAGAAGTTTTGCCTATCCTGGAATGTTCTTTATATTTTATTTTGTTCTCCCTTCTCCTTTATTTTTTTTCATTGTTTTTTCTTTTTTTGGTCTTTCTCCTTTCTTTCTTGGGCGTTCCCAAAACGTGACTTGGGGCGCGCTTCTTGACTCAATAATTAGCTTTGTCACCGGCAGTTAACGACCTCACTTTCCAGGCCGGCGCCTGGACCTCTTCTATTCTTGCTCCGGTAATCAGTGTCCCAAAGCGGAGGACGAGGAGCAGCAGCAATAGATGTGGCCGGAAAAGAAGGTCCGGGATCGCTCATTAGAAGCAAAGGCACGAAATGGGCGACGGCGATACCACAAACACGTCCCTGAGCTATGCGCTCTTTTCGCAGAAACACGTTTTTCACACGTTCGGCTCATCGTCTGTCTGCAGTTTTAGAATCTTTGTCCTGATAGGCCTCAACCCTGTTTCTGCAACTTGTTTCAGGTCAGATTCGTCGCCTTGAAAAAAGACTGAAATCTGAGAAAAATAGGACCTGTAGTTGGAAAAACCAACTGCATAAACCTACTCACCTATTCTCTGGAACTATGGCGATTCGAAAATTTTCAACAAAAAAAAGTGTCAGTTGCCATATGAACAAATATATATACAGATTAAAATCATCGGAAGCACGTATCATCATAAACACTACGTGCGCTAAAAGTATTTTATTTGTCAATTTCAATCAAAAGATACACATTTTGTGCTGTATTTTCTGAATTGCTTTATTCAAAAAATACTTTTCTGTGTGCGATTGAAGGGATTGATAACATCTATTAATAATGCCATTAGTTCAAACTTTATTACATTATTACCATTAATTTTCTAATATAATCAATTACCTAAATAAAATTTTGAAAAGTAAGTAATAAATAAAAAAAATTATTTAAAACGTATACTTAACTAATTTTAAAAAATGTCATCGTTAGTATAATGCAAACATAAATTTTATAATATATGAACTATTTAAGAAATCTTTTAACGCAAAATTTGAGATTGAAATAAAAGTCGTTGAGATGACTGATTTGATCTGACTTATAAAATTAGTAAGTATTAATAATGTATTGTATTTTTAACTATTCAATTTTCAAGTCAATCAAGAACGTCAATTTTATCAATATCAGCAATAATATTCTTGGTTCAAATAATCTACATTTAATCTGTTACGGAGTTGAATATTACTTTTTAAAAAATGCCTATCTATTTTGGTCCTAAATTAGCAATTTTTTTATATTTAAAATTTTTGTTTTTTTATCTTGATTTTTAGAAATATCGCCAAATATTTTTATGACATGCATTGACATCTTTAATGTCAATTTCATGGTAGTCATGTTATAAGCGCAGCATTTAAAAGTAATAGAACAAAATATATGCCCCATTATCACCACTATATACTTTTAAGGGGGTTCATTCCCCTTCAGAATTTTTTTTATTAAAATTATGATTTAATTTTTTGAGTGTACGTTTATAGGGCATACAGTATTGACATTAGGAGAAAATATAATTTGCAGCTAACTTACTTTTTAAGAAAAAATGTATAATATGTTGAAAAACGATGTTCACCACTTTTTATACTTAAGTTTTCCACATTTTTATTTTTAATATTTTATCTTGCTAAAGATAAAGTAAACAAAAATTTATCTGACGGATTTTTGTTATCTGTCATAGAACCAGAGAAAAACAATTTATATTTTAACAATATTTCGTAATGAGAAACATAAAACAAGATAAAATGTGTACTTAAAATTAAAATATCAAAATTCTGTTTACACAGTTTATTTATATCAGTATATTTTATATATCTGCCAAATTTCAAGATAATATCTTGAACGGCTTAAAAGCCTTAGCATTTTGAATTTGAAAAAATTGCAAATATGAAATTCCGAGTAAATTGAACTTGAAGATAAAAATGCCCTGTTATTATTATTATTATTATTATTATTATTATTATTATTATTATATACCATTAGTAAAAATTTCTACATGATGGTGTTCCGCTTGACCTAGAAACAAAATTTTGATCTTATTAGATTTGCAAAGACTCGTATTTTTTTAAGCAAATAATTTTTTCAAGTTTGGTCATTTTTGGGTTGGACAGGCCCCCTTAATAGCTTTTTTAATAATTTAAACTTTTGTGGTGATCCAATTTATAAGGACAAATTTTTAATGATAACAGGAAAATGTAATATTTATAATACTCCCATTGAAATGCTGA
>QLNU02015360.1:260937304-260949145 GCA_006491805.2 Dysdera silvatica | reverse complement strand
AAAAGAATGAAGCATTGCTTTTCTCCAAATGCTCATGAAATTCAAAGCAAAGCTCCTGAAAAATTCGAATCATATAGTTAAAATTTAAACGGGGGAAAATTTTCGATCTAGAATGAAAAATGCATCGAAATTCTGTTCTCTAGCTTTACCCTTTAATTTAAAAGTAATCTCCATCTATTCATTTATGTATTTTTCTCAGTCTCTCCCTAAGTAACTTCTTCACGTATGTATATAAATTCTTGCTCCAAAGGTTAATAATGAAATGAAATTAAAAATTTCGCAAAATGTGAAATTTTTTTTAATTAGATTCATCTTTAAAAGGCTTTTGCGTTTCTTTACCACGTGGAAACTCCTTTTGCATGCGAAATATTTGATAAATAGAGAATTTTAAAAGGCATGAAACAAAATATGCATCTTCGACATAAAAAGCGGTTCTTAATATTTTATTTTCCATTTGTAGTTCGTTGGAACTTAAAATCTACACGTAATTGAATCAAATGATTAGCTTGGAAAAACAGTTAGCTACTTGTGACCCACCAGTCCCTTTTCCTGGCTTTTAGACCAGTGCTTCTCAAACTTCACTGGCTCTAAGCCACTTTCTATATTTCTTTAATTATCGCGGATCACCGGGGCAGGATCTTAGGAGTAAATTAAAAAAAAATGGATTGTCTGAAACTAAGGTCTTTAACTTTGATTAATATCATTAGGCCCTGTTTAATACTATCAGTTGCAAACTAAATAATTGTATTTTGCATGCATCATTATTGAAACGTCAAAAATATTCGTTGTCAGGTCCTTACAATATCTAATACGTATCTTTTAAATTTCTTAAACACAAGCGGACATGTCAGTGTTATAAATTCTATTATCCGCATCTTATTCTTTTTTCTTCTGGATTTCCTTCCTTCCTTTCTTCCTTCCTTCCATCCATCCATCCATCCGTCCGTCCGTCCGTCCATTTATCTATTTATTTATTTTATTTTTGGAACAGTGATATTAAATACATTATTTCACTACCTTTTCTTCTGAAATTTCCTGACGATTCTGCGAAATATTTCATGGGTTCCGTGAGCGGTGAAATCTAGTTAATGCGGCTAGCTTAGAACGGACCTCTCGTTAGTGCGGACAGATTCTGTTTTCCCGTCTGAAGCATATATATATATTCCATGTTAAAGACTTCGCTTAATGCGTACAGCTCATCGGACCGCACTTTGGGAAACACTGCTTTAGAATGAGTGAGAAATTATCGCGCGTAGATAAAGACAAACAAGTCTGTGTATGCAAGAAAATTGGACGTAACACTACGCAGGTTAATTACTCACATGAAGTCGCGTACAACGTTGACTTTTGCTTATTAATTTAAGCCTGTGCATACATTCTGGTGGCCCTGCGGTGGCGCAGTGTGGTAACGCGTTCGCCTAGTGCGCCGTTAATCCGGGTTCGACTCCCAACAGTGCAAAGAACGCTTACTCAGAGATCTCATAAAGATCGCACTGCTCACTGTAGTCCGGGGTTTGGTTCCCTAGGCCTTAAGAGGTTCGGATTCCTCGGAAAACAGTAGGTCCCGGCGCAGCATGACCATTGTAGTCTTTGAGCCGTAAAACCACAAAACAAACAAACAAACATCCTGGTATGTCAATAATATTTCATTTGCAATTTACAAGGAATTCAACCAAGTTAATATTTAACTAAGTTGGACTATTACATATTTAATGTATTGACTGTTTAATGCAAGTGTATAATATTTGTTTTGTGTACGTCTTTTTTACGATTTAGAGAAACAAGGAAAGTAACTTTAGTAATAGTGATTTCGTCATTTTTAAAGCTTTAATGGCGCGTTAATGACTTAGTATTAATAGAAAACTGCGAATTTTAAACCACATAGTCACCATCTATCTTACCTGTATTATACAGTGTTTGTTATTTTTTACTAGATTTTAAATTTAATATTTAATAAAACGTTCACACATATCGATGGTACTAAAATATATTATTTATTATCAATTTTAATATCGATGGTGTTGGGCAGAAATCTGGTAAATGCACAAATTGAACATTCGAAGAAATGCAGTTTAAAATTTACATTTTATCAGGGACATGACATAGACACAAATTACAGTTAGGCAATGTATTTACAGATGGCGCTGGTAGCTTTAAATCAAAACAAGCAATTACCGCATTGTACAAACAAATACCGCATTGGATCGTTGTCGTTTTCGTTGTCGTTGGATCGTTTATAGGTATGTAACTTCCTACGCGCTTAACATAATTTCACCCAAAAGTATATTTACCACATTTGTGTGCTACGCCGTTGCTGTAGATGCATAAAGATACAGAGTGTAAGAATTGCACATCATTTTTAAAAATAAAACGAATAACGAATACAGACGATCTAAGCATATATAATTTTCTCAAAAATTACCCATGTATTCCTTTAGTCACGGAAGTTTTCTTTTACAGGAGGTGTTCTTTCAAAAGGAAGCGTTCATTTGGAAATATTCTTTTAGTAGGAAGTGTTCCTTTGGAAGTTTTCTTATAGCAGGAAGTATTCTTTTAATAGGAAGTGTTTACTTAGTAGGAAATATATTTAGTAGGAAGTATATTCTTTTAGTAGGAAGTATATTCTTTTAGTAGGAAGTATATTCATTTAGTAGGAAGTATATTCTTTTAGTAGGAAGTATATTACTTTAGTAGAAAGTGTATTCATTTAGTAGAAAGTGTATTCATTTAGTAGAAAGTATTCATTTGGTGTATGTATGTTTAAGTATTTGCACACAAACGTTGTATACACTTGTGTGTATGTGTGTGTTCGTGAAAATAAGGAACAAAGAGGATGTAGTACTTCAAGTGAAAACAACATTTTCTTGTTATAGTGTCATAGGTGTACGCAGAAAGTTCATAAGGGGGGTTATAGGCTCAATGGGGGATTACAGAGCTACAACTCACATATTCCTATGTTAAATATACAAAATTTCATTGCAATGGGGGTGTTACAACCTCCATCAACACCCCCCTGCGCACATCAATGTTTTTTGTACACTTTATGTAACTCCAGTTCTCCAAAATGCACAAATACATCTTCTTTGCCAACCTTATCAACAGCCATGTGTCCAACTTATGCTATTTGTCTAATATTGCTTTTCAATAAACAGAACCTTCCATATGTCTAAACTCAAAGGGCGGCCAAACTAGCCCCATACCTGTTTATCATTGGAATTTTTGCGTTTTTGCATTTTTTATTTCGTTTCTTCTGCATCTTCGTTCTGGCAAGTATTTCCGCTAGGTGTTATGGGAGTAGAGAAAATATCGTTTTTCCAGTGTGACAAAATCTGAGAGCTTGTATTAGTCGTTCGGCACAATGCAATGGACATAAAAAGTAAAGAAAATGCGTAGTGGTGACAAGCTTCGAGCTTGCAGACGTGACTTATTCATCGACAAGAAAATATTCTTGACGAGTCTTTGACAGAACGAACTTGCCAAGAAAAGTTGACAGACAAATTAGCTATTGAGAACTGCGTTCCTTTTCGTCTTTGGGGGAAGTCTTAAGGGTAGTTGACAGTTTTCCAAGGAGGTCTGTCTCATTCGAGAACAAATCTCAAGGTGGAGACTATGTCCGCTGTTTATGACGGACAATCTTCTCACCTTGCCTACTCTTAGAACGAGTAGATGATGTCTTGACAACAGGTCTATTGTAATCTGTTTTTTCACCAGAAGGTGGTCCGCCCTTTTCAAGTCTCTAAGGTCCAATCTTTTCCCAAGATTCGCTGGGCATTTTTCGTCGTGGGAACCAATTGCTTTCGACCTGTCTTCGAGGGGTCCCAAATAACGGCCTCTAGATAGTGCTTGGTATATCCAATAGAATCCTCAATGAAAACCACGGAATCTAAAATAAAGAATTGATAATTTACGGTGGGTATAAAACCAAAAAAAGCTATTATATATAAGAAAAAATGCAGAAAAAAAACAAGAAATATTAAACAAAATTTTTAAATGTAGTTTAGAACACCTTTTTCTAACTCAGATATTATTTGATAATTTTTCTAAATACGGTACATGCCCTACTCGACCAGTATTACAAAAAATTATTAATACATTTACTTTGCTTCTTATTTATTATGTATATATATTTATTAGTTCTTATTTAAATAAGTTATATCTCCAGTTTTATTTAAAAATCAGTGATATAAATAAGGAAAAGTAAATATAGTAAAATCTCGTTAATACGGCCTCGCTTAAAGCGGACCTCTCGTTAGTGAAAACAAATTCTTTTTCCTCGTCTGAGGCATATGTACACTCAATGTTAAAAACTTCACTTAATGCATACAGCTCATCGGATAATTCGGACCAAGTCCTTTGTGCAAAGCAAAAATTACTTTTTTTTTTAGGAAGAACTTCAGGAGGTATCAAAGACAATATGGTTTTTCCCCCAGGTGCGGCCAAATGTTTTTCAAAAGAAACTTTCAAAATTCCTTCGAATTTTTATACATTATTAAGTAAAAATAAACGAGTTTCCACAGTATGTAAGTGCTAATTGCTTTGTTTC
This sequence comes from Dysdera silvatica, assembly GCA_006491805.2. Classification (NCBI taxonomy): domain Eukaryota; kingdom Metazoa; phylum Arthropoda; class Arachnida; order Araneae; family Dysderidae; genus Dysdera; species Dysdera silvatica. The sequence goes on along the minus strand of QLNU02015360.1, from coordinate 260,944,602 downwards.
GTTGAAAATTCCTCCCCAAAGTATTCTTTCATAACACAATATTTTGTTTTAGTAATTTCTTCATTTACGTTGTATACTGCATTACTATATGCTATTGGTGATTAGCCGGAAGTTTTAGCTTCTGAAATTTGCACTCCGCTTAATGCGGATTTACATTTGTATGGATAAAAATCGGCGACCCATGACGATCCGCATTAACGAGATGTCACTACATTAAAGAATTTTAAAAATGCTTAAGCCTCCATAGTAGTGTGATAAAGGATTTCTCGATACCTAGTACCAAATTTATTATTGTCCCTTAGCATTACTTCGTAAATTATTACTTAATTTTGATCCTACAATAAGCAAAAATTAAATTGTATTAGGTTCTAAACTTCAACATTTTCTATAAAGATAAACGCCTTTCAAACAAACATCAGTAGAAATTTTCAATTTTTGGGAGGAAGAGAGGGGGGATTTTGTTTAAATTTAATTTGGGTGCACTGACCGTGAGGAACGTGAAAGCGGACGGTTGCTGCAGCGGACGCTCCCTGCTGTAGTTGGAGAAGTCCATGCACTTGTGTAAATATTTAACTGTTGTTTAAGATAAGAAATAAATAGATTCAACCTATATACAGTTCATATTGATACCTCTGTTTTAATAATATTCTAATACTATAATAGAGATTTTTGAGACATAGAAAATACTGACATGATTAGGTTGGAAATGAGAGGGGCCAGACGGGGATGAGGAGGAGGAGGAGGAGAGAGAGGCTGGGTGAATCCTATTTTGGTTGTCTTCCTCTTTCAAAGATAAAAGTCAAAGATACTCTTTCCTCAGCAAAAGATATAAAAATATGAATATGCATAGTGTACAATAATAACGCGCAATTAAATTTTGCAATCCAGGATCAAATTGTGGAAATGCATATTATGAATTCGTTCGAATATGTATATATTCCCGCCATTTGGTGCCAAACGACGAAATTTAATTACGGTATTTTATTATATAATATGCGTAATTCTATTGTGTTCGTACAAATATGATCTAGTAATATATAAATTTTATTGTGTATTTATTTTCATCTATGCTACTATTTAGCAGTGTGGTAGTGACTAAAATACAATTCTACCAAATGTATACAGCCATCAATTTACCCTATCGGCATACATGACGTCATGACCTGCTAATTAGTTGATGCTTAACAACTTTGTAAATTAAAATATTTTCGCTCCTTGTTCAGTTTCCGAGTTAGGTGTAAAAACTTCCCCATTTTGCCACAGAGGCGCTGCTGTTGATCCCACCTGATCAGACATGGCCACTTTACTATAACTGTACCCAACTTTTCTACTTCTATAAGCCTTTGTTGAAAAGAAATTTGAATAAATAATTATCCCTGTATATATACAGTAAAACCTCAATACGTGTTACTCGAAAGAACAATAAATTACGACTTAGCGGATTAATTAATTAATTGACGACTTAGCGGATAGTGCCGACCTAAGCGGAGTAGCGATTAAAAGTACTCAATGTACATTACTGTAATTATCATCTAAATTTTTAATTTATCACCTCATGTATATATATATTTTGCCAAGTGATAAAAAATTTATCTTTAGCTCCTTTTAGCATATTTGAACATTCAAGATTCAAAACCACTCTCTATACCTAACCTACATATTAGGATACTAACTACTTATCCAATTCTGACTGAAACGAACGCCTGTCATCATACTTAACTCCTTTCTCTAAATGATTTAGTACTCTGGTTTCATTATTCATAATATCTTAATGTGATGTAAGGAAATGTCGAATTATTTCCAAGGTTTCAAGAATTCGTGTTTTATTAAATGGTGAAAGAATTTCCCCTTGTCACTTCCACTACCGGCACTTTCATGCTTTTTTTTAATAATTCTTTTGTTAAAAGTTTTATAGTCGCTTGAGAATATATTGCAATGTCGTTATGGATATTTATGCAGAGAAGGATCCATTTTCGTTTAAGGTTTTTAATAAATTTAATAATGAATCAGGATTAGTGTCCTCATTTTTGACTTAATTTGATTTATTATCTGAAATAGACACTGCATGTTCAAAAGCATTCTTTTCCACTGTTTTATTTGAAACTAAATTCCAACATTTTTCTCCATTGATTGCGTTCAAAACGTACACTCCAAGCTTTCTATTTTCATCGACAGATTTTATCAAATCTTTAATTAGCAAGGTGATATATCGACGTTTAAATTTGTGAATAACTGCGGAAATGCGATAACGTTCGGGGATAGAAAAGTTATTTCGATGACTATTGAATTTTCGGATATAAATATATTATATATCTTAACTATCTTTTATTGTTACTTATTATCCTTCTCAACCTTTACCATTGATGTTCCAGTGGCGAGTTACTTAGAGTAGCACATGAACCAGCGACCAGTAAATGAAGTTTTAATTATATTGTTTTTTTACGATATTAAGACTGAACCAAAGAAATATTGCGGCTTATCTGCAGTAACGAGTAAGCCGGAGGTGACAACTTATCTAGATTTCACTGTATATATGTATATACAGTAGGTTCTACTTATATTAATATTGACGATTCTAGTAATTTTATTCAATTATCCGGATAAACAAATATACAGCTACGTATGTACTTAATGTACGTCGACTGCACACATAATAAACATGAAATGGTATTGTACTAGCACTCACTTCAACACCTCATAAAATCTATGCCAAACGGCATTGGATCATTAACTCGGGCTAAAAGTAGCCCTGTGTACATGTTCAAAACGTATATTTGAGTAGGCATATCTATATAGCAAAATAGAATAACTAAATTAAAATAAAAATTACATTTATGAGAAATCTGTTTCTTTATATCTACAATCAAGCATTCATGCGTAATGGAGTACGCATGTCAACACGGATGATCTGCATGTGTACAGTGTGATATACACATGATACAGTGTGTAAATTAGTAAGCAAGGAACGATGATTTGTTCTCCTTAATTTTAAAGATAAAAAAACTGATTCATGCAACTGTGCGGATCCAAAAGAAGAATAGTTGTAATAGATTGTCCTTGTTTAATTAAATAAACTATTAATATTTAACTGAATATGCTATGCTTATGATCACAACAATTTTTAACATATATTTCCCGACCAGCACATTTCCAAAAGTCTTTTCCAAATCCCGAAACTTTTAGGATAGGATCAAAAGTTCGGTTATTATTTCATTTTCTAGTATAGTTTATTTTTTATATCGAAAATATGATAATTTTCCCCGCAATATATTTCAGATATGTGCTTCAAAAGGAAAACATAGATATTGAGCACTATCTGCGATTTTTTAAAATCATTGAATCTGATATCGAAGTCCTCTATAGCAGTTATAATTTCTGCAGCGTATTTTTCAAATTTAAAATTAGGATGTCTTTGTAAGTGGTTATCCTTTTTTTTTAATATTATCTGAGTTGGTCTGTCTGTTTTTTTAGATATGCTATTAAAATTGACTTTTATAGGCAATGTCTAATAATACTAATAATATTTGTTCTCTTATTACTTTCTGGAAGTTCTAAATTCAAAACGCTCCATTTAGATGTAAAATCTGTTAGAAACACACACACACTCACTCTCTCTCTCTCTTTTTCACTGCGGATTACACAGAGATAAATTTTATTATACAAATTTTCGCAGTCATCATCTCATTGTTTGAGAAGGTTTATTCTTTCACTTAACGAATTACGAAATCGTTTCAAAGAGAAGTTTATTTCGCACTAGATACATTACATCTGTACATAGTCGTGCGCTTTCATAAGGAGGGTTACAGAACTTCGAATCCATAAATTTATATATATATATATATATATATATATATACACACTACATTTCATAATGATATTACCACTTACATTTTTTAACCTAGCAGATTAATTTATCTCAAGAAATTAATTTTGGAAATACTAGTTTTTAAATAACTTTCAATCTTTACACTATAAGATGTTTCAAAAAGTGCTTTTAGTTAAAAAAATAAAAATTTGCTTTTTCTATATCCATATGTGTTTTATGGCATCTCTATGGTGGATAAACTTTCAAAATTTCTCATTTACTTATAATATGCAGTTTTAAATAATTTATGAACTTTTTGCACGAGAATATAAACTATACAAATTATGTGGAATATATGAGTTCGTCCTGATCTGCTGCTGGCTTTCTTTTTTTTTTCTTTTTTTCTTTTTTTTTTCATGTAGTAAAGAAACGTGCGTTGCTCTTGATAAGGGCTCGGAAAAGTTCTTTAAATAAAACTCACAAAGGTAACATTTCTGCCTACCGGGAAAATAACCTCCCTGTTCGAGCAATATCTAGAAAATTAGGTCAATTGCACGGAGGAATACTGAATTTTCTGAAGCTCGAAACTGATTATGGTACTAAAAATCTCCTGGACGACCAGAAAAGCTTTCTGATAGGCAAAAAAGAATGATAAAGAACGAATGAAAGGTTTTCAAATTCAAAAATATATCTAAGACAAATAGCAACTCAGTCCAGTATACCAGTTTCACCGCCAAGAGTATCTAGAATTGCTCGAAACTCTTGAAAATTGCGTTACGTTACACATAAAAAAACAACCAAAAGTGACAAAAGCATATAAAGTAAATATGCTGAATTGGACAAAGTATTATATGTGCTGGAAAGCACAACATGGCAAGGGTGCTATTTTCAGATAAAACAATTTTAATTTAGATGGTCCAGGTGACTATAGTTTCTATTATGGAATATGTTGAGAAAAGAAGAAGAAATATTCTCCAAAAAACAAGGTGGTGGGATCTCACGGTGTGGGAAAGATTTGGAAACAATGGGAAAACAACAATAGCCTTCCCCTTTAGTCATATGAATGCTTTGAACTACTAAGGTTTGTCGAAAAAACGCTCATTGCCGTTTTGTAAAATGTAAATGTATTTAAAACTCGACAGGTCAAAAACACTTACATCGAGACATCGAGAGTTGAAACATGGAGACAAAAGAAAATCATAGATAAGATAAAATACAAATGATGCAAACATGAATAAACGAGACAATACAACTACAGTGTCACAGAATCTAAAATAAACACCACATTGCGTGGTTTGTTCACATGCACAGTGACGTCACAAGAGCAGCCATTGTCAAAGTAGCGTTTTCGCGCCAAATGCCCAAGTACAAACTTAAACACTTTTATATAAATTAACCAAATTCAAAAATTACGAAAAAAAATCTATTATCCCTTTTTTTTTCTTCTGCGATCAAATAAAAATAAAAAAGTGCAAATTCCTCAACGGGAGGCAGTATTTCCTGCAGAAAACATAGCTGCGATCCATACATGATATATATATGCATTTATAAAATTGTAGCCCTCTAAATCCCTCCCATTTTCCCAGACAAAAGGGTTTCCTCAAAAACGGTAAGATCGGGAGCAGCATGACCTTGGATGTCCTTGCGCCATAAAATATAAAGGAACACACAAGCATTGTTGAAATTCGGGCCCCGTTAATAATGAATAATAATAATGACAATGAAATTTAACGTAGTTTAAAAAAATGAAAAACTTAAATATTATAAAATATTCTTGGCACACAATGACTTTTCTGTTCTTACGCTGTAAGTATGAAAAATCAATCAATCAATTATTAATTTCCTTAGACATGTTTTAGAAAAATATGTAATATCAACAGAGTACAATTTCATTCGGTCTGCACCATTTTCCAAGAGAGAGAATTCACATCTCGCTGTCTGTCGTTCCTTGTCCCTCTCTCCTGAAAACGATTTTTTTATAAAATCAAAAGCCAAAGATGCTTCTTCTCGTTTCACTATCGCGCAAGGTCTTTTTCATTAAAAAGCTTGTTCCACAAACAGAGCGGAGATTTCACCACCCAATATAGTTGAGGGAGCGAAACGCACAATTCTTCTCCTGAACTAAAGTAAATTCCTAATATTGGACATAAGGGACCTTACGATGGCACAATAGTAACATGTTTTATTATCATACAATTATTCCGGGTTGATTTCAGCCGGTACCTAGCTTTTGTCGGGTTTTTCTAGAGATCGGCACTTCGGGGTTGGATTCCTAAAGCCTGGGTTCTTCAACAATTGTCAGTCCAAGGGCCAATTTTGCTTATTCTTGTTGTCTCGAGGGCCGCACTACTCTACCAACAGTCTTAAGGGTGAACAAAGACGGATTCAGGGAGTGTAGAGGCACCCCCTGGATCCACTTTTGGTGCAATTCTTTCTTAGGTCTTTATGATGGTTTTTCATGCCCACCCAAAGATATTTTCAGGATCGGCCTCTGGGACTGAATATATACTGTAGATTGCAATATTACATACACTCTATAACAAAAAAATCGATGCACCAAGAAGGAGTTGTCTAGTTGTAATGAAATTTCGTATGCAAAGACATTTTAACCGAACATGCAAATGATTAAACTTTAGTGTCCGATGAATGAATAGTGGAAACTTTAGCGAATCGGAATTGTACATTCAGCAAGTGTATATAAGGAGAGATTCTCAATATGTGGTCAAAGTTTCTGTTACATTTTGACTGTGGATATCTTATGTCGACTGTAACAATGCCTCGCCGAAAGATTCGTGCTCATTACGAGCATATGTCAGAGTTTGAAAGAGGTCGTGCTATCGGATTGAAAGAGGCTGGTTGGACGAATCGAAGAATCGCTGGACATGTGGGTCGAAGCGATGCGGCGATTGGACGGTGCTGGCAAGAGTGGGTCAACAACGGCAGATGTCAGCGTCGGGACGGCAGCGGTCGACCTAGGGCCACAACAGAACGGGAAGACAGAGCGATTGTCAGAGCAGCTGTCACAGCACCGGATTCGTCGTTATCAACTATCCAACGTGTGGCCCGCACACATGTGTCCAACATGACCCTCTGCAGATGACTGAGAGAGCGGAATTTACGCTCGCGCCGACCGTTACGCCGCTTACCTCTCACGCCTTTACACCGTCAAGTCCGATTACAGTGGTGCCGGGCTCGATCAACTTGGAACTGCGCTGACTGGGGACGTATAGTCTTTAGTGACGAGTCCCGTTTCCAACTGTGTCCTCACGACAACCGCAGACGTGTCTGGAGACGTCCAGGGCAGCGCACAGTGCGGAATTTCGCCATTCTATCAAGACAAAATTCCTGTACAATTACTGCCATTCGTTTCTGCAAAAAATTCGCCACTTAGAGCCCAAGTAAGACAAAATGAATATTATATTCACATTTTGTCCAGTTTTTATGCGATACTCCCTCCCCCTTCATGGGAATAAAATTTAACATTAGCCTTATG
>QLNU02015360.1:260922643-260937204 GCA_006491805.2 Dysdera silvatica | reverse complement strand
TATTGACTTCCTCCCTTTGTAACGGTCAAACTCTGCAATAAATCATTCAATTGTTCTGAAATTTTAATCGTTTCTTTTTCTATGTATGTTCTTCACATCCACCAATTTTTATCGCAATCGGACAACTCCTCCTTGGTGCGTCGATTTGTTTGTTATAGAGTGTACATGTGAAAGCAAAAAATATTTAAAATAATTAGTTGTTAATATATAAAGCGAAATCAAACCTTTTAGTGAGATTTTTAGCACTGTTTATTTTTAACAAGCCTGTCGATATCATGCCTTATTTTTGATGTTGCAACCTTAAGCCGGCGCAGCATGACCACTGTAGTCTTTGAGCCGTAAAACCAAAAAACAAACAAACAAACAAGCAACCTTAAGAGTATTTTCAAGATGGAAGTCATTTATTCTAGGCCTAACTTTTAATTTTGCCAAGTTTATTCTTGAAAAGAGTTGTTCGCAGACGCATTGGCGTAGACAGGGTATGGATAGAGGTTGTAAGCTCCCATTACGATGAAATTTTGTGTATATACGTATTAATATATGGCGGTGTAGCTCCGTAACCTTTCCTCCATTGTAAGCTCGTAATGCCCCCTTATGAACTTTCTGCGTATCCTTATGCGCAGATGTAAGTGCTCCCGAATAATGGCATTTTCAGAGTATGCAGTCAGATGGTTGAGATGGTGTTCTTATCGACATATTTAGCGTAGGGTAAGTTCTAATATTTTTTCTTTTTTAAAATCATTGCTATATTGCAAATCAGTAAAACTACTCACAATACCCATACACGCTAGAAAACTAAAGTAAAACACAATTGAGGGAGGACCGCGTATTACTTTAGTTCTCTAGCGTTTTAAAATATTTATTACGAAATGTGAAAATGTGAACAGAATAAAATACACAGATTTAAGTCTCGGAGGGTAGTAAGAGGCATTATTTTTTGTGTGAAACGATTTGTATTTTTTCACGCCCCAGCGGGCAGCGGGTTGAAGACCCTTGCCTTAGGCAAAAGAGATTCAGATTTTTCGGTAAGCTGCAAGTCCTAGCATAATATGATCTTGGTTGTTCTTGTACCATAAAACACAAATAAGCTGTGGCGTAGCGGTAACGAGATCGCCTATCGTGGCATAGACCACCTGCACTTCGTCTGCCTACCGTAATCCGGGGTTTGGTTACCTAAGAAACAGAAGTTCGGATTCCTGAGAAAATCTTAGGTCCCAGCACAGTATGACCTTAGCTGCCCTTGCGTCGTAAGATATAATAGCAATGCAAATAAATCGGGCATATGGTAATTTACACATGCTGTCTCGAAAGACATCACCGGAGATGACAATGGTAGATCATGCTACCCTAAAGAACTTACAACGCCCCTACCCCAATACCACCTGAACGTCACTATTTTTAAATCCAACGATGGCATAGAATGAAAGGTAACGTGTTCTTTCATCTGCCATTAACCCGCGATCAGACGCGCGGGATGTTTCACATCCCACAACTTACAATTTGTGAAAAAAAAACGCCCACCCTTGCTTTTGAAACTGGCCAAACTCTTTCCTGTTGCCTTCAAAGTCACAATCTTTGGGGTAGGGTAACAAAGTGGAAATTCCACTTATTGTTCCCTGTAAAATTGGACGTTTTTAATGAAATAATGCTATATAACTAGAGTGTAAACACCCCGCGCGCCTGCTCGCGGGATAACTCACATTTGATTCCAACGGTAAAACTATAGAACGCATCTGGCTACTGTAATCCAGGATTTTCATTTCTTAGGCAACAGAGAGTCAGGTTCTTCGAAAAACTGCAAGCTCCAGCGCAATAGGATCTTAAATGTCCTTGCGCCAAAAAATACAAGCAAGGTATTTTTTTTTTTAATTAAATTACTGAAATAAAAGCATTGACTTCCTTGAAATCTGGTGGTTATAAGTATAATTGCACATTTACCTGATGGGGGTTGAAACTTAATTTTTTTTCTCTTAACATTTACGTCCTAGATTGCTCAGAGCATTGAAGACAGGAGCGTGGGTTTACCGGGACCTACGAAGTAACCCAAAATTACGAAAAATAACTCTTAGGTTTATCGTACTGCTATTCAAAGTGTGATCCATGATAGAATATTAAGTGGTTCACAAGATCTTCAGGAAATATTGGAAGAAACAACTTTGAAATAACGCGTTTAGCTTGAAACCGTGTCCGTCTGGGGCTATTAAAATCTTAATACCGACAATAAGATATCTTACAGGGATAAGCCTGGCGAATATTTAAATAATTTAAGAATTTTATATTGGAATGTAAAACTCTAATACTGGATGCTTTCAATGTTTGCTAATAATACATAGAACAAAATTATTTAGAACGCAAATGGTAGTGGTCCGTAGGAACTAATATTATTAAACGAAGTTAGCAATCTTAGTTTCAGACAATATATTTTTCAATTTTGTTCCAGATAAAGTCAGATACAACCACCTCCTCTTTCCTGATTGTTCACGACAACCAATGGACAGTTTATAGCAGTCTATGAGAACCCAAATTTAATAAAAACTGCTTTACTCTAAGGATGTCCTCCTACTGATATAGTTCCAAAATTTTATAATCAAGTTTTTAATTAGTGTTATAAAAATTTTAATGCCTACACCTCTCTAAATCTTACGGCGTGGTACTTCCCTCATCAAACAAGCACGATTTTTACCACGACCCGACGCATTGGCGCAGTAGTTACGAGTTCACCTAACATGACGTTCAGCCGAATACAGCTCTCAATGGTGAAAAACGAAGCCAAGCAAGCTTACCCCCTGCTCACTTTAATTCGGAAGTTAGTTACTTAGGCCTAAAGAAAGTCGAGTCGATGACGTAGGAAAGGGGGGCCCCAAGCCCCATTGGATAACAAAACACTTTGTTTCCTCTAAGACGGCATCGCATAATCTTCTTTTAAGTCACTTAAGCCCCTCCCCCCATGAGTTTTGAATTATTACGCTACTGATTCGAATTCCTTCGAAAGATATAGGCCCATTGCCCTAAGGTAGCAACGATACAGCGCATCCATCTCTCAGACCATTAACCTGTATGATTCCCAACGATATTGTAGAACACGTACGGGTTTCTACCTACTTTAGTCCAGGATTTACTTTCCTTCATGGTAAAGGTTCGGGTTCAGCATGACTTTTGCTGCTCTTGCCCTATACAGAAACAAACAACGTTTTAAACCAAACAATTCGATGGACTGTTAACAGTTTAATGAGCTTTAGCTCCAAAGAATCCAAGTTCTGCCATTAGTTGTGTATAAGCTTACCTTGATTTGTTATACTGTATGTATGATCTCACCTTGATTGGCGCAGAATGGCCATTGCTGTCCTTGCGCCATAAAAATACAACCAACCAGCCTTACCTTCATTTGAATGAAACGTCAAATGGTCAGTCCCGTCAAATGTGAATTTTAGGCAGTCTTGATACGTAGAAAACACAAATACAATAAATGGTTTTATGAAAACTTTCACGGCGCATTTGAAATTGTAAAACAGTTTACGGGTACAGGCTATGTGGAAATATTAAATGAGTTTAATTATTCAAAGAGAGAAAAAAGTTCGTAAAAAAGTCAAGTTTTCTTTCTTTGATTAATTAAACTCACTTAATATTTTAACACAGCCTGAACCCGAAAACTGTTTTAAACTCACAAATGCAATAATTAGGATACTTCCCACTTCTTCGCTTTTCCCCCTATTTAATTACATATCAACACAAAAATATTTTTCCAAATTGTAAGCTTCTGACTATATTTTGCTCTGTACCTATAATATGAACCGTTAAGCCTACTGGATTGATTTTGAATTCTAACAAGGCGATTATTACTGATCGCGTTCACGAAAAGTAGTCCGATGGTACCGTTAGAAATAACGGGAGGTGACGTTACAAACGGCCTATTCTATTACAGTAGAGGAGGGCTCCAATTTCAGAACTTGATTTTTCCGCCGACAAACGTTCACCAAAAAACAGTTCTGAAATTGTAGTCCTCCTTTGTTGTAGTGAACTAACCCGTTTGTGACGTCACCTCCCGTTATTTCTAACTGTTCTATTGGACTTCTTTTCGTGAACGAAGAGTACATGCCCGTGCTTATAGATCAAGTTAAGATATCCGTCCTGTCTCGTAACTTCCGTCGTGGAACATAGTACTATAAGCCGATTATAATATTAATAAGAACACACACGGATATATTTATTGTTTGACATTTTGATATTTCTCTTTACGCTTCTACTTGTTTCTGTGTGCAAGCCTTCTTCAAAAAATTCCAAAAGAAAACAAACTCAAGTTGAAGGGGCAAAAATATTTCTTAAAAACTTATTCTATTTAATTCTGCATTTGAATTTTCCTTTCCTTTACAGCCTTTTGGAGGCTTACATATGCAAATAATTGCAAGTAAAAAAAACGTCATCACAGATTCCAGAATAAACTGCCCAAGTTTTGTCCCAAAACTCTATGAAACCAGCTTATCAAATTTGCAGCGCTACAAACGCTTTTGATTCGCATTATTAAACCACACAGGTCATAACCAGTTGTAGTAATCACTGCGCACTACTACTATTTCAGAAAAAGTGGTTGGCACCCGAATAAACTATCTCAAGGAATATAAATACAACATTCTCTTATTTAAACATTTTACTTACGTTTTGTTCATTATAAGTTTGCGTATATTGTGATATGTCGATGAGCAAGTGCTAAATTTGAGCTGTATAAAGATACAAAGACTTCAGGATTGATAAAAGGGTGAGGCGAGTCTTCCTTTGTAAACTTGGAGGCGATTTTATTGAGAATTAATGGAAACAAGTCGTCATGACAAATATGTATTTATTTATATATTTGTACGGCAAGAGGACGGCAAAGCTTACACTCTGTGCCAAGATCTGCAATTTTCTGAGGAATCCGAACTGGAGATGAGCAAAACCCTCTTTTGACCGAATCAGTGAACGATCCTGCCCATCTCTAAGAGACAGGCAAAATTGTCACATTGATTCGGTTAGTGACTGATTTTGCACATCTCTAATGCAAATATCTACTCCCAAGGGAACCGACCTCTGGACAGCAGAAAATCGGCATGCGTACCATTGAATGTCAAACCCGAGCAAAGACGAATGCGCTACCGTAGTAGATCGGATTACCATAGGACAGGAGTCTTCGACCGGTATGGCCCCGATACGTTTTATGTGACCCGCCGGCTCATGAAAACACACAGATTGCTTCACACAAAAGTAACGCCCCTTGCTCCCTCTGAGTCTATGTATCTGAATCTATGTATTTTATTCCATTCACATTTTCACATTTCGTAATAAATATCTTAAAACGTTAAAGAACTAAAGTAATACGCGGTCTTCCCTCAATCGTGTTTTACTTCAGTTTTCTAGCGTATATGGGCATTAGGAGTAGTTTTATTGATTTGCAACAGTGATTTAAAACAAAATCAACTTGGGACTCATTAAATTCTATTCTAAATATGTCGATAAGAACATCTTTTCTTTTAGAACTGCATGTTCTAAAAATAATGCTATTCGTGGGCACTTACATCTATGCATACTGTCCGTTCGCGCAGAGTCCGATCCCGTTAGCAGAGGTTGTTTCATTGCAGTAGAGAGTCTTCCAGAACTCGTTTTTCCCGCGCGAAAATCACGTTCTGGAAGACGTTTTACCCTCTACTGCAATGAAACAACCCGTCTGTTAACGGGATCGGACGCCAAGTCTACGTGAACTGACAGTAAACTGTGCATTCGCGCTCAGTTGGCGCGTGATACCGTTAGCAGACGGGTTAGTCCATTGCAGTTTAGGGAAGGCCGTCTTGGAGGAACTGGTTTTTCCCTCGCGGAAAACCAGTTTCGGCAAGACGCCCTTCCCTAAACTGCAATGGACTAACCCGTCTGCTAACGGTATCAGGCGTCAGGTCTGCGCGAACGCACAATAGGCGTGCGCAGAAAGTTCATAAGAGGGGTTACAGGCTTACAATGGGAGTTATAGAGCTACAACTCTCTTCTCTCTCTATATATATATAGATAGATATATATATGTGTGTGTGTATGTATATTAACTTAGACAAAGTTAAAGTAGTAAAGTAATATCACACAAGGTAGTAAAACCAAGTAAATTTAAGTAGTAGAAACAGCTTAGAATAAAAACTGAAATTGTAGTAGTAAAACGTGAAGAGGAGTAAAAGATTAAACAATACCAAGAATTTTGTTCTTCATCAGGGACCAATATAGAGACTTCTTAGAAAAAAAAGTGGCAACAAAGGTTGGCCAGGGGCGTGCGCGCCCCTTGGATTCACTGCTTGTTCATAATAATCTAACTTCCTAATCTCTTGCCTCATAATGCTGCTTTCAGTACAGTAGTGCTTGGCCCTGAGCTAAAAACAGGGAATAAGCGAAATTGGCCCTTGGACTGAAAAAGTTTGAAGACCATGACACACACACACACATATGAGTGACTTACATTTTATCTCAATAAAAATAAAATTACTTTAAAACGTTTAAGCTTTCATTTTATATAAAACTCCCTACAGCTATATGCTTAGAAGGCTGATCCAAACGTCTATCCATCTAAAGGCTCCAATAATGGGTACAATTCCTGATAGTATTTTTGTTAGGTGAGGATCTAAAGAGTGTGGTACTCGCGATTCACGTATTAATTCTCAACTAAACTGAACGGTTATAGTTACTAAACTTCTCAAAGAAATTTTTAATGAAGTAACATACGAAATTTCAACATCAAAATTCAAGCATCATAAAACTATTATTGGGGTTCAAAATTCTGTTCCTTCCATGGCTCCGGTACTTATGCTAAAGTTTGTCTCCATCATAAATATGATACAAACTCCCTTCTTTTAATGATATTCGGATATATTTGTGAGAAGGTTTTAAAAAATTCTCTGCTTTCCTGTAAATTGTTCAAGGATAAAATTAATTTTCTACTTTCAGTAGTTTCGAAGCTATTAAATCTGTGAGACCGCTTTTGATCTAAACCACGGGTGTCCAACCTTTTGGCTTCCCTTTGCCGCATTGGAAGAAAAAGAATTCTTTTGATTCGCACGCATAAAATACTCAAACACTAAAGATAGCTGATGGGCAAAATAACGTAAAATATATGATTAACACATTTAAATTATTTAAACTTCATTAATTCAGGGATTTTTTTAATCGTAAATGTAAAAGACAAGCCAGCAACATGAAATTAGTGAAATGTTTGCCATTACTTTTGAGACACCAATGCTTCGATAGTTGGTTCGATGGAAGTAGTTGCAATTCTCGCTGAGTTTTCAAAGTACTCATCAGATATTTTGGTTCTAGTTTTATTCTTCTTGTGTTTCATCCTTGAAAATAACTGCTCACAAATATAGGTACTTTCAAACAGAGATTACATGAATAAAACATGATTGTGAAGAGAGGGATATTTTTCTCTGGGACGATATATCTTATAGAAATCTAATAATATAATAAAGAGATATAATCACATTTTTCTTTACGTTGAATATCAGATGGTAGCTCTACACATCCCATTTGAAAATTAGCAGATAAGATGTTGATGTCGAATGAAAATGGTGTCGCAAATGTACCAGAAGACGATGATTTTTACGGAAATCAATAAACCTTTTCTCAAATTCCTGTATTAAGTCAAAAAGCAAGGCTGCATATTTTTCGATGTTCACAGGACCGTGTTTAGCCAACGTGTCAAAATGCATAAAATTGTTTGCCTTAATTTGAGATTGCTATAGTTTATTTTTATTTCGAACTCTGTTATAGTTTAAAACGCCGTATTAATCACTTAGTTTTTACCTTGAAGACACATGTTTAAACTTATTTAAAAAAGTGGTCAAGTTTACTAAAAATGCCAAATCTGTGAGCCAGTTTTTATTATAAAGTTCTGACACACATTTTGTTTTTGATTCCATAAAGGACTTGATTTCATTTTGCAAATCATTCTGTAATTTTAAGCTTCTCCTGAATTGTTCCATTGTCGTCTACTAAGTTCGCCCTTGAAAATCAGGCAATAAAAAAAATTTCATAATGTGTTATGTAAGTTTAGGATTTTGTGTTGGGCTGCATTCATAGTTGTCCTGGGCCGCGTGTTGGACAAGCCTGATCTGAACTTTATTTAAAGCAGTGTTTCTCAAAGTGTGGTCCACGGCGGCTTATCAAATGGTTTCGTAGGATCATCATCAAATTTCTGGGGAAAAATGAACTAGAAATTGCCGGCATAACTAGAATTTAGGTTCAGGTGAGATTTAAAGTATTTCCCATAAACATTACTTGTTATAAACCTTACCTTACGGCGTTTCGTGAAAGATTTGAATCCTCTAAATACACCCTTGCTGTCTACATTGCTTAATATTATTTAACTAAATTAATGATGTCATTTTCATTGTAAATTTGACAAAATAAGATCGTAACTCATTCTCTTTATCAAATAGTGTTACTCTAAAAATTATTTTGTTTCAGGTGAGTTTGGCAACCAACCCATGTTTTAAGAACATGGTCGGATATTTTAGAGATTTTTTTGCCAAAAGTTAGTGCTTTTTTAAAGTAAAAAACCCAAAAAGCTTAAAAAATTTACCACAAAACGAGCTAAGATTAACTACAAATTATATTTCAATGAATGAATAAATTTCTTCCGTCGAAGCTCTTATATACGTATGTAAGTTTACCAATAAATGGCATAAATCGATGAATACTTTGAATATGTCTTTCCTTGTGAGAGCCGGGAATCGGGGAGATTATAATGACGGTGTATAAATGTAGGGCTTAATACCATTAACCATAATTGGCAACATTAACTTCAGGCAATATATTTTTTAATGGGAAAAGAATTCCCCCCCGGTGGTCCGTGATAAATAAAGCAATGCTTAAAGTGGTCCGTGCGCGACCAAAGCTTAAGGAACATGATTAAAGGAACCGAAAGAAAAGTAATTTTGGCCTTGAAAATTTCACAGGAAATCAGAGAATTTTTTAAAAATTTAAAAAAAAAATCGATTTTCCGAAGCTTTAAAACCAATACGTCCCCTTATGTAGAAATAATATTAAATCGTTTTTTGTGTTCAATACAGGTATGTATTTGTTTTCCTAATAGCCTCTTTGATAGTTTTAATGTTGTTTTAGTCCGTGTGATAAAAATGTCATCTTGCCCCTTTAGTGGCGTAGCTAGATATTTTGCCGCCCGGGGTGAGTGAGTGACTGTCATTGCCGCCCCACAAATTGTGGCGCCGGGGCGACCGCCTCCTTGTTCCCGCTTAGCTACACAACTGGCTCCTAGCATTGGTTAGAATGACATTTTCTAAAAACTTTAAATACAGCATCAAAGTATTTTTTTTTTTTTTTTTTGCTTTATCATTAATCGTTTGATAAAACAGAAGCCATATTTTATACCTTTCATACATATGCAAATAATTATTTCTATTAGAAAATGGCACTTCCAAATATTTAAAACCTGTTAATAGCGTCATCTTACCCTGGTCTCCCCTAATAGTTATTCGTATATTACTGTTTCAAAACTCCCGAGATTTTTTATTTATTACTATTTTTTTTTTTCCGTGAAAAAATTACTGCCCTAATTATGATGGATAGAACGATCAACTTATATTTAGCTTAAATCATATAAGCTTCTTATCGGTAGATGGCGCCACTAGAATTTGAATTGCATCAATGTCATGTAAATATCTACGGAAATTTTTCATACAGTGAATGCCATAAGTATTCGTACACCTGCAGTGTGTTCTATTTAAGAAGCTGCTGTATAATAACTATTAGATGTACGTAGACAGGACAAACGCCATCATGATTGCCATGAAAATATAATTTATTTTCAACTAAAAAACTTAAAACTATGTATATAATACTGCAAATTACAATAAATTAGCATCAAAATTATTCACAGTTCACGTGTCAAAAGCATTCGTACATGCAAAAGTCTGTCCTAAAATGATAGAACTGCAATGTTGTTTGTGCACCCGAAGCAATCTGCGGGAAATGCACCGATTTCATTTAAAAGCCAATGAACAATAAACCCGTTTACTATCATTTCTGCAGAAAGTATGCGAAAATGAGTCGTAGAAATAAAGAAACAAGTGTGGCGGAATGAAAGCTTGTAATGAGGCTCCATAACCAGTGTAAATCTTTACGAGAGATTGCATAGCTCGTCGGCAGACCTCGTTCTATAGTCCAGTCCATAATTGACCGTCATTGTCAAAGAAATACGATTCAAAATATGCCGCGAAGTGGAAATCCACAAAAACTGACTGAAAAGCACAAACGTTTAATTGTTAGATTAATTAAGAAAAATCCAAAATTAAGTGCTCCAAAGATAAGAAAAGAGCTGCTGAATCAAGGTGTATCACTCTAAGAAAGCACGGTGCGCCGCGTTTTCAAAAATGCAGGGTACAATGGACGTGTAGCTCGTAAAAAGTTTTTCGTGCGAAAGGTAAACAGAAAGAAGCTTTTGCAATTCGCAAAAAAACATGTTGATAAAGGTCCTGACTTTTGGAATAGAGTTACATTCTCGGATGAGAGCAAATTTAATATATTTGGATCAGATGGCAGGCAAATGGTATGGCGTAAAAATAACACCGAGTTTCAACCGGCGAACTTGTGTCCAACAATCAAACACGGAGGTGGAGGTGTGCAAGTTTGGGGCTGTATGAGTGCAGAGGGAGTGGGAAAATTGCACATTATCGACGGAATCATGGACCACAGAATGTATATTAACATTCTGAAGGAAAATTTGGGTCCTAGTGCTGCTCAAATGGGTCTTTAAAATAACTTTATCTTTCAGCAAGATAACGACCCGAAACATACTGCGTATAATACAAAGCTGTGGCTCCTTTACAATACTCCAAAACAGCTAAATACCCCTCCACAATCACCTGACATTAACGCTATAGAACATCTATGGAGCATTCTGGACTCGCGGATGAGAAAACGACGCATATCAAATAAAAATGATTTGAAAATTGCGCTTCTCGAGGAATGGGCATCCATTTCAACGGATGTCACCAAAAACTTAGTGGATTCGTTGCCAAAACGCATGAAAGCTGTGATTAAAGCCAAAGGGAACCCAACGAAATATTAAGAATGAATTATTATTTTATTAATGAATTTTCTGACCAAAAAACAATTAGTGTACGAATATTTTTGACACATGAGCTATGCGTAAGTTTGTTCATTTTTTATTGTTATTTGCAGTGCATGTGTATTTTTTTTTTTACTTTTTTTATGAAGTAAATACAAAAATTTATATTAATTGTGGTGACATTTGTCCCATATCTCTACATCTAATAATTATTATACAGCAGTTTCTTAAATAGAACACACTGCAGGTGTACGAATACTTATGGCATTCACTGTAGACCAGTAGTGTCTACTGTCATGGGTGTATTGGCGTAAGCAGGTGGTGTTGATGGGGGTTGTAACCCCCCCTTTTTGCAATGAAATTTTGTATATTTAACATAGGAATATGTGAGTTGTAGATCAGTAACCCCACCTCATTGGGTCTATAACCTCCCCCCTTATGAACTTTCTGCTTACGCCTATGCATGCCCCCCAGAATTATATGAAGGGCGGTACATCCAGGAAAAATTCCAATTAAATTACGTTCTTGGACTATGGTTTCTTGTGGATTCAGTATTTTTTTCCCCTTTTCTCATAAGCCAAGGGTGTACAAGTGCGCCCCTTTGCACCCCCTTGGGGCGCTCATGTCTACTGTGTACCCTTTCCTAGTACAAAGGTCATATTCAACAATTAGATTTGTTTCGTGGGCCGTAACGAACGATTTAAAAAAAATATGTGTAATTTTACAATTTCCACGTTCTCGCATATTCGTCTCAAACACCCAACGAATCTTTTCGCATCCATTTATTTCGGCTTATTCAATCGTCAAATATACACTGCTTCTGAAGTAATTTAAAATGTTGCTTTACTTCCTGGGAGAATCGATTTCTTCGCGAACAGTGGGGTGGCCACCACTGCCATAACTGAAAATCTGAGTGATATGCAGTGGTGTGGCGTGTAGGGGACCACCGGGGCGAAAACCCCGGACGCAAAATTCTTAGGGGCTCAAAATTTCAATATTGGACTGGTGGAACGGAGTGTTAACGGATTTTAGCGGACACGATACTTAATTTGCTCCGGGGCGCTGGAAACCTATGCTACGCCCCTGGAGATATGTATAAATATAAAGACGTAATTTATCGCGTAGGCGGGACGGCTGTCAGCTTTCAGTGTCAAAATAAATTCAAATGGAAACGATATTAAACCTACAAGAAAACTCCGCACCAGGGTCGAATTAAGGTTTTGTGGGGTCCCTTATAGTATATTTTAAGTCTATGTCATTACAGTACAACCCGTTTAAAATGAGGAGCTTGGAACCAACGAAAATGCTCGCCAAACCGTTCTGAAATTTAAAATTTCGAACTTCGAAAATAAAATCGCTACAGACAACATATTTGCATTCAACATACCTACAATATTCAGCTTTCAAGTTTCTTGAAGTTTAATGAGCGTATTATATCGCAGCATAATTTTCGATTTAATAAAAAATATGACATAAAGAAGCTTTTCTTAGAAAATTTTTCCAAAATGTAAAAACTTTCTTTGCAGTTGTTCAACAAGCAATCTATAATTGTTTGCTGCGTATTGCGGTATTTCAGTCATTTAATTTTCGCCTTAAAATACTTAACGCATTAAACACATAGTCATCAACCAGTGTAATCTATTGCCTCACTCAAAAACGCGTTTGGAGTGAACTCCGCACCATATGAGGATTTACCATTTTGCCGCCCCTGGGCTGCGTTTTTTTTGCTACCCCTTCCTACCCGCCCGTCTCCCCCCCCAAAAAAAATCAGTGGTAGGAACATAAAAATTGTTACATTCAATATACGCTACAAAAGTTTATATTAACAGTAAAAATGTTGAAAAACAAACTCATAAAGTAAAACGTAACAATAAACAATATTAACTTATATTGAAGTATTATTTCTTTTTGGTATATAATAAATCAAATTCAATTTTATTGAAATAAATTTTAATTTTAGCAAAAAATAAAAGCCTATCGAACACTGGTATTTAAATGGAAAGCATGACGTCTGGCTTTCTTCTCGGCAAAACATCTGATTATACCGTCGTGCGATATTGTTTATGTAATATCAGACTCAATACTTAAAATTGTTAATGAAGTCAATCTAGCTTCACACATAGTTGATAGCAGGTAGTTTTTGATATTCTCTTAAGGCAATAAAAAGATCGTTCTGAAGAACAGTTTGTGGCAGCCATACTCGTGAAATCTGCTGATAAAAAATTTAAAGGACTAAGAAAATATATCGTTATTCAAAAAAAAATTAATCGTCATAGACAAGAATAAATATGATACATTATATCTATCGGGACCAGAGGCGGATACAAATTTTTATTTTGTGGGCCAAGGACAGAATTTGCCATGGTCTTGGAATAACACCCTTCATTTTTCATGAAAGTTGGAATTTTTTACAGTGAAAAAATATATATTTGGGGGTCATGACCCCTGTGACCCCCTATGTCCACACTTGGTCGGAACCAAGGGAAAGTATCGTGAAAGGCAGTATCGTTTTAGACAGATTTCACTGCATATAGTGAGCATAAAATATTTTATATTAGTAATCAGGGCCGTAACTAGAAGCTCTTTGCAAGGGGCTCTGAAAGCTATAGTGCTTAAAATTCGTTAATATTTTAATGCATTTTATTGGTATCTAGTGAAACTAAATATCCACAATATGCGGACATAAAATATTTTAATCAAGTTAATTTCAGAATAATCCATTTTTTCGGCAAAACTTAAAAGGTACGAAACAATACGTGTGAAATATATAAATTGATGTTTAAAATGGTTTATGTAGACAAGCCATTTTAGCAATGAAAAAATACTAATCTATTTGACATTAATGAATACAATTATTAACATCAATTTTGCACTGAAAACTTGTTTAAAATTTATAACGTTGATGATAAAATGTCACGTTTTCACTTCCAGTGAGCAGCGCAAAAACGTAACCAATGTACAGGCAGAGCTGTCCCCAAAGGGTACGCGCTGTGTACGCCGCGTACTCTCAAGAAATTTTGAATATAGACGGCTTTTGAATATAGGGCTTGATAATAGACGACCAGTCAAATGCCCGTCAGCGCGGCGCGTTGACATCACCAAGTCCAGCAACCCAGTACTTAATACTCTTTGATTAAAACAACACCGTACGTTCCTACCACTTTCTTCTATAAAACCTGGTGTACAGGAGCTGACTGGTCTTCTCAAAGGACATATAATTTTTGGAGGGCGTGAGTCCTGGTCAAGGTCCGCGAGGGCGCGTGGCCTACCAATGTGAGCAAAACTGCTTGGCCCTAGTTTGATAAAAAATGTATCCAAAATAGCTTTCTGTGGTAGATCTTCTGTATATCATGTTTTTTACTGAGGTTTGAGTCTTCATGCACTTTATAATATGGGTAGGAGAAATTATAGAAGTATACTAAAATTTATAAGTTTTCAATCAAAATTTACGTTAAGAATATATATATATATT
>QLNU02015360.1:260879897-260910733 GCA_006491805.2 Dysdera silvatica | reverse complement strand
CCTATGGGCACAGTATCAGATTGAGGGCCCACTTTAAGTGCTGTAACAGATTTAGAAGTGTGGGGGTGGAATCTCTGAAAGTGTATAAAACATACATACTCTCTAAAATAGCCCCAAAAAGTAGGCTTTTATTTAAAGTAATCAAGCCCTGTATCCAAGAATGATAGGTATCGTTAACGTTGAAAATGAGAAGTGGATAATTAGAGTGTGGAGAATTGAAAAGTATAAAATTAGAGACTGGAAAATTAGAAGTTGGCAAGTTAAAATTTGGATGTAAACTGTAACTTGCGAGTTCTCTTATTTGCTCTCTGAAATGTTGATAAGCAAATACGTGTGAACAATTCATGTAAAAAAGTCTAAAGCAGCACTCACTGATTGACCTTCCTTAATTGATTAGTTGTTTTATGGTGCAAGAACAGCAAAGGTCATGCTGCACGAGACATAGTTTTCTGAGGAATCCAAACCTCTTAAGGCCTAGGGAACCAAACCTTGGAATACAGTGAGCAGAAAATAAACTTCCTTTGTTTAGCACAATTAGGAGTTGAACCTGGGATAACGTCATACTAGGTTAATGCATTACCACTGCAGGGCCATACCTTTCTATTGATGACAGACAGATAAAGCAAAACAATAACAGATTCAGTATTAATTGAAACCGACTAAATTGTGATTATCAGTTAAAACAAATAAAAATTGCAAAGTGCATAATTCTACAAAGCATTAGCCAAAGCAATAACCTCAGAATCAGTGAAAGATTTACCAGCAGGCTAAAGCCTACTGTGGTATATTTTCGACGACAAGTTTGCAAAAGTGTGGATTGTTTGGTGGTCAGTTGAATTACTAATTTCGATTTGTTCTATGTTCAGAAGAAGAATTATGTACTGGCAGAAGGCGAGCTGCTTTGAGAGAGAAATTCAAAAAATGCGAAATTAGCGAATATTTAAATTTGAAATATGAAAACCATGATGGACGAACAATTTAAGAATTTTATACAAGTGCCAAAATCTGTCATACCTCTAGTTACGTTTGGTAAGATTAAGCGGCAAAATATGTCAGCCTACAGGTGGCAAAATTGTAAATCCACCACTGTACAAAATACCATAGTTAAACAGAAATAATCATTAATTAGTTGAGAAAGTTCAAAACATTATAACTATACTACTGTAAAATGAAAAAGAACAAGGTGGAATTGCTGGATGATCATAAAATTTATATATGTTAATGGGGTATACTACACCTAGGCATGATTTGATTGTAGGCTTAATTTCAGGATCAGTGCTTATGCCATACTTTGGCATAATATGCAAAATATAGTTGATGGTATTTAATTAGTATGTATTTTAAGTATAGTTATGTTTAGCTTAAATGAATAATAAATTATATGAGAAATCACAAATACACATAGCTACATATAATATTAATGCCTTTTAATTCAAACAATAATACATGTATTCCATGCACATGTTTCCATATATAATATGTAGACTATCTGTTCTAGTGTATAACATGTACCCTTTCTATACATATATCATGCATAATACATCTAAGCTTTTACCCTTAGTTTAGTTTGGAGTTATCTACATGTTCACAGTTGATCAAATGAGTAGGCAACAGCGTAGGTGTGTTTTGTTTTGTTTTTAGCATTTTTATAGTGGCATCAGTGCACTTGTGTTAAGATACAACAGCTCTTCCCGTCAATCCAAAGTGGATGAAGGATCTTTGTATTTCCATACAAAGAATTAATAACTTATTTCCTGTTGTCGTACTGCCATTTTGAAATAATTGCTCATCATTAAAGCTGGTTACACTCCACTTTGAATTGTAATGTTTTTACTTGTGCATGTGAAATAGCCAGTCTGGGCTTTGTGCTGTTGACGGTTCGTTGTGTGCATCTACGTGGATTATGTAAATTGTGGTGTAACATCCATGGTATCCACAGTTAAGCAATGTTTATTCTAGGATTAGAAAAGGGCAGGGCGCTCTGGATTGAAAAATCAAGGATCACTTTATCAAAAAATCTGCACATGCTTTGATTAATACTAATTAACACTGATTAGATTACTAATTAAAACATTGTTTAACAAACCATTTTATTTTTTCTCGGGGGAAAATGAGACTTGACTAACTGCTGCATTTAAACTACAGTCGAATTTCAAGGGACCAAACTTTTAGTTCTATATATTCAAGGGGTTCGTTATATCCATTGACATACGAAATTGGATGGGGCCAAAAAAATCATTCGTTATAAGTAGGCAAGATGTATAGAACCAAAGATATATATTTTTGATGTGTTTCGGGGAAAGGGCAGATTTCCAGTAGGGTGCAAAAAGGTTAATTACGAGGTGTATGTCAGTGCAAAATTTTTTTTTACGAGAGCACTACGTAATTTCATAAAAGGGTAGGCAGGACACCCTGTCCCGCGAAATAAGCCTAGGATGGACACCGGATAAGGATGAAATTAAAAAAATTGTTTCTATTACCTTGTATGTTTAGCTTCTGACTGTGGCTTATTAAAAAAACTGGTCTCGGCTGATGTTCAAATCAGTCAATGAACTACCCATTTTCAAACAATAACTGGTTCACGGTGACAAAGGTTTAAGTACACTCGCAGAGAGACAGGAATGACACGTTACCTGTAACTCAATGGTTAGATGGTTGGTTGCATTTTTATGGTGGAAGGATAAGGGTCATTCTGTACCAAATGAGGTGAGACCGTGCATACAATACAAAGGTAAAAATATATTAAATGTACAACGGAGCAAAACGATGCAACAATATCAGATGAGACTTAAAAAGCTAATATCAGACGAAAAATTAAAAATGATTTCATGATTAAAAGAATCACATAAAATGCACAAAAGGTGTGTGCAACACCTTACTTCTGGACCCACAAGCTGTAACTGCTTAAATCAAAATAATCAAGTTCCCATATGTCCGTAACTGTCGTGGACATAAGTTTAAAAATTTTACCTAATTGTTCACAGAAGGAGCAACTACTAAATATCATGATTACTGAGAAAGTAAATTTAATATAATGATTATTAACAAATCAAATGCAATATCACAATTTCTAAAAAATCCTGCAATTATTACAAAAAAACTTCAATATATTGCAGAGACAAATTATAATTTTTTTTAAGTGAAATCGTTTGTGATAAAATAATGTATTTAATATAAATAGTTGACATATTTATAGTGTCTTAAAAGATGTCTATTCAGATAAAATAAGACTTCTTTAATAACACATTTTTTTTGTTGAAAATATCAAGGAACTTATATGGGCGCCCATACAAGTACTTCTAGAGGGGGCTGACAAATATTAAGAGTACTTCTCTATGGGAGGCTGAGAAAAATTACCTCCTTCTCAAAGCTGTCGAGAATTTTAGTGAATGTACAAGATACCAAAACGCTACAAAAATAATTGATACTGCTTGACAATTAGTAATGAGCTAAAAAGTACCTTATTTTAAAATGTGACGGTGAATTTTTTTAAAGTAAATGCACATCAGAATCAGGGAAATCAAATTTTTGAACGGCTAAGGGGGGACCCGAGCCCCTCCCTGCCCCCCATATGGATGCCTATGGGAACTTATAAAATTTATTATATACAACATTACTCGTATATGAAAAATTTGCATATCTAATTCTGTTATTAAAAATATATTAGCAATGACAAATTTAAATTCATATTTTACCTAAAGCGATTTATAAAAGTTGCAGATATGTAGCCCTTTTAGCATATTTTCATCTGCCAATTTTCATCATTTGAAATTAGTGATAGTAAGGTAGCTAGTGGGGCGGTCACCAAGGTGCCACAATTCAAGGGGCAGCAATTAACCTTTAAAAAACAATGACAGACAAAACAATTACGGCAATAACAGTCACTCGTCCTAGGCTGCAATATATCTAACTAAGCCACTGGTGATAGAGTAATGTTTGTTTGTTTGTTTGTTTTTGTCACAGGTGATTTAGTGATAGGGTTTTTCGTGCTTTTTCACACTTTTTTTGTCGAATATAACCCTTGTTGTGGTATTCTGTTTTTGTTGGTAGGTGTATTATTCAATGTTTCAGGAACGCTCATTTTCTCCAAACCAGAGCACATAGCAGACACAATTGGTAGGCTGCCATCACTTGTCTCTTATATACAGCAAGTTCCTTGACTGTATTCATTGAGTCCAGAACTTTTAAAGTATCATGCCTAACACATTCTCTTTCCTTATTTATATCTATTGCTGATGACACCATCACTTTGGAAGGTATTTATGGACTGGTAAAATTATTATGAAATTATAATTAAATAATTTAAAAATTATATTAAATACTTAAATTTAAGAATATACAGTGAAACTTCTCTTAACGGACACTTCTGAATAGTGGACGTCTCTTAATAACAGACACTTTCAATTCCCTGGCAAATTTACATTGAATCATATGGATGTTTTACTTCTAAATAGCAGATGCACACACTAAAAAATAAAAATTAACGGACAACGCAAAAATTGTATTTTTGTACTCTAAATTGTAAACAGATATTGTAGATCATTAAAACACAATGAATGAGCTGCCACCATGGGGGGGGCACAGAATATTTTGAAGCACCCTTTTCATTTTTCCAATTTACAAAAGGAGGCGGGTGGGTTCCATTTTAAAAGAAATGCTTTCCATGAAGTCGAACAACAAATGCAAGAAATTTGTGAGTCACAGATAACCATTCTCCTTAGCAGCAATTACCTTCAATAATGCTGTCTTTCAATAGATAAGAGCACTCCCCTCCCCCTCTCATTTAAAACATCAAGACTGAAGAAGCGAGAATCTTTTAGAATTTGCATATGCCGGTTGCAATAGGGTTCACTATTTTCATTTGAAAAAAAAAAAGTCGCAAAAACGTAAACGCTTATCCTTAAGAGAGAAAGTCGATGTTATAAATTTAAAAGAAGCTGAAAAATTAAGTGCGCGTGATTTAGCGGAAATGTTGGGCATTGGGAAAACTCAAGTATGTGGAATTTTAAAACGGAATGATGAACTTTTAAAATGTTGGGCCGAAAATGGTAACCAAAAAACCAAAAGAGCTTTCCCTAAAACAGAAGGATTAGCTGTGGATACCTTAACATTTGAATGGTTTAGCCGTGCTAGGTTGAAGAGCATTCCTTTGTCTGGAACTTTAATTCTAGAGAAAGCACTAGAAACTGCTCAAAGAAAGGGACTTTCTGATTTCAAGGCTTCGGGTGGCTGGCTGGATAAATTTCGAGCCCGACACATTATTTCTTATAAAAATGTATGCGGTGAAAACTCGTCTGTTGACAACGAAATTGTTTTTGACTGGAAAATGAAAGTTAAGGATCTTTTCAAAGGTTATGATGATAAGAACATTTTCAACTGTGATGAATCTGGCCTCTTTTTTCAAGCTCTTCCAGACAAAAGTATGAGTCTCAAAGGCGAAAAATGCAGTGGAGGAAAGATTTCCAAAGAAAGGCTAACTGTTATGTGTGGATATGATAGATAAATTTGAAAGACCTCTGATTATAGGTAAAGCTATGAAACCACAATATTTTAACCCCTTTAATGCATTGGACGTACAATGTCGGGCAAATAAAAAATCGCGGATGAACAAAGATTTAATGATTGAGTGGTTGTTAGGCTTTGATAGAAAAATGCAGAGGGAAAAAAGAAAAGTGATTTTAATTTTAGATAATGCTTCTTCTCATCCTGACATTGCTTTGGAAAATGTCAAATTAATTTTTCTTCCTCCAAACACGACTTCTGTTGGCCAGCTCTTGGACCAAGGCATAATTAAATGCTTCAAAACTTACTACCGTCAGTGCATTGTAAGACACCTTTTAGCAAAAATGGAAGACACTAAATCACCAAGCTCTCTTTCAAGCAGTGTAAGTATCTTAGACGCAATACTGTGGATTTGCTCTTCAGTAAAAAATCGCAGCTGCAACTATGGGTCCTTGTTTTATAAAAGCAGGAATTTCCATCACCAACAAAGCCACTACAGAAACTGTTGATGATGACATTATGAAAATCTTCCTTGAATCTTATGAAGATTACACGTTAATAGGTGAACAATTATCAACTGAAAATCAATCCACTAATGTTGATGATGTCAGAAACTACAATACAGAACTGGATAAGGAGCTAGAAATTGCTGAAAGCGAAGAAAATATTATGAAAATAGTGTCTAAGAAAGAAGCCATTTAATGCATTAGTAAATTAAAAAGGTATTTTTTACAAGAGAATGATCCAGATAGTCTAAAAAACGCATCTGAATTAGTAATTCATGTAGAAGGTAAAATTGTAAAGATGTATAAAAAGCAAACCAAAATTTCAGACTTTTCTTTTCAAAATAAATTTGTAATGCTGTACAATTAAATGAAATGGATAATTAAACAGAGAGCTTTCTGTAAAAGGTGAGCGTTATTTATAAATGTAATATGTACTGCTATATATATTTACAATAGTTAGTTAAATCAAGCTTCATCAATGTTAAATTTCAACTGAAGATTTTTACGTATTTTTGTTTTTTTCCCCAATAATGGACACTTCTTAAAACCGTACACTTTTCCGTTCTCTGTCAGTGTCCACTATTGAGAAGTTTCACTGTATTTATAAATTTAAAAATTATTGATATATTTAAAAAATTATATTAAATATTTAAATTAAATAATATAATAATTAAATTATATTAAATATTTAAATTAAATAATATAATAATTAAATTATATATAAATATGTTATATTTTACAAATAATTAAATTAAATAATTTAATTATGAAATATTAATTATTACAAAGTATGAAATTATAAATAAATAATTAGCTTAAAATTATTTAATACTTAAATAATATAATAAATCATATTTTATATATAATAATTAAAATAAACAGCTTAATTAAATTATAAAATTAATTATATATTATTTATTATGAAATATATTAATTATATATTATTTATTATGAAATATTATATTAATTATATATTATTTGATAAAATATATTAATTATATATTTATTATGAAATATTATATTAATTATATATTATTTATTGTGAAATATTATATTAATTATTTATAGTGAAATATTATATTAATTATTGATAATGAAATTATTAATTAAATTATTATGAATAGTAAAACTGCAAAAAATAAACATAGTCATATAATAATACTCATATTAATATGTTTTTGCTTGACTATGGGGAAGTCTACGCACATGCACAGAAGGTGGCTCTAAATTTCTTGCGCTATCAGCTTGTAATATAATACTGGTGACAAATCTGGAATGAAGTCACTAACTTGGTAATGCGTTTTGAACACTATGTGTCACCGCCCATGTAGCAGTTTTACTAATCACGTACTTCCATTTTGGTCAATGGTGCGTATCAGTATAAGGAATGCTAATATGTGCCCGGGGCGAATGACTGTCATTGTCCCCCCACCCCAACGGGATAACAAAACATAACAAATTAAATTTTGTGTTTTAAAGGCTAAATGTCGCCACCGCCCAAATTGGGGGGGCCCAAGGCAACCACCTCCCCTTAGCTACACTACTGCATGGGCTTAATAATTTTATATAAATTATATTAGTTTTGGTGCAAAAGGGTAATTTTTGGAAGAAGTTTAGTCAAAAGTACAAGTTTTTCAAAATTTTCAGTAGGCAATGTGGTACAAAAAGCACAGTTCAGGAAAGTTATTTTAATAAGCTATTTATTATAACAATGAATTTCCAATTTTCCTGACTTGGGCCTTTGTATTTCTAGTTTCTCTAACTTTTCCGGGCTTCTAGATCTACAGACACCCTGTTAACACTGCCCTTACGAAAATGATCTATAGATCTTTAGTGACTTCTATAGAATTCTATAGACAGACCTAGAGAAAAGGCTCTATAGAATTCTATAGAGGAATGTATAGAATGCAGATGACCATATTCTATAGAAAAGTATTTCTATAAAATTCTATAGGACATATGTATAGAATGCAATCTATAGAAAGTATTTCTATACGATTCTATAGATGATGTTATATACTGAGTTATACTGTTCTATAGTGAATGCTACAAATTTTTAAAAATTCATAAAATTAGAAAATTTATTCATTTTACAAAAATAAAATTTGAACAGAGCAAGATATATGAATAGAATTCCTTTAATAATTATTAAAAGAATTTTACGATGAGGGGATATATTATATTCTCTTATAGAAGTAGTAAGTTTTCAAACAATTTGTTTTTATATTTTATTTAAAAAAATTAAGGTTTCATAAAAAAAAACTTTTATATTAAAAGAAATAAGACTTAAAAAAATTTGATTAGCAGGTTTCAATAGATATTGAACCCGCTATTGCTTTTTCTGTCAGTCCGTAATAAAAGGATAATGTAAAGGTCTTCTGTAAATGCAATAATGGTGGCTATTGTTAACATTGAAAACCTACCGAGTTACTTGAGAATAAGAGTCGCAAATTAAAGAGTTGCAAATTAATGTTAATTGAAACCATCGGTAGATTTAGGGGAGGGGCCCACCCTCCCCTTCCTCTAGTCAATTGTAATTTTATATCATTATCCTCTCTTTTGCCATTTATCAATTGAATTTTCAAAAGAATAATAATAATGTAAATAAATAAAAATATTTGCCTATTCAAAAATAAAAAGTTTTTTGCGAAGTAAATTTGAGCGATTATTAGAAAATGGATGATTTCAATCCTTTCAAAAAAATTCAGTTTTCAGGGGGCGGGTAGATTTTGAGAGGGCAGGGAAACACAAAGAGATTTATTTCCTAAGCTATACAGTGTTCAACATAGCAACGAGGCCACCTTATGGGAATTGGAGGGGTGACCCCCAGTTCGTGGAAACGTTCCTTTTGGCGATGTTCGTCCCACTGGGGGGAACGTCCCCAAAAGGAACGTTTTCACGAAGGAGCCGCTAATGAGGGGAGATATTTTGCCACTGTAACACGCACTTGTTAACGCTATTCTGGGATTATAGCACAATAATCGTTTCCCAAGGCAGTAAACAAATTTTGAAATCGACACCACATCGTCTGAGAGAAAAATCCGATGAAACTTATAGGTCATAACAATAAAACCAGTTCCTGACTGAACAATGTCAATAAAGTCACTCAATTCTATACGTATAGTAGACCCTTGCATTTGTAAGTAGTAGGTACCTATTTTGTGCGCTCTGTACTTATGATGAAAAAAATATATTTATGTATATACAACATTTTTAAATAAAGGTAATGTGAAATTATTATAGACAAAGAGTGATGCATATAATATTATATAATTAAACTAAACAGATATAAAATAGATGCCTTAAAAATGAAAAGGCAAACTTCATTGCAAGCGTTTCTTCAGAGGAAAAAAGTTAAATCGAGTGATCAAATAGATTCTAATGATCTTTCAACTGAAGATTCAAACAAGGAATTACCACAGGAAAACCGCAAGAAATTGAGTACTTTACAAGCAAATAGCTCACTAGCTGAGGTATGTTCTTTCAATTTTGTGTTTATTACAGAAATAGACTATATGTATACACGGGCGGACTAGACCACCCGCCCCCGGGCTGATGCGCCCTCGTGGGCGATAGAACTCGAGCCCTCCGAAAATCCATGGTATGCGCCCTTTGAGAAGACCGAGTCCGCCCCTAGTTCAACCGTATTTATTTTTACCTGGTTTGACTGTATGTATTTTTACAAATATTTTTAAGCAGTTTAAAAATTGCATTGAGCACCCTAATATGTATCATCATTTTTGTAATTTAATTTTTATATAAATGTGATTTTTTTTTAATTTTTAAAAATTAGTCATGAACGACAATTTTTAAATTGTTAAATTTCAAAAAATCAAAATTTTCAGTAAACTGTTATCGTGATTAATCTGTAAATATTTTCATTCTGAAAAGATTGAAAATGTTTGTGTTTTCTCAATAACTGCTTTTAATTAATTAAAAATTGCGATGAAATGAAAATTATGTAGCTAAATTTTTTGAGAAGCGTTGTATGGTTAACATCATGTTTTATAATTTGGAAACATGTTACTCTCAAAACAGGAATGTAATTTTTTTGCTTTAATTTCCCATTTAATCATTTAAATTTTGGTGGGTATCAACGCAAA
Organism: Dysdera silvatica; assembly: GCA_006491805.2. Lineage (NCBI taxonomy): Eukaryota > Metazoa > Arthropoda > Arachnida > Araneae > Dysderidae > Dysdera > Dysdera silvatica. The sequence continues at coordinate 260,900,622 of QLNU02015360.1, read as the reverse complement.
AAACAAAAAAAAAATACAATGTTTTTTCGAAAATAGAATTTTTTGTAAAATCAAGGAAATAAGTTTTAAAAGCTGCAACAAGTCTTTTTACATCTTTATTAATCATCTGATTATTTATGACTTGAACAGCTCCTTTATCACCCATATCATTTTCATGATTTGCAAGTAACATGGATGATTCTTTATGAATGATTCCAAGCAATCTACCTGACTTTTCACCACCTTATATTGCTGGGTATTTGTGGCTTCACAGTGTTTATGTATTCCTTTAGCCAAGCACTTTGTAACGATTTCTAAGCAGAAACCACATGCTTTACAACAGACTTTAAAAAAAAAAACAAAGCGTACTTCAATGGCTATAAATATAGCTTATACGATTAGTCACAAATCACTGAGGCTATTTCTCACAGCCTGTCTGTCAATGTTGTTGCTTTTTATTTTATAGCTAAAGGTTTAATAAGGTGAAGAAGGTAAATGAAATAAAATAAGCCTAAGAATTTAAATAATATGGCCTGCGAAAGATGGTTTTTGTAACAAATCTTTGATGTACTCTAGTATTTTTTAATTATTTTAAAATATTTTAATTATTAAAATTATTAATATAAAGCTTTATAATATACTAAATTATTGTAATAAACATATATATTTGTAATCTTTCATTTACTAAATAATACAACACTATTTTCAGTACTTTTATTAGTTTCTGCCAGTTTCTCCCACTTTCTGCCGGTTAAAACCAGTTTCTGCCGGCAGAAAGCCAACTCTGGGGCTAACCCCCCCTAGAAAAAAAAATTAGCCATTGGACTTCGAAGTTAGTTACGTCCATACCCTCCTCTTCCGCCATATGAGCAGAAACAAATAAAATTCTGTCGTTTCGCCCTCTGAAATGAGACGAAAAATCACGGAGGATAGGGAAGGAGTGACATTTATGATTACCTTATGTGCATTATTATTAGTGTAATAAGAATGTATATATAATAAGTAGGAGTGGTCTCTACTAGCATCTGTTTATGGGCCCTGATGAAATAGGGGCCCCTAGGCTTCAATAGATTTGCATATATATATATTTCGTAATTGTGTGTTAAAAGGGTTTTATTCTGCATGTATATATATACATACAGCGAAAATCCTTTATAACGACTAACTGGATTTAATGATAAAATTAATATAACAAGCTGAATTTCTTATCCTTTCCTTTGTTAAATATACCTTTCATGATTGTTCTCCCCAAACCATCTTTTCCTTCACTTATTATTTCTCCTCCTCCTCTTCAGTCTATTGTCTAGCATTCGTTCCTCAAATACAGAGAAAATTTCCGTGAAGTGGGGAGGAAAACGGGCAGTTATAATCGACTTTGTTGCTATTATTATTATTGTAAGGTAAAAATAACGATATGTTTCTATGAATAAATTAATTTTATTTGACGACGATTGTTGGGATTTTTTTGAATATGGGGGGGAGCAAAGGTGGATGCAGAACAAACTTTCAGAGAGAACACAAAGCTTGCAAATTTCATTTGTAAGTTTTATTTTTTTACTTATAAATGATCATTTTTAATGTAAATTCACTGTTCGCAAGAAGGCGCACGACTCCTGCCTGGATCCGCCCTTGGGGGAGGTGATTGTTTCACACAGTTTTTCAGATTTAGATAAAAGGTGGAGGGCTCCTTCTCGGGGAAAGCTGATCGACAGAATTCTACGGTAAATAAATTATAATTTAAAAATAAAAAAATGGCACCCTGGGCAAGCGCTCAACTTGTCCATTTATAAATACGGCACTGCTCAAACGCTGATAACAGTCTTTTTAACAGATTTTCTTCATATACACATAGATGGCTTGACTAAACATCTACATAAGAATCTGGGAACAAATGAAAGAAATATACTAAAAATTCTGATTCGAATACTTGAGGTATTAATAATAAAATAGGTAAAATAGAATTAAAAATGGAAAATAAAAAATATACTTAATAATAAAATTAAAAATGTAATTAAAAAAAGAAATGGATTATTTAATCTATTCTTAAGGTGGCGAAAAAATAGTATATATAGATTTAAAGGAATAGGAAATAATATAACTAAATCTATAAAGCGATTTAAGAAAAGATATACGAAAAAATGTAAATAATATAAATAATAAAAATAAATGAAGTTTATAGGCAGAAATACACCCCCTCCTCTAAAAAAAACAAACTTGCAGATATTGATAACGTTAGTTATATTCAATTTCATACGTCTAGAGGTTCGCTATAGCCCTAAAAAATAATATTATATATAGGTAGAGGAAATTGGATGGCATTAAAATATTCGTTCGTTATAAGCTGGGTTCGCTACAGCGGGGTTTGGCTGTATGTTGATAAATATAATTATGCTTTTTTTAATGTTTGTGCTATGCAATAAGTGGTCAATTCATTAAAATTAAATAGGGTGTCATTCGAACATCGAACGGAACAGGAATCGGATGGCAAAGAGATGGTGGGGGTAAAAGGGGAGGAACAGGTTGACAGCCATCTTGGTAATCACAAAACGCAGAAACCTTTGCCTCCCGCTGGCTACACACACCACCTAGTTATTTGACCACTAACTGCTGCGTCGTGCTCACTCCTGTCACGTATACCACTGTTGCTATCGATGACCGAATTACGACAAGTAAACCCTCCGTCACGTCAGAAATAGTTCTAGTTTTATAAATTCTGTCTTAAAACTTGCTGGCCTTGAAAAAATAATTTCTAAAGTAAACCCTGTTGCCAAAGAGGTCTTACATCGTGCAATTTTGGCGATTCTTAACAATTTTACGGCGATTTTTTGGGATCGTTAAAACTACAGTGGATAAAAGGGATAGTGTGTCGTTCAACAATCGTAAATTGGTTCAAAATTTCATGACACCACTAGATGGCGCTTCGGTAGGGAAGCACGTCGGAATAACACATACTCCGTTTCAGTTAGGTTAGAGTAATTACGTTTTCAACATTTTTTTTTATTAATGAATTTTTTTTTTTTGGTTTGTTTGTTTATTTAGAACTAATAAAAATTATCCACTTTCAATTTCTTTTATATATATATTTAAATCCTTTCTGGACCAACGTGACATACAGTGGCTATGATTATTTATACTTTTATTATTTTTGTGCTTTTTAGCACGATTTTCTCTAGGAAGTGCGAAATATGGAATTTTTTTTGGGGGGGGGGGTTGATCATTCGGTCTTCAAAGGGTTAAGAACAAATTCAAGGAAAATTTTCCGAAAATATATTACTTGCCCAATAAATGTATCTGTCATTATAATAATACAATATAAATAATTATGGAATTATTTTTTAAAACATTTGACTTTAAACCGACGAGATATTTGTATAAAACAGCTAATTTTTCGTTCATATTCCTCAAAATGATTCGCTGTTATAAATATTTTTTTTAATACATAATATCATTTATTCTGTGATTTTACAATTTCTAATTTTTGTTTTTATGATGACCAAATTTAACATTGATTTTCTATTTTTGCCATGTTAACATACTTTTGATTCTAACTGCGTATCAATGGAAAAGATAAAATTGTGTCAGTAATCCTGATGAACATTAAGTATTACAAGACAGATGCAAGTTAAATTATACAAATTATGAACTTATACACACCGAAATAAATACAAATAGGTAATTTCAGAGATTTATAATTCATTACTTGATTTATAATTTATATTGGTCATGAATTATAATTTATAAGTCATAAAAAAATTTCATTTTTATGGTGCATAACGTAATGCACATTATGAAAGTTATAAAATGAGTAGCAGCTAAACTAAATTACATAAATCCCAAAAATTTTCAAAAAAAAACTAAAAGATACCTGTAATTCATAGATTTAAGAACATTACGTATCTAAGTTTGGTTAGATTCGTATTTATTTACAAAATCTTAATTTTATGCATTTCTCGGTAAATAATTGTGTAACGTATCAAATTAAACATGTATAAATTAACAACAAAATAGATAGAAGCTATTTAATATTTACAAATCATGATAAAATCCTAGTACATAATGTAGTTGATAATTTTATATGTTTATTATTTTCTGTTGGCGAAAATCTGATTTTCAATTTTTGGCAACACATAAGATTGCCACCAGAGTTATAAAAAAGTCAGGAAAAAATAGTGTTCGTGTCTGAGATAGCTAGAAATCTATAAAAACTAGTAACTAAATTTGCAATAAAAGAATAGAAAATGATAAGATTCATGGAACAATCACAGCCGTAGCCAGGCTGCGGCTATAGGGGCTGAGTCTGGAAATGTAATAATAGTTTTTTTTTATACTGACTTTTATACCAGACTCTTTTCTCGAACAGTAAATTTATTACTTTTTTAAGGCTCTGTACCTTAGTAAAATAGGACCTCAGGCTTTAGATGCCCCCTCCCCCCCACTCAGTATTTAAGCTGCATTAGTTAATTCCACTTCTTCTTTAACAATTACTTTTTTGGCCGGATAAGTCATTGTACTTGAGTGATTAAACCATGAACAAAAACAAATAACATTGGCATCATTTTCAAAATTAGCTTTTACCCAATACTTTGATGGCAAATTAGTATTACACAGATCATCAAGAGAAATTTTATCCGCACACAAATTCAGTTCTTCACTAACATCATGTGACAATTTCTGTCCTTTATTTGCAGAGGAAAAATCTCTCATTGACTGCTTAACTGGCAATTTTTTAGTAAAATAACGTGGCATATTTGGAAATATTGTTGGAATTGCACCTTTTTTTAACATGGGTCTTCCTCTAGGAGCCAATACTTTTTTTCCTTCAATAACAGTTTTATAGGATCTGTCAATGAACAAAGGTTCAAAATGAAGTTCGCAGACACAACAAGTATTGTCCAATAGTTTATCTGCTTTAGATATGGCCTTTCCCCACTTTGTGAGCATTTCTTGATCCTTAGGAACCAAAAGCAAAGATAATTTGTTTTTATTTGATTTATAACCAAGTGTGCATCCAGGCACAAAACAGTGACTCTGTTTTCGGCGTTTTCCTTCACTATTCATTCTGAATAGTTAAAGAAAATTAAATCTTAATGATTTAATGGTCTTGAAAAAGACTTTTTAATTAAATTTAGTACAAAAAAATACGACGAAGAATGGAATAAAATCGGAAAACAAATAAAACGCACCACTGCGAAATGCAAAGTGATGGTAAATAAACGTGCTCCGCAGAGGTAGCGCCCTCATGCGGTGTCATGAAATTTTGGAACAAAATATTTATTCGCTTTCTATGCCGAACGACACACTATCCCTTTTAGCCACTGTAACGTAGCATAAAGGCAGGATAGAAGGTGAGTCCGGAAGTAAGCGTTCGGCCACGCCATCTATGCATAAAACATTGAAAAAAGCGTTTGCTCATTCTACATTTTAAGGGGGCTATTTGCAAAAATGCTTAAAAAATATTTTTTTTCTTTACTTTGGAAAAAAGCAGATTCTTACTTTTCAAAACATACCATTATTTAGCTCTAGATTGCTTAAAACTATTTGGAAATGAATTTTACAAACGTAAACAAGCGAATTCAAAAGGAACAGTCAGGGCCTGATCACGGCAAAGGCGTCCAAAGCCCGGACTTTCGGACTAGATTATATTCTGCGCATGTGCGTGGACCACGCACATGCGCAGAAGGATTGTTCACCGTGCAGTTCCCACTCCCACTAAAGTCTAGTCCTAAAGCCCGGGCTTTGGACGCCTTTGCGGTGATCAGGCCCTGGGAAAAGTTTTGGGGCAAAAGGAACATGTTTTCAAAATCTTGAGTTTCAGTTGACTTATAATTTCTTGTGTACGTACATATAGGGATTCTGCATACATTGTGTAGCTTTTTATTTATTTATTTTTTGACGTTAACTAAGGGTAAAAATCGTGTTTTTTTAGAAGGTTGTTCTTCATGTGATATAAATATTTTGTAATTTTACAAATATTGCATATATATCATAAAATGCGGCAAGCAAAATATATAAAGATGTTTGCTAATTATACAAAAAAAGTTTTGTATGTAGCAAATAAGCATCACCGTAGAGTTTCAAAATTATTGGGGGAGCCCAAGCACATATTTTGTACATTCATACATTACAGTATACGTAAAATCGCAATTTACTTCAAATTATTGGGGCCTATGCGAATAAGTATTTTCGGAGAAAATGTTCCCCAATATCTCTATGAAAAACCCCGTATCATCGTTTTCGTCCATGACCCCCTTAACCTTGAAAAAAAGAGAGAATTTACGGAACTTAAAAAAAAAACAGAATTTACATAAAAGTTCGAATTTTTTAGTGAAAAAAAAAATTTTTTTTGGGGTCATGACCCATGCGACCCCCTTGTATGAATACCAGTGGCATGGTCCTCCCGTGGAAATCCCTTTAAGGCCACCTCTATTCAGCGACCACTTTTTCTAGAAACGGATTTCCTCCCTACCCCATAGACACAATGCTAAATTTACTTCCATTCAGAGACCACCTCTCCGAGCGACCACTTTTTCACGGGCCCGACGGGGGTCGCCTTACGGATGCTTTATTGTATATTACAGTAAAACCCCTCTTAACGACCACATCTATTCAGCGACCACTTTCTTTGGAAATGGATTTCCTCCCAACCATAGACCCAATGCCTAATTTACCTCCATTCAGAGACCACCTCTCCGAACGACCGCTCTTCCACGGAACCAACGGTGTTCGCCTTATGGAAGTTTTATTATATGAACATGCTAATAATTACATTATAACCTCCCTAAGGCGCCCACTGTGGTAACGTGTTCGCCTAGTGCGCCGTTAATCCAGGTTTGACTCCCAACTGTGCAAAGAACGCTTACTCAGAGATCTCATAAAGATCGCACTGCTCACTGTAGTCCGGGGTTTGGTTCCCTAGGCCTTAAGAGGTTCGGATTCCTCGGAAAACAGTAGGTCCCGGCGCAGCATGACCACTGTAGTCTTTGAGCCGTAAAACCACAAACAGACAATAGCACTGGATGGTCTAAGCGGGGAGGAATCAGTTTCCAAAATAGTGGTCGTTAAGAGAGGTTGAACTATATTGTATATATAAATTAATTATATAAATATACTAATAATTGTTCTATAAATATACTAATAATTGTTTTATATGTCAGTTTTATAAATTTCTTAATTTTATAAATTTGCTAATGATTTTAGAAAAATATACTAATGGTAATTTTAGAAAAACATGCTATATAATTTTAAACCTACTTTTACAGCCGAAGGCTACACAATAGATTGTCATGTTTACAATTTAATAAAAGAAAAATGAATTTCTCATTGGAAGTGTTTATATTCCAATGAAATCGAATTTCAATTAACATGGTGCTCTACGGACTGACTTAATCCTACGTCCAGTGATTGGCAACGTGTCCAGTGTTGAAGGTTGCATTTTTCTCTGATGCCGTTGTAGCGGCACACTTTCCGTCGAAGGATAGCAACACCTCGAAACCAGAACTAAAACTTTTCAGAACCCAAACTTTCCGATTTCAGAACCAAAACTGACGCGAATTGAGTGAATAGAAAGAAACTTCCTCGTGCCTCCGACGCCTTAACATGTTCTTCACGATTGTACAAGCTTACGTTAATCTCGGAATCCATATTATCGTACGTATGTAATTAAAGTTCAGTTTATTCGGAACATAATGTTTTGATATTCTGTTTGTGAACCGGCCAATTTTATCGTACTCCCACGAAAACGCGATACCGTTTATTCACGGTTATTTACCCAGTTACTATGCATATCGATCGATGCCTTTGCTTTGACGACCCTTCATTCTGGTTACGGGCCCGATTATATTTTATGCAGATTTAAACAGGTCGTTTTGACATTATGCCAGGTCTAACATGGTGTCAAACCATGATCAAAACCTAAACAGTAAACAAACTTCCGCACGGGATGATGGGTAAACAACTAGTCATGTTTAAAATAGGCCACGCCCCATGTTGCTTCAATTTCCTCACAGAATACCCTTTCCATAGCCCTTTTCACTCTATGGTTTAGGCGGGAAGTGGCGTCAAAACGAGCACCATTGAAAGAAATATCGTAAGGCCTAATTAAGTTTGATTTGTTGCCTATTTTTTTATTTATTGAAGTATTTACATAGATTATGTTAAATTCTCATGTTCTTTGAATATCATTTCCATCGTCTTTGTATGTACAGGACGAGGTCTGGATGAAATAAAAATACCGCCTCAGTTTTCTTTAATTAGGCTTTAGTTTATATGGGTAAACGATAATTTTCATCTAACAATATATAAATACAATATTATTTTGAGCCTATAATTTTATTTTTTATTATTGTTTGTTTTTCTTGTGCGGGTGTTTCGGATTATTTTATGGCCATCATAAAATGTTATCAATGATTTGAAGCCTGATGCTGGTCATTTAAAACTAACCAAGCCTTTTTTTTTTCTATGCTAATGGAGTTATAAATTCACGATTTTTTTTTTTTGTAAGCTCAATATTGTGCAAATGTATCCTGCAATTTAAAAACTGCTATCTACTAATCTTGGGATTAAATTTTGCAGCCTGCCTATTTAGAACTCGAATCATGATGTATATCATGAAATATCAATTTATAAAAATTTGTGTAATTTTATCTTTCTATATTGAAATATTTTATCCTCATTTAATATGTTTTAACTAAGATCCATTTTTAATGATACATGCATAATACCTTTGCCTGCAGTTTTTTAAATGCATAATCAACATTCCTGTGTATCTAACCAGTGGCATGGTTAAGTTTTTGGGTTCTTAGACAAGATGTCATTTTAGTTGCCTTATTTTTATCACAAAATTTTGGTAAAACTTTAGAATATAGATTCCTTGGCGACTTTCAAATTTTTTCATTATGGCGAACACTCATACGTTTTGTGCACCTACCACGTCGGAAAAATTAACAGGGTTTGTATGGATGCTTAATTTAGCTAAATTATTTTTAAGGGCCCTGAAAATTGCTTAATTTTTGAGGACATTATCTCCCTTCCTAACAGTGTCAGGTTGATAAATGGGCACGTTGGATACATGCCCATTCGTCAAATTTCTAGAGGCGCAAAAGTTGGAGATTTTTTTTTTTTTAAATTATAATTTATTTACCGTAGAATTCTGTCGATCAGCTTTCCCCGAGAAGGAGCCCTCCACCTTTTATCTAAATCTGAAATTCTGAAAAATTGTGTGAAACAACCCTGCCTCAAAGGGCAGATCTAGGCAGAGGGTGTGCGCCTCCTAAGAATAAGTTTTCATTAAAAACGATTATTTTTAAGTAAAAAATAAAACTAAATTTACAAGTCAATTTTCAAGTTTTGCACCCTCTCTAAAATTTTGTTTTGCATCTTCCCTTTTCCCCCTTCCCCCAATATCCAAAAAAATCTAAACAAGCATCAATAAATAGAATTTATTCATATTAAAATAGAAAGCAGATAGGGCAACATATTTTTAGGGACGTAAAAAGTGGCGAACTTCGCTTTTCTTGTAACTACAATCTACCTACCATAAAACTGCGTCAATCCGCATGAAAGTGCCCCTTTACATCTATTGTCTTCATTTGAAAAAAAAAAAAGTCAATCTAACGGCTCTGTCCCCTATTAAATATCAAAGAGAAATAAAAAATTTCCTTGTCAAACTACATTTACATATAAAAATATTGTTATTGTATCTTATACTAATACTGTATGGTAATCATAAAAGTTGCCCCTTCCCTATCCTCTGCAATTTTCCATCACATTTGAGGGGACGGAACGACAGAATTTTGTTTTTGCTAGTATAGCAGGAGGGGACATAAAAAATAACATACTTCCAAGTCTAGTGGGCTAATTCTTTTTTGTCAGGGGCTAACCCATTTTCTAGGGGGGGCTAAACCTTACACTTCAATGCTTAGCAGAAATTTTCTAGAGAGTTAGCCTCCTCTAGTTGCACCAATGGAGAGGGGTGACAAAAAATCGTTGTGCCCAGGATGCTTCGTACCCTAAATCCAGCCCTGTCTCCTACCAACCCTCTTCCAAATTATGGCATTATACTTAGGCAAAGTAACATCTTAAATCACGGAACTTACATTTCACAAGTTTATTGTTTATTTTCATTAATCTGCTTTTTAAGGTGCAAGGTCAGCAAAGGCCACGTGATGTCAGGACCTACAGTTTCTGAGGAATTTCAGCTTCTTAAGGCCTACGAATCCCCCCGGTGATCAGTGGATTTGAGTCGGCCCAGCATTTTCTTTTTGGGGAAGCCTGATTAAGAGTCAAACACAGGTTAATGCATGCTAGGCAAATATGTTACCATTACATAGCCGGAATAGTAATTTTCTTGAGTTGCAATTTAAAGCTCATCATACAGTACTCTAAATACAGTACTCTCTTGAATTATTTAAAAAAAAAAATTCAACTAAAGCCAAAATAAAACACACATTGATGTACTTCAGCGGTATATAGAAAAAATATAATTTTTATGGTTTCCAAGAAGAAAAATCACCAGTTTAAGCAAACGATTTTAAAACTAATGTAATAAATTTTACCAATCAGAATTCTTTTATATTATTTAAAATAATGTTAAGTTATATCTGTATCCCTCCTTGAAACAACTTAATTTTTAATTTATATTTTAAAAACCTCATACCACTGGTGTACGCAAAAAATTCATAAGGGATTAAAGGCATAGGTGTAGAGTTATATGGGTCCATGGGACCCTAGTGATGCAATAATTTAAAATAAATTGCTATTTTACATACATTGTAATGTATAAGTGCATCTAATATGTTCTTGGGCCCCCTGCCCCCAATAATTTTGAAAAGTTTTCATGGATGATTACGGTTTATTATGAGAGGCGGGGGATATAGTGCTACAGCTCCTTATATTCATTTGTGTACATATAAAATTATATCGCAATTGGGGGTTATAAACCCATTAACCCCCAACCTGCATATGCCAGTGCATGATACTTTTCGTTTAATTGGAAATGGAACACCTTGTATGTATATGTGTATATTATATATTTTATAATTTTTTTCAGTACCATAAGAATATCGTGTGTCACTCTTTCATGAGTATGGATTCTCAGGTTAGTTGCATTTATTGTACTGAAATTTAATTATAAGCAATAAATGTTAAAGATATATATATATAAATTATATTTATTTTTTGATTTTATACTTTCAAAGTCTTTAACCTATGAGGGATATAAAGAGATATATTTGAAATATTTTGCAGCTAAGTTTTTCATCTCGTTATGCATAGGATTCTTGCAATGATTTCATGTATGCATAGCTATTAACATACATCATTTTTTGTTAACCTGAGCAATTTAAAAATCATCAGCAAAATAAAAATAAAGCAGTACACGAAAATTTTCAGAGGCTGCTTTTCATTTCTTGAAGTTATTTTCATTTATGTTCCATGACCATAACATCCACAAGCTTCAAATATGATTATGTATCTTTGCATGTATCATCCTCTTACAATATAGTCCAAGTTTTATTTGGAAGATAAAGGAGAGGGTAATCAAGATTAGCAACATTCACACGTATAAAAAATATTATAAATTGTGACATCCATTGCTGAATTTCTTTAAAATTAGAAGTTAAAGACAGGCACGTAGCTAGCCAACAACAGGCTGACAATCTATGAATTAAACTATAAGCTTACTTAATAAGGCATGGCATGGCATGTATAAGCAATGACATTAACATGCCACAAGAAAGCATATTCAAACTATGACATTTTGATGTTGTATAGTTTATATAATGCATCCACAGACACGTTTTTAAGAAATTTTAGAGCAAAATTATTAACTGGTTAATCCATTTCATTAATATTTAAAATAATTTTGCTAAGTATTTACCTTTCAATAAATAAAATGCTTACCATTTCCACATCTATTGAAGATAAAACCTCCCTCAGAACTTCCCAAAAACTATCTTAAATGGCTAAATATCATAGCTTGTATATCTTGAATTTTATATCTTAAAATCAACTTCCATTTTTCTATGTCTAAGATTTTTATTCACATATTCATATATTTTTTTTAGATCCCTTACAGGGTTTATTCTAATTTTTAGAACTTGTGATGATTCGATTTTTTATTGTCATTTTTTTAGATTTTTTTTTGCCATTGTTCAATTGATAACTGCTTTTATATATTTTAAAACACTGATGATAAAATTTATTCCAAACTTTGGTACAATTTAAACATTTTCATTCGTATGCCATAAAATATGAATGGATCTATACATATGTAATAAGTTTTCATATAACGTCCTTAAACTGACAATGACAAATTAATCCCTTTAGTAAATTTATTGCGTTTAAGTTGACCTATTTCAAAGTCAACTTTTAGTGAATTTGAATTTTACACTCAGAGTTTGAGGGATGTTTGCAGGAATGTCCCACTGTCGCTTCATGGTTTCCAGAAGATACTGGAGATGGAGACACCGCAAAAGAAGAAGTGCATGCAAGTCACGAAAGTTTCGAATGGCTTATTTCACGTACATGACATATTTAATTAACGTTTTACAGCACTGAAACAAGTTCTTGAACTAGAATACCATCTTAAGCAATCTGTGCTATATACGCTAACAAAGTTATTTCGACACTGGCATAAGGTTTAAAAAACACGACGTTTTGAGAGCCAACTGCTCCCTTTGTCAAGTGAAGGCAGAATGAAGAGTTCGTGAAAGTCCTAAGCTTATATACCCGCATGTTGGGAATCCCCATCTGGCGTCATCTTGTGCGGGACAATTCCGGCTGGGGATAGCCAACCGGGGAAACTCCCAAATCCAACCGTGTCAGATGATCACTCACGATTCGAGGTTTGACAAAAATTTTGTAAGGTTCTGGTAGAAACTTCACAATGTTTATTGCACGACTCCTCAAACCGTAGGTTTCCCATGATTCCAGAAAAAGTCTACTCCCCAGATTCGTCACATTCTGATGTAATACTTTCATCGAATGCCAATCTGGTTCGTGACCCTCCCTGAAGACATGTTCAGCCAACTGGCTTGAATCGTCTCCCCTAGCTACCGCACGCATATGCTCCTTCCCTCGTAGACGTATCGATCTTCCCGTCTGTCCAACATACACCTTGTCAGTCTCCATATGCTATTTGGTAATAAGCGCCTCCTAAGGAACGTGATCTTCAACTTTCAAGTAATAGATCATGTAGGGCATAAACAGCTTTGTAGTAAATCTTAATATTCTCATGATGGGGCATTCGAGACAGCTTTTCTGAGAAACCTGGCACATGAGACAATACCACTGACGTTTTCCTAGTCGCATCATCTACATTCCTGTTTTCACCACTAACACTGCATTGGTAATGTGAGCAATAAATTTACACAGGTAACCATCTTTTCTTCCACGTTTTTGTTACGTACTAATTCAACGTTGTGAAGGTCATCATTACAACAGTGTGTAAAGGCTCGTGGGTGCAAGGCTCTGTCAATATATGTTAACAAGAGAATTTGACATACTGCAATGCTGTGTCAAAACTGATTAGTCATATTAATTCCCCATGAAAAATTCAAAAACACATGTCTTGATAACTTTATGTGATGACTAATTTGGCAATTCTGTTAATCCTGTGAAGGGTAAAAATACCCCATAAAATCTCAAATAAAAAAAAGGGTGCATCATTCCAGCCATAGTGACAGAATGGTTAAGACACTTTGGCTCCAACAGAGCATCCGCAGTTCAACTCTGGATCAGGCTGATGACTCATCTACATACATATACTTCTAGTTTGAGATAACAACGATTATAAAGTAACTCTCGACATCACAACCCGTCCAAAATCGTGTTTACGATTTCACTCCCAACGCAGCAGGGGAATATCGGCAGCAGTGGGGAGACAGGTAGTATACTTTGAAATTTAGGGAGACATGAATTCCCTAATGCCAGTGGGAGGGGAGAGAAATTACTGCTAACGATAACCAGAGCCTGTAAATTTCACCGTTTGCCTGATTCCATTTCTTCACAATAGTAAAGGGTGGATGCATTGTAAACAAGAAACTGATCTCTTATTTGAGTGTCCAGAGTTTGATCAAAAAGATTTGCTTTCAGATTTATTTTACTTTGACTGCAGCTGCTACTTAAAATTCTTCTACTGCATCCCCAATTTTTTTAGATTTCTTTGTGTTTTTTTGTTCATTGTCTATGAATTTTCTAACCAAGAATGCCTCGTCACCATGGAGGACTAATCGATAGCCGAATAGAGGACATGTTATTTGATAATAGTGATTCAGGAAATGGTAGCGATATAAATTTGGATAATTGTGTAAATGACTCATTAGGGTCGGATGGTGAAGAATCATCATTTCTTCAACCACAGGGAGAAAATGGTGGTGAATCTTTGAACAACGATCCTAATGATGTGGATTTTAATTTATTAACATGGGAGAGTGACGATGACAATTAAAAGATTATTTAATGATTAAGAAATATAAAATGAAAAAATTAAGCAATATAAAATTATGTAATAACTAACTGTTTTGTGATGCTTTACTTACGTAGAAGAAAACTTGGCTATGTACATATGCAGGTTTAGGGCCCTGTATGCCTTTTGTCTTGCCACAGTTGCCTCTTCATATTGGCTAAAGGCCTAATCTGTACACAAAATTTTCCAATGAGTAACATGTGCCTTATACTCCCATAGGTAAATATACAAAATTCTGCAATGATAGAGTAAAAACAACTAGAGATATGAAGACCCAAAATAACGTGGCTTAGCAGAATGAATTTTCCCTCTTCTCGGTATGTACCAATTGCCCCCTTCAAAAGGTGTTGTCTGTTATTTTGGGTTTTCATATCTCTGTTTCTTTTTCCACTAGAATGGTGAAATTTTGTACATTGACCTATTGGAGGATGGGAAACATTTCACTGATTGGATATTTTTGTGCATAGGGGCAGTATAAAAATTTAAATTTTGTATTTTTTCGAAAAATAATCCTCTGCAATTTTAATCACTTTCATAAATTCCAGCATCACTTTTTAATCCAATTTCCAATGTAATACATATGTCTAGGAGCAATACTTAAGGAATTAGAGCTGAGGTCAATGTCTTCGAGACACCTGTATACTGTCACCAATTAGCAGACGAAGAACCACACTATCTTGTTTTTACACCCCCTCGCCACTTTTGTACTAACGTGTTGATATGCGATTACAGTTAAAAATGAAGTAACGGGCGAGACGAGACAGTGCACGAAGCCAAAAGGGGAGCCCCTCCGTGGGACGAGTCGATTTTATGAAAAACTTGTTGTGAAATAGCCGGGCGTTTGGATACTAGAATTTTTGGCTTTTGTGGGTGTGAAAAGGTTAAATCAAAATGTGCACGAATTTAAAAATTAAATAAAAGGTAATCATGTATTTTTTCCAGTGCACTTCGCATTCAATATGTATTAAGTAAAACTCTGTGAATTGTACGAAGTACACAACAATTTTAAGAGCATGTTTCCTCTTTTCTTGAAGTTATTTTCATTTATGTTCTATGCTTATCATATCCACAAGCTTCAAATATAATTATATATCTTTGCATGAATCATCCTCTTATAATATAGTCCAAGTTTGATTTGGAAGACAAAAGAGAGATAATCAAGATTAGAAATATTCACACACGTAAAAATTAATGTAAATTGTGACATCCATTGCTGAATTTCTTGAAAATTAGAAGTTCAAGAGATGCATGTAGCTAGCACACAACAGGCTGATGATCTATGAATTAAGCCATAGGATTACTCAAAAAGGCATAACATGTATAAGCAATGACATTAACGTCACAACAAGGCATATTCAAACTATGACACTTTGATGTTTGATAGTTTATATAGTGCATCCACAGACATGTTTTTAAATAATTTTAGAGCAAAATTATTAACTGGTTAATCTATTTCGTTAATATTTAAAATAATTTCGCTAGTATCTGCCTCTCAATAAATAGAGTGCTTACCATTTCCACATCTATTGAAGATAAAACCACCTTCAGAACTTTCCAAAAACTATCTTAAAAAGCTAAATATCATAGCTTGTGTGTCTTGAATTTTACATCTTAAAATCAATTTTAATTTTTCTATGTCTAAGGTTTTTATTTATATATTTATTTGTTTTTTAAGATTCCTTACAGGGTTTATTCTAATTTTTAGAACTTGTGATCGTTCGACTTTTTCTTGTCATTTTTTCAGAATTTTTATGCCATTGTTCAATTGTTTCAATGGATAACTACTTTTATATATTTTATAACGCTGATGATAAAATTTGTTCCAAACATTGGTACAATTTAGACATTTTTATTCCTATGCTATAAAATATGAATGAATCTATACATATGTAATAAGCTTTGCATATAATGTCCTTAAAGTGACACTGATAAATTATTCTCTTTAGTAAATTTGTTGTGTTTAAACTGACCTGTTTCAAAGTCAACTTTTAACGAATTTGAATTTTACACTCCGGCTTTGCAGGAACGTCCTGCTGCTGCTTCCGAGTTTCCCCAAGCCAGCGGGGATGTCAACACCGGAAAAGAAGAAGTGCATGGAAGTCAGGTACGTTTTGAATGGCTTATTTCATGTACATGACATATTTAATTAACATTTTACAGCACTGAAACAAGCTCTTGAACTAGAATATCAGTTTAAGCACTCTGTGCTATATATGCTAACAAAGTTACTTCGACACTGGTGTAAGGTTTAAAAAATACAATTTTTCGAGAGTCCACTACTCCCTTTGTCAAGTGAACGCAAACTGAAGAGTAGTGAAGGTCATAAGTTTATATACCCTCATGTTTGGAATCATCATCTGGTGCAGGACAGTTCCGGCTGGGGAAAGCCCAACCCAACTGTGCCAGATGATCACTCCCAACTTGAAGTTTGGTAAAAATTTTGTAAGGTTCTGGTAGAGGTTTTGCGATGTTTATTGCACGACTCCTCAAACCGTAGGTTTCCCATGATTCCAGAAAAAGTCTATTTCCCAAATTCGTCACATTCTGATGTAATATTTTCATCGAATGCCAATCTGGTTCGTGACCCTCCCTGAAGACATCTTCAGCCAACTGGTTTGAATCGTCTCCCCTAGCTACCGCACGCATATGCTCTTTCCCTCGTAGACGTATCGATCTTCCCGTCTGTCCAACATATGCCTTGTTAGTCTCCACACGGTATTTGGTAAATAGCACCAGATTTTTCCTCCTCAGGGACGCGATCCTTAACTTTAAGTAATAGATCGTGTAGGGCGTGGACAGGTTTGTAGTAAATCTTAACATTCGCACGATGGGGCATTCAAGATAGCTTTTCTGAGACACCTGCCGTATGAGACTATACTACTGATGTCTTCCTGGTCTCATCTTCTACATTCCTGTTTCCACCACTAACACCACATTGGTTATGTGCAAGGGTCGAAACTTGCGAACTTTTGTGGTTTCCCATGGGGCAACCACTGGACATATTTTGTTTGCCCCCAAGTTAAGTTTGTTGTCCGAAGTTATTTATCGTACAAAATGAGAAATTTTGATGACGATCATTACAATGATATTATAAATATTTATTCGTAAAATTGCCGTATTCGCTTGAATATTAAGAGAAGATAGGAATAGAGAATTTACCCATGATGCAATTCTTTTAATCATCATCTGTTGTACAGCTATGGTCTGTACAATTATCACTCTATGAGACAAGCGAATCTTCTGGCAAAAGAAGTAATTGTTTTCGACTTTTATATAGTTTCTGGTATGGTTTTCCGTGTTTCGCACTTCACTCCATGGTAATGACTTCACTTGGTTCAAAATCTTCGCTACGTGCAGATGATAGTGTTATTTGTATTAAGTCTGTTGTAACGAAAACATGCAGTTTGCTTTGCCAATTACCTTTTACCCTTTTCATGACAGAAAAACCTTGTTCACAATCCACACTCTGAGTTGGAAGACTGAGAAGCAAGTCTATTAGCTATGAAAAATTACTTATAGTGTTGAGTTCATTCATAGAACTGCAATCACATTTGGAGACATTCTTGCGTTTTATGTACAAAAAATGTTTAAAATCAATCCATTTGCATATGATGCTTTCCACACAACAGATGTTTTCTGACATAACATCATCAAATATTGTAATGCATTTAGTAATTTCTCTGTCCCCACATGTTTTTTCAAACTTTCCGAGCCAAATTTTGAAATTGAAAAAGTTCATAGAATTTATGATTGAAACATCTTCAAATCTATTTTTCAGTGATTGAAGAAGAGATTTTATTGTTGCCGGTGTAGCAGCAAAATCTTTGTAAGCTTGGAATTTTATTTTTACATTATGAAATAGTTTTGTAGACAGAATACTACTAAAGTTGATTCCTGGGCTTGATTCTAGTTTTTCCGTGTACATAAGTTATTGTATAGTGTATAATATACTTCAAGGAGGGGCAAATTTTGTAGTTGAAAATTTAATGATAACTGACTGAGAGTAGGCAAAATGTCCATCAGAAAATGCAAGTATAAAATAAAGTTCTCTGATATAATGATCACTTTGAAAAGCTGTTTTGACTTACCCTTCACTTCACACTGTGTCCACTTACAGAAACCTGTTCAAGGTGTTTAATAAGAGCTGGATATAACTCAAGAACTGCAGTTGCAGCTTCAAGGGAGTAAGTAATCCACCTCGTTTCATCAGCATGCCTGGGTTTCACAAATCTTGTTTTTAACGCACTGTGTGTTGTTTTGAGACCGGCCATACTTAGAGCACTTCTTGAATAGAAACAATACCTTCTTGGGATCATTTGTTGAAACAAACGTTTTATGATATGGATAAGTATTAAAAGCTTCTTTGTCAAACTGGTAGCGGCCGCCCAAAACATGTATTGAAAATCTGATTATATATTGCATTTTAGCAATATCTTCAATTTATTATAAATATCGAGGTTAAAAAAAAAAGAAAATTTTAGTTGCCCACAGAGCAACTGTTTTTTGTTTAACTTGCTCTTTTAAAAATTTAATGACAACCGCAAGTTTCGACCCTTGGTTATCTTAACATTATATATAATCTTAACATTAACATGGTGGGGCATTCGAGACAGCTTTTCTGAGACACCTGCCACATGAGTCATTACCACTGATCTTTTCCTAGTCACATAATCTACATTCCTGTTTCCACCACTAACACCCCAAGGGTTATGTGAGCGATAAATTTACTCGGGTAACCACCTTTTCCTCCCCGTTTTTGTTACGTTGTAATTCAACATTGTCATGGTCATCATTACAACTGTGTGTAAATGCTCATTGGTGCAAGGCTCTGTCTATATATGTTAACAAGAGAATTTGACATACTTCAATGCTGTAAGTGTCAAAACTGATTAGTCATATTAATTCCCCATGAAAAATTCAAAAATACATGTCTTGATAACTTTATGTGATGACTAATTTGGCAATTCTGTTAATCCTGTGAAGGGTAAAAATATCGCATAAAATCTCAAATAGAAAAAAGGGTGCATCATTCCAGCCGTAGTGGCAGAATGGTTAAGACACTTTAGTTCAACAGAGGATCTGCAGTTCAACTCTGGATCAGGTTAATGACTCTTCTATACATATATACCTCTAGTCTGAGATAACAACGATTGTGAAGTAACTCTTTACACCCCAAGCCATCCAAAAGCGTGTTCAGGATTTCACTCCCGAAGCAGAGGGATATCGGCAGCAGTGGGGAGACAGGTGAAATTTAGGGAGGCATGAATTCAGTAAGGCCAGTGGAAGGGGAGGAGGAATTACTCTTAACGATAACCAAAGCCTATAAATTTCACCGTTTGCCTGATTCCACTTCTTCACAATAGTAAAGGGTGGATGCATTGTAAGCAAGAAACTGATTTCTTACTTAAGTGTCCAGAGTTTGATCAAAAAGATTTGCTTTCAGATTTATTTTACTTTGACTGCAGCTGCTACTTAAAATTCTTCTACTGCATCCCCAATTTTTTTAGATTTCTTTGTGTTTTTTTGTTCATTGTCTATGAATTTTCTAACCAAGAATGCCTCGTCACCATGGAGGACTAATCGATAGCCGAATAGAGGACATGTTATTTGATAATAGTGATTCAGGAAATGGTAGCGATATAAATTTGGATAATTGTGTAAATGACTCATTAGGGTCGGATGGTGAAGAATCATCATTTCTTCAACCACAGGGAGAAAATGGTGGTGAATCTTTGAACAACGATCCTAATGATGTGGATTTTAATTTATTAACATGGGAGAGTGACGATGACAATTAAAAGATTATTTAATGATTAAGAAATATAAAATGAAAAAATTAAGCAATATAAAATTATGTAATAACTAACTGTTTTGTGATGCTTTACTTACGTAGAAGAAAACTTGGCTATGTACATATGCAGGTTTAGGGCCCTGTATGCCTTTTGTCTTGCCACAGTTGCCTCTTCATATTGGCTAAAGGCCTAATCTGTACACAAAATTTTCCAATGAGTAACATGTGCCTTATACTCCCATAGGTAAATATACAAAATTCTGCAATGATAGAGTAAAAACAACTAGAGATATGAAGACCCAAAATAAAGTGACTTAATAGAATGAATTTTCCCTCTTCTCGGTATGTACCAATTGCCCCCTTCAAAAGGTGTTGTCTGTTATTTTGGGTTTTCATATCTCTGTTTCTTTTTCCACTAGAATGGTGAAATTTTGTACATTGACCTATTGGAGGATGGGAAACATTTCACTGATTGGATATTTTTGTGCATA
>QLNU02015360.1:260861505-260872186 GCA_006491805.2 Dysdera silvatica | reverse complement strand
CAATTTCTGTTTAATCAAGTTAATAAAATTGTTTTGCAAGTATTGAATTTTATTCTGATTTGATTTCACAGTATATCCCCACACTGAGAAGCAATAAAAATTTTGAGAAAAAATAAGATAGTAATACAGTTGAATTAAAAACTTAAGTGGAATGAAAGTACAGTAGAACCTGATACAATTACCACCTTTGTAAATTGAGCACTGTTTATAAGAGAGAACTGGTTGGGACTTAGTAATGCCTATACCAAAGTCTGTCGTGTATTGTGGCCACCTGTCTATGGTGACCATCGCAGTCCAGTCCCAAAGGTGGTCAGTTTAGGCAGGTTCTACTATAAGCCTACTTATATTACGTAAAATTCCAAATTTTCTGCTGATCTTTGAACGAATAAAATTAATATATGTATTCCATTATGTTGGATTAGAGAGTAATTCCAAGAAATTTTGTCTCAGGGTATTTCAAAACTGGAATGTTCTGTGCTGTATGGCATTATTCATAACAGTTTTTGAGATAGATATAATTAATGGTCACAGAATGATATTGAAGAGATGATAAATGGAAAGTTAGCATTTGGAAACTAAGTATTTTTGACCATAACTATGGGTTTTACTTTGATAAAATATGACACTGTTTCTACCCTTTTCATTTGATCAGTTGGTAATAAAACATCCTGTATGTATGTTATATATTTTACAAATTTTTTTTTTTTTAGTATCTAAAGACTATGTACAACGCTTTCATCAAGTTGGACATAGAGGTTAGTTATATTTATTGGTCATGAATTCAATTGTAAGAAATATTACTGATAAACATATAGAACTGGATCAAGATTTTGTGGGGACTCTAGATAGACAAATTTATTCCAAGCCCCCTGTAGTACAAATTAAACCAGTTAATTATTTCTTTTTTTTTTTAAATAAAAAAAGAAATAATATGAAACTTTCATTTATAATACACAGATTATAAAATTTATATTAAAATCCTGTTTTCCTTCCTCATTTTTAGTAAAACTATCAATTATTTCTCATAATTAATATTATCCAGGGCAACTTTTTCAACTCACAATACAGCTAAAAAATTTTATTTTCACTGACTTAAGAAATTTCATTGATAATTTTTTACTTGTCATAACATTGGAGATAAGTTTTCTCCAGTTGCATTTGAAGTGCCGTTCAGTCTTCAAAGCATTCAGGGCCCCTAAAAAAAAAAAAGAGGGCTCTAAGCATGTCTTTTTTCACCTATGCTATAATCTGGTCCCGGATATATAAATTATATATTTTATTTTTTATATTTTCGATATTTCTAATCTGTGAAGGACATGAAAAGGTTTAAATTTGATAAATTTTATATTTGATATATTTTGTGGCTGAACTATATCATCATTATGCATTAGACATGTGCAATAATTTGTAAGATAATGATTTCATCTGTGTATGCCATAGCAATTTACCTGCAGTGCATACGAATTGTGACATTCGTTGCTGAATTTTTAAAGAATTAGAAGTTCAAAACATGCATGCAGTATACAAACCATTGGATGATGGCATATGAATTTAGCTATCAAATTGCTTAAGGAGTCAAAGCATGTACAACTAATGGTATTTACATGTTACTAGAAGGGACATGCAAAATATGCAACTTCGGTTTAGCGTGGTTTATATAATGCAAGAACTATGTGTTCAACTTATTTGAAAACAAAATTACCATCGCCTGTTAATTCATTTCATTAGTATTATTTAAAGTAATTAGCATTTGCCTTTAAAAAAAATTAAAAATAGCATGTCTACTACTTCTACGTCTATTGAAGACAAAAACCACCCAAGGAGTTTGTAAAAAATCACCTTTTTTTAAAGCTTTCTTAATTTTTCTTCCCACTTTTTAAGAAAATTCAAATATTGATAATTTATAATGACAATAATTCATTTAAGTATTAAATAAGAAAAACAATGAAGTTTCTTATTTAATACTTAAATGAATTATTGTCATTATAAATTATCAATATTTGAATTTATCACAATTTAACGATTTTTATATCATAAAATATGAACAGATCTATATGTAGTAAGTTTTTTTTTTCTTATTTTAAATATACTGTCCTTAAAGTATAAATGATAAATACATAAAATTTGATTTTTTTAAAAAACTGTTGTGTTTAAGCTGACTTGTTTAAAAGTTAACTTTTAATTAATTTGAATTTTACATGCAGACGCTTCATGAAGCTATTCTTATGGGCATGGGAGTTATTGAAAATCATATCGACAGAATGAAAAAAGAAGTGCATGCAAGTCAGGTAAATTTTTGAATGGCTCATTTCACATATATAACATCTTAACTACAAATAATATAGCAAATACAAATATTATAGCATTGCAATTTCTTGAATAAGAATATCACTTTAAGCACTCTGTGTCATATATCAACAATGAAAAAATTATATATTTCTTAATAGTCCATTTATTATTTTTTTATCTATATCATTTATTTGATCATTCCATAAGAGTTTTTCATGTAATTTAATTCCTAGAAATTTTGTTTTATCTGTTTCTAGTATTTTTCCATTATATTTAATTTCATTTTCAATATTATTTTTTTATTATTTGCATAGTATAATATATATTTAGCTTTTTCACTAAATATAAGATGGTTGTCATTAAATCATTGTTGAAATAAATTTTAATTTAGCTTTTATTATATTTGTAAGTAATTCAATATTCCACCCACGTATTGACTAATTTATGTCATCAGCATATATTATCATCTAACTACATTAAATCATTTATTGCCAGCAAAAAAGTATAATGCTCCAAGTATTGCTCCTTGTGGAAGACCTCTTAATCATTTTTTTTTTTTCTTTTTTTTTTCAGATGAGCATTCATCCATTTTAACAATTTGATAACTATCTTTAAAATAATTTTCTATAACGTTAAACGTTTTTCCCCTTATTCCCAAATTAAATAGTTTTTCTTATATATATATTACTTTTGCTTTATATATCTATTAAATCAAAGGTTTTACTAACAAGGGAACCACTTTTGTGGAAGCTCGCACTTTGAGACAAGACATATCACAAATGATAGTCCCTAAGCTTCTTATTAAGAATATGAAATCAGTTTTTTGTGAACAGGATATAAACATTTTTTGTGAATATTCAAAATCCATTAAGGAAAGTTTCATATTTTTTATTCACACTATGTATGTAGATAACAACAGCACTTGAACTCAATTCGAATAAAGAGGGTAATTGTATTTAACGGATAAAATTATAAAATTACACGAAAGCTCATTCAGAGTATTTTAAAAAATTATATAAAAACTAAGCTTTTTAATACCAATATTTGGCGCATTTGGCTATGCTTTAGAAGAATTGGCGATATCGGCATGAAGCATTTATTATTAAATTACGCTCATATTGCAACCTTCACCCACAATATTTTTAGGAAATATAATGCCATAATAAAAAGGAAAAAATTCTAAATTTTATGGCCATAATATTAATAAGGAAAAATATTTTGAATGCAGCTGTCATTTACAAATTTTTATGCATAAATAATTTGTTTTAAAAAGTAGACAAGCATTGTATCATTGAATGTCTACTATTTTTTGCAGAGTCAACCTGATTCTCGTAAAAATTTGACACGGAAAGTTTTAATGTTGTAAACTAAAGACTTTCAATATGAGAAAAATGACTAAAAATATCGAAATCCGGAAGCACTTTTATAAGTTATGATTATGATACTTTTCACAAAAGTGAAGCATGATTTCTGCTTCATAATGGTTACACTTTACAAAAGGATGTAAATTACGTTCATTATCACTGAAAATCGTGTCAATTAAGCGAAAAGATATTTCGTCAATATTTTTGAATTAAATGGTTTCATTAGGAGTGCACTTAAAGTTACACCAAGGATATTGCAACATAGGCTGATATTGTTCAGCACGTAATTGGTTATACACCAAAAACTGAATTTTTATAATTTCATTTTGATGTGTTACATCAATTTTGATTTCATCCAGAGCAATTGTTTGCAATTTTTTTGACGAAATGTTTATACTTCATGCCATGGCTGGCAAGTTTCTTCCAAGGCGGTTAAAATCAGCATGGCAGAAACTAGTTTCTGCCACAAAAGTGGCAATAACCGGCAGAAACCCAGAAAATAATTATTTTGTGCATTAAAAACTTACCAAGATACCCCAAATTTAATTAAGCTTACCAAAATACCCCGGCAAGAGGGAATGCATAAAGTGGGTTTCGCTACAATGTGTATAGTATTTATTCAAAGGTTACATCATAGCAAATTCACTAGCATTTAAGTTCAGGCTGATCTTTTCGATAAAGCAGTCTATAGCAAAAGACTAGTTTTGCTGCTATTTCCTAATTCAAATAATTTCTTAATTTATTATGAATAGATGAAAAGCTTAATAGAAATATTCTTCCAAGCCCATCAGTATTGCAGGCAATACCATCACTGCATAAATCAACGGTTACAAAATCTTTATTTATAGTTTTCTTTAAACTATACTACATCAAATGAAGAAGTTTGATAGAAGACTGAAACATCTGAATGTAGAAGTCTGGACATTTTCTAAGATTTTATTGGAATAGTATGTTTCAGGAAAAGGAGCTGATTTTGCTCAGAAAGCTATAATGTGAAATACGAAATTTGGGTTAATGACATTAAGGAATTTCCTAGTATTGTCTTCCTGCTCCTGTGACAATTTAGATCACATGTACTTTGGATGAAAACTATAAACTGGCATATATGATGTTGAGTTATTGCCTGATTAAGTTTACTTTTTGCCCTTTTTTTATTCATTTCTATGAAATCATCATCCATTATGGTTAATTTCACATGCATCTGTAATAGAAAAATTATCTTTTCGAATCTCAAACATGGAAATAGGTTTTAAGAACTGAAACAAGTCTTTTTACATCTTTATTAATCATCTGATTATTTATGACCTGAAAAGTTCCTTTATCATCCATATCATTTTCATGATCTGCGAGTAACATGGATGTTTCTTTAGGAATAATTCCAAGAAATCTGCCCGATTCCTTCACCTCATATTGCTGGGTATTTTTGACCACAGTATTTATGTATTCCTTTAGCCAAGCACCTTGTCTGTAATGATTTCTAAAATATTTCTAAACAGTTACCACATGCTTTACAATAGACTTAAAGAAAATTGTGATTCATTGGCTGTACTGCGGCTTTTCTTACTAATAGTTAAATGTTGTTGCTTTTTATTTTATAGCCAAAGGTCTAATGAGGTAGAGAAGGTAAATAAGATGAAATAGACCAAGTAAGTTAAATAATATGGCCTTCAAAAGATGTTTTTTTAACAAACCTTTGATTTACTCTATTTTTTAATTATTTTAAAATACTTTAATTATTGAAACAATTACTATAAAGCTTTACGATATATTAAATTATTGTAATAAACATATATATTTGTAATCTTTCATTTACTAAATAATACAACACTATTTTAAGTACTTTTATTAGTTTCTGCCAGTTTCTCCCACTTTCTGCCGGTTAAAACCAGTTTCTGCCGGCAGAAAGCCAACTCTGCTTTATGCCGATATCGCCAATTCTTCTAAACCATAGCCAAACGCGCCAAATATTGGTATTAAAAAGCTTAGTTTTATATAATTTTTTAAAATGCTCTGAATTACCTTTTGTGTCATTGTATCCCTTAAATGCAATCACCCTCTTCATTTGAATTGAGTTCAAAAATTATTATCTTCATATACAGTGCGAATAAAAAAATATCAAACTTCACCTAAAAAGTGCGATTTTTGGACTTTAAATATTAATAAAAAGATTTATATGCTATTCACAAAAAACTGATTTCATATTCTTAATAAGGAACTTAGGGACTATCGTTTGTGATAAGTCTTGTTTCAAAGTACGAGCTTCCACAAAAGTGGTTCCCTTGTAAATCAAGGAAAAAACCATATGTTATTTCTTTAGATTCAATTTTTAATTGTATGTTATTTATTATTTTTTAATAAATCCTATTGATTTATATATATTTTTTTTTTAGGGGAAGAATCCATATTGGTTAATATGTATTAGTTCATGATTATTTAAAAATTCAATCTCTTGTGAATTACTTTTTCAAGTACTTTTGAAAGCACTCATAATTGCTATTGGTCTGTAATTTCAATAAGTGTCTTTTCCTTTTTTAAAAATTGGTTTAATTATAGCAGTCTTCAGTTCTTCAGGAATTATATTCTTTTCAAAGGTATCATTTATAACTATTGTTAAAGGTTCTTTTAAATATTGAGTACTTTAATTATTTTTGGTGCTAAATTGTCAATTCCTGGTCCTTTGTCTGGATTTATTTTATTGTTGAATTGTACCATAATTTCCATAATCCATGGTTAAGGATGAAATAAAAAATTAAAATCTATTACCCCGTTACATCACTCTACTGACTATCACTTATTCAAAAACACTGGTCTTGGCTGATATTTAAATCACATTCAACATACTGCCCATTTTCCAAGAATAGCCAGTTCATGGTGAATATGCTTTATAAATACTCGCAGCAAGAGGAATGATCAGTAATATGTAGATGAGTGGTTAAAGCACTTTTCCAGCAAAGAAGAGATATGGTATCACACCCCACCAGGTTTCTGAAAATTCTCTTTTTCTGTGAGTTTTTATATCATAGCATTACTTAATGCTTGCAGGCTACAATACTAGCCATCAAAATACGCTCCCATCCCATCACAAAACTTTTTTTTTGTGGGTGGCTAGCTTATTTTAGAAATCCTGATAGGACGACTTACCCTTTCAAATGACTTTTCTGTATGTGTGTGTGTGTACACACATACGCATAGAGAATAAATCTCTCTTTGAAGAACTTCTAATTACGAAAAAAAATATGTAGTTGAACTTCACTGCACGGCCACTTGTTAGCGCCTTGTAGCTAGACAGGTGAAGGGATTGATTCATTATTAGAAACACCATTGTGCCTATCAATAAAGAAAGCTTTGCCATCTCATGCGAAATTTCCCTTTCAATTAACAACGACCAGGGGGTACTTTTAGGGGACTTGTTTCTGATCCTTACAAAAAAAAAAAAGCTCCCCCTTATCACTATATTATGTCTGTAATCTAGTAACACAATAGCAAAATGGACGTATATTCGTTTTTAATCAATTGGGAAATTCCAAATTTAAGAATTTTGAATTTTTTTTTCTATTAGGACCCCTGTTCAGCCGCCACCCCTTAAAATGACCAGTTTTCTAGAAGAACTGACGGCCGCCTTAGAGGAGTTTCACTGTATATACTATGATAAATGAGAGGTGAACATTGCTGTATTCAAGGTATTTCACACCCCAAATTAGGATTTAGGAATAAAGTGTTGTACTGCTCATATCTGCTTCAAAGGAATACTCTAACAATTATTTCGTACACAGTTCCCCTCTATGATCAATACTCTTACGAAGTTCACATTATTTGCGAAAGTCCCATTATGAGCCGCATGGTTTGAATCCAAATGTGTTTGCTATGTTGATGCTGTGAGAAGAATAGTAGCAATAAAACATGAAACAGAAACATGTTATAAATATCAAGGAAAAATGTGTTCATTAAATCGTTCTTAAGCTTTCTTTTTCTTTCTGAAAATATAAATAAATCATAGTTTGCAATCAATCAATACAATCTAAATGTTTAATGGGAATCTTGAGTTTGGGTGGTATTGGATCAATTTGGTGAAAAACTTTACAAGTTGGCAAGTATGAAACAAATAAAGTTAGTGATGGAGTTCTACAATCTTTGTCGGTGAGCAATAGTGCAGGGACCGCGACTACAGTGGGCTTTATGCTAGCAGTAGGCCCCTGTCTAATTAGCCCTTATGAAACAAAAATTATGGTACAGAGAGAAAGACACACCCAAAATTTGAAAGTAGTTCGGAAATGCACTTTGTATATTATGTTGGATAGAGAAAAAGTTCTTCAGAGATGTCACTTGCGCAGATTCTGCGCATTTTCTTTCCTTTTCCATTGTCTAAACATGACATTCTTCAAACGGAATATTTGAGGATCATTTTCGTCAAATAATTAGATTTCGTCAAAATCATAAAATGTCCCCAAACCTTGTTGAAAAAAATGAGAATAAATGAAAAAAGTCACCATAGCCGCCTAAGGTAAAAAATAGTAGCAAATAGTCACATTTAAGTTGCCTGTGGCAACCCTGTGCAGATTTTACAGTATAACATCACAACTGCATTATCTCTTGATTTGGACAGTATATCAAACTTTATTTTCATTTTGTTAATTAACTTCAATATCGCTTATGGTAGTATTGATCTTGTTTGGTATAGGCTTTTTTTTTCAGTACAATACACACTACTTAAGTTGAATCTTTCATATTTCGCACAATATATATACAGGTCTGGAATATAGTGATTATTAAGGGAATCGATTTCATACAAAAAGTCAAGTAAGTGCAATATATTGTATACTGGACTCTGAATGCTGATCCAATTTTGTGAGTATTTCTCAACTGAGATTCACTCATCACCATATTAGCACTTGATTGTTGCTTCATGCATGAATATTAACATTATCTGCAGTCAAAATCTCGATACTCATATTGTACTGCAATCATCCACAGCCTAAAAAGTCTACATCGAAGCCTGCAGCTACAAGCATGGTTGAGCTAAGCACTCAAGGTATTGCCATTGAACGCCATGTTGCATCTACAAATAAACAAGACCCCGGGATTAAAACATCTGCAGAACCCCAACAGTTCGCAAACATACCACTGCCTGAACCTCTTCCTGCTTGGTCTAGAGAAATTCAAGTAAGAATACAACTGTTGACTTTATATACACATAATATTCTATAGTTACTTTTTCTTGTTTTTCATGTTAACGTCAATATGTTTTAGTATATTAATTTATGAGGTGTGATCGGAAAGTTTTAAGACAGGTGGTACCACTGCTTAATAAAAAGGGCTAGGTTTGCCAGCAGGTATGAAATGGGAAGCTTGTTTTGTCCTTGAAACATTCTGAAAAAATTACCGCAATATCTTTGTTTTATAGAGAGTGGCTTCCTAGTGAATGAAGAAGTGTTTTCAGTTCTCGGCGGATTTTTGATTTCGCAAAATGGATGAAAACATGGAACAACACATTTGTGTCAAATTTTAAAACCAGGAAATCAGCTTTGGCGACTTGTGAACTTTTAAAAACAGATTTCAGGGATAAATATCTGAGCCTAATGTTTTTATCTGGTTCAACAGATTAAAACATGGCCACAAATCAATCAAGATGCACGCCAGGTCCTGCCAACCTTCTACTTCAAAAACCAATGAAAACAATAAATTTCAACACTAAAGTCTTTATTACAGGACTTGACAATACCTGACCGTCAGAGTTATATAATTTAATATCCTTAGTCTGTCAATAGTATACTTGTCAGCATTTCAATTTTGAATATCTTACAATTTTGAGGATTAATGCATTGATGCATGAATTGCAAACATGCAATGAATCCTGTCTATAATCGAATGGGGTACTATATTTTTTCACTTATTAAACACTATTTATTGATAAATATAAGTTATATTAAACAGAAAATAAAATCAAAAATAATTTCTCAAGATTAGAATACATTTCTTATTTCATAATTTTGTAATAATCTTCTTTCATAATTTTATTGAGCGATTGCTCACTTGAGTGTTTATTTGAGAAAGCAAATATTTTACTTGGGATTTTAGAGAAATGGTTTTATGATAATCAACTTTTTGTAAATGTAAATAAAACTAAATATATAATATTCAGAAATAGGAATAAAAAATTGCATATAAGGGACAATTATAGAATCACTTTAACACTAGAACTACCAAGACCGTCATTTTGACGGTTTTCAAATTTCATGCTTAAAAATTTGATATAATTTATGTATTGTTCTAGAATTTTATGACACGACTTTTAATGAAATATAAGAATAGTTAAATATTCCTATTCAATTTCCACTCACCCACTTTAATTTCCATAATCAGTATGACCTATACCTATTTATACCAAGACCCGTCAAAATGGCGACTTTGGCAATTTCAAAGTTGAATGATCCAAAGTGTTCGGCAGCCGTTATAACGGGATCTATTTTGCTCCGATTACGATTCAGTTTAGAAATGAACGGTCTAACTGGTATAAAGAGACTTGTGATGAAAATATAACTAGAAAACAATTTTTATTTCAATTATCCGAAGAACTCTCCAGTGAATATAGGTGCTGCAGAAAAGAAGCCTCCTCCCAAAAACAAGAATGGAAAGCAATGGATTGTACTCCAGAAAACTCAAAAAAAAAGTCCTTATGAACGCAAATCTTGCCAAATTCGATTGTGCAACAAAAACAGAGCGATTTATACCTGCAATGTATGCAACAAATATGTTTGTGGCAAGTGTTCATCTAAGATAACATGTACTTGTAAAATATGTGCCTCATAGTTATTTCATACATATCAAATGTGCTATACTATAAATGAAAATAGAAACTGTTTTTGTTTGTTTTTTTATTAATAATTAATGAATTATTATATTAAATGTTTTTGTTAAATTATATTCTTTTATTTACATTAACTAAGTCAAAAGTTACAATGAAAGCCATGATCAAAAATCCGTCAATTTGACGGGTGCGGTAAAACTAGGTATATATTTAACATCGGTAG
>QLNU02015360.1:260830890-260861405 GCA_006491805.2 Dysdera silvatica | reverse complement strand
GTCCTCATTGGTCTAGTAGTCAAGGCACTCCGGGTTAAATGGAGGGACCCTGGTTCGAATCCAGGATGGGGAAAGCGTCTCTTTTTCTCCTAAACAAAAAAGCTCTAGTTTGAGCTTATTTGTACATGGGTGTTGAAAATTATTGTATAATAAATTCCCCCACGAAAACTCACAAAAAACTTCCCCCAGTGCAGGGTCGGATCACGCCTTTCCGGGGCCCTATGCCAGGAACATATTTGGAGCCCTTGTCTTCATGAAAATTTGGAAATGCCCTCAGTAGCGAGCTGAGATCCTATAACTCATGAGGGTTTAAGTCCTATCACCCATGAGGGTGCACTGACCCCTTCCTCATGGGCGATAGCCTAGTCTGCCTGCTCCTGGTCATGCAGATCTGCCTCATCTCATACTAATCTGTTTGTCCCTGGTTATGGTCCAATAGCCTAGTCTGCATCCTGTGTTGCCTCTTGTAAAGGATGCCTTCAAATAAGGGACGATTACTCTGGTACGTAGTATATGCTTATATCAACGCATGTACCTCCGAAGAAGAGACACCTCTATTTAAGGGACAAAATTTCTTGTTTCATAGGTGTCCCCTATTGGGAGGTAACACTATAATAACAAATTCGCAATGCTACTGCTCGGCAATTTTTTTTATTTTTTATGAAAAGATTTGATAAAAGTAAAAATTTATATATAGAAATGAAATAACATTCTGGGGGTCTCCTAAAATTGTGGGGCCCAAAGCCTGGACTTTGGATGCCTTTGCGGTGATCAGGCCCTGCCTCGGTGGCTTTGTGTGTTGACCATTATTTGGCAATTGTGTTATCCCTGTGAAGGGTAATAATATCTTACATCTCTTGATAATTTTTACTTCGTTTTCCATTTATAAATGCAAGAAATGTTCATCCATTAAAGCCATCCCAAACCATCATCCTGCTCTTTTCTAACTACTGAAAAAAAATGGGAGTCATTTATCTCAAATAGGTCATAATCTCAGTCCAGGCATTGGGACTCCAGAGTTTTTCTTCACTGAATATGAATGAGTCATCTTTTCATGAAATAATGTATTTCTTGTATGTCCATAATATTCTGCTCATCCTATGTCACTGTCTCAATGGTGGCTTCCCAGTCATTTTTCAGTAGGCTATTGTACCTATTCTCTTAATCCCTCGGAGAACCCTATTTTTTTAAACTTGAAGCTCAATTTCTAGTTTTGTTTCCCCTTTTACTATTTGAGACATTTTACTAATCTCTATTACGGATTTCCATATATTGTTATTTCACAGAAGATGATAAAGTCAAATGTTATCACTTTTTCAAGGGATACCTTTAAACTAGCATTGAATGAAAATATAGAGATCTCATTTTCAAAATGGTTATTGAAGCTTGGAAATTTATGAGTCGAAAGAGACTTTATAACCGATATTATTATGATGCAGTGCTCATTTGGTGATATGTTCAGTTACAAACTTTTGTATCTGAGTAATATGTGTGTGAGTGTGCATGTATGTATATATAATTCTTTTATAGGTTTTGATCATGAATATATGCCAGTTTTATAAAGAAATGAATTTTGAGGTTAGTTATATTTATTGTACTTGAATTTAATTGAAACAGATAAATATTCTGAAAAAGAAATTATAGGGTTTCATTTTTAGTTTTCTACATATTTAGACTTTCTGGTGTCTTGGAGTCACTTTCACTTCATTTATATGTTTCAGGCTTATCACATTTGCATGTAAGATTTTCTTATAATATAGTCTTAGGTTTGATTAGGAAGAAGAGAGGAAGTTTGTGGATAAAATACAACCATTTAACCCTGTAACTGCCACCAACGTATATATCCGTCTTGCATAGCCGATGCATTAACTGCCGCCACCGTAGATATATGGCTTTCCGAAATACGTTCTTTTGTGATGTGCTGCTATTTTTTTTTTAAATGTAATGCTTTTTTTATTAAAAAAATTTTTAAATGTAATTTTTATTTTTTATTTGTTGTTTTGTAATTTTTACTATTTTATTATTTGTTTTTGTCTTTTATTTTGTTTTTTGTTATTTTTAATGTACATTTTTTTTTAATTAATAAAGTAAACAGTTTTTAGATTGCAAACCGTGCCTCTGCTTTTCCCCTAATACACCGCATCACTATGTGCGCCTGTGCAAAAAATGGTAGCACTGGAGAGTGAATCTCATAAGTTTCCCTTGGCAGTGAAGGAGTTAAAGTGACATAGCAACTGCAGACTTCAGCTGTTACTTGTGTTCATTCCTTGGTTGCACATTTCTGTATTAATGCAGTACAGTCTTATTTCTAATGGACAAGTCATTTTATTAAAGAAAACTTAACAGAAAAACTTAACATAAATGCAAAATATAGGGAAATGACTGTACTCAAAAATCAAACTATTAGTCTCATCATATTTTAATTGTAGTCACACTCACAAGGCAACTTTTTACATGTTGGTCGCATCCAAAACTGAAGCATAGTACATTCAATAGTCCCTTACATGCCTATTAATAGTGTGTAAACAAATTTCTATAAAATTCATTTATTTTTACCCTCCATTAAAGCCTCCAGGGAAAGATTTA
The DNA here is from genome assembly GCA_006491805.2 of Dysdera silvatica. Taxonomy (NCBI): domain Eukaryota; kingdom Metazoa; phylum Arthropoda; class Arachnida; order Araneae; family Dysderidae; genus Dysdera; species Dysdera silvatica. Next base: position 260,858,819 of record QLNU02015360.1, on the reverse strand, counting down.
AATTTCACTCTGGAAGCTTTTCTGTATTGACCATATTTGGCAATTGTGTTATCCCTGCGGAGGGTAATAATACCTTAACATCTTTACATACGGAGAAAGAGAGCGTTGTTTCCTGTCCTCATTCGTCTAGCGGTCCAAGACACTCCGGGCTAAACGGAGGGACCCTGGTTCGAATCCAGGATGGGGAAAGTGTCTCTTTTTCTCCAAAATTACATAAGCTCTAGTTTGAGCTGTAAATACGTGGGTGGCAAAAATTATTGTATAATAAATTCCCCCACGAAATACTCACAAAAATCTCTCCCCGGAGGCTTTTCGGTGTTGACCATATTTGGCAATTGTGTTATCCCTGTGAAGGGTAATAATACATATAAAAAATATTATACAACTTAAATTACCTTCTACCAAACTTTTCTGGAACAACTTTTGATTTGGCATGTGTGGGCTGTTTTGGTCCTCAGGTATAGAATCTTCTACTGCATACACTCAAGATCTTAAATCCACTTCCCCTCTTCAAACTCAGTCTTCGTTTAATAGAATCCTAACTTTTGGGACTATTTTTATTAATTAAATCTTCTCTAATTAGTGTTTAATATTTAATTTTCCATTATTCATCTCCTTACTTTGAGCAGCATGGGCTCCGTCGGACTCTTTGGTCTTTTTCCATTGTTGCCCAGGTAGACAAATTGTAATAAATTTTGTAAATAGATATATGTTTCAACCTGAATAAAATTATTGTATTGTTCTATTCATCAGCACAACTTAACCATTTTCATTCTATAACATTTCCATGACTAGAAAGATACATATGTAACGAGTTTTTTCCTTACTTTGAATGAAATTTAATTTCTGTAGTAAAATTTTTTGCGGTTAAATTTACTTGTATTAGAATTAATATTTAGCTAATTTGAATTTTATATGTAGGCATTATATGACACACTTGCTATAGCTCTGGACATTCAACAAAAGCGCACACAAATGGAAGAAAGGCCATGTCAAGTATATATATATAAGTTTTTGAATAGTTTATTCTACATGTATAACATATTAAAAAGTGTATAGCATTAAAACATTTTTTGAACCAGTAGACCATTTTAAGCATACTGTCCATACTACAAATAGAACATTTTGCATGTTGCAAAGCTAACTTAATAAAAAAATTCATTAATGATAATTTGCTTGTAACCATAAATAACCATTAACCTTTCTGGGCCAGATGTCAACATCTAATCTGGTTGTTATACAAGCACATATTTCCAACAAAACTAAAGTCATCTTACTAGACGATACAACTGGCTGTAACCACAGGCTACTAGCTGTGAATTCATCTACAGTGTACATATGAGTCTGGGACAACTGAATTTGAGGACGAGGTCAGAAGAGTTTCAAAACCTCAAATAGTACCCTTCTCCTAACCATAATCAGGAACTTTTTTGGATGTTGCCATTGTATCCTTTAATAATGAAATCCTTCAGTTTGTCATGGCTTGCAAACCTTGAAGGCAAATGAAGTATAGGTCCTTTTGGAGCTCAACTCTTGCCAGCTTGAAAAGAAACCAAAATACAGTGCATGAAAGAAGACGGAGAGGATTGGGTAACTTTAGGGCTGTATGTGACATTGTGAGAAAAAGCAAGCCAAGCTATGGTGAATGATTAAGATTGAGAAGCAGGTGACATTTAAAAGCTTTTTAGCTAAAGCAAACTTTTGAAAGTATAACAGGACAACACACTATTTCATATCAAGACTCAGCAATGACGTTATAAGAAAAGAGATCAATGCCTCTTTCCTGTAATAAATCACAAACTGATCTTTTGGACATCATAAATGCACTTTGCAAACACTGTGCAATAATCAGCAGGGTTCGTATAGGTAGGTCGGTAACTAATATCCTCCTGAAAAGTTCTTCTGACCTTGTGTCGTTAGTAGAAACCTTAGAAATTGTTTAGGGGCGACTTTTTTTTTATCAACGAGCTGGTCCTTTACTAGATCAAGATAGGAGTAGTGATGGGAAGCTTCAGAAAAAAACTGAAATCTTGGTGGGGGGGTTCATCCCCAAAGGTTTCCCCTCATAGGAAGTATAAAATGGCAAAGTGACTTTGCAGGAATTTTTATTCTATATGCTGTTCTTTTCTGCCATGTATCTGTTTCTTCAAGCAATATATCTACACCAATTTTCAGTCAATTCATGATATACAATAGCCATCAGCGTGAAAGTTCTCAAAAATTATTGGGAGGGTATATGACACATTTTATGTACGTTTATACATTACAGTATATGTAAAATCGCAATTTATTTCAAATTATTGGAAGGGGGCCTCAGGCCCAGATAACTCTAAGCCTATGTATGCAACAGGAAAATGGCATAAATATTTGTGCCTTACACAAATATTTTTAAGAAAGATTAAAAATGAAAATAAGAAAAATTTGTATGAAAAATTGTACATATAATGGAAATGGGTAAAGATTTTGACATACGAACTTAATACAACATTTGTATGAAAAATTGTACATATAATGGAAATGGGTAAAGATTTTGACATACGAACTTAATACAACATACTGTCATTTGAAAATTTTTGTCTTTTTGTATTTCCATATGTGCAATGTTACTATAATTTTCAACATAGATAGTAGTAATCTGAGTTACATAACCAGGACCATACCAACTACATTTTGTACCCTTGTGCAAATTTTATTTTGGTGCCACTCCCCGAATTTTTATTATGATCAAATGGGTTAAATAAGTACTAGTTACCAGCAGAAAAAGAAAATAAAACTAAGTTTCCATGAATTTATATTTACTTTTAAAATTTGCTACAGGACATATATAAATATGTTTGTTTATAACATATATCACATAAAACGAAAATAATTAACAATTTACACCAAGCCTAAACATTGTGTTGTAATTTAACGAACTAAGTTTCTCATGCTTCAATCTTTGCAAAACCTGCCCAGACTACTCATGCTTAAGTTGAAATTCAAACATTTTGCACAATGCATAAAGGTCTGAAATATAGTGCTTATTAAAGGAGTCATAATTCCATACAAAAAAAAGATATGCAAGTGCAACACATTGTATATTAAACTCTGAACACATATTAGCATTTGACTGTTGTCTAATGCATGAATTTTAATGTAGCCTGCAGTTAATGTTTTGGTGATCTTATACTGTTATCTTCCACAGCCTGTAAACATTAAGTTGGATCCTTCTATTGCGTCTACAGACGATCCAAAATTAACGAAGATGTCAACGAACAAAAGTGGAGAAATGGAAGTAAGAATAAAATTGTTGACTTTATGTACATAAAGTAATTAGTTTGGAAGTCACATTAACATCATTTAGTTTAGTGTATCAATTTATGGATAATTCCAATTTCATATGAATTTATATACTTGAAAGAGTAGTCATCTAAACCAGCGGTTGCCAACCTTTCGGACCTCACGGACCACTAAATTCATAATTTTAAATCCCGCGGACCACATTTCGTGAATTTAGTGCAATATAAAAGCAAAAATTGTCATTCAGAATATGAGAATTTCTTAGAATATTATTTTTGTTTTATTATTAATAAAATATTAAAAATGCAAACAGGGTTCATACTCTCTGCATAAAAAAAATTACATGACTTTTCCATAACTACGAATTGAAAACATTTCGCAGCCATCGAAACAATTCATGTTCACTTGAAATATAATTTTGACTCCCAGTATTAAATTAAATTCACAAATAAAAATGAAATATTAATTTTGAAACGTATTCTACTGCAAAATATATAAAATAATGACCAAAATCAAATTATTATCCATTATCCTATATTAGAATAAACAATGAAGTTAGATTGAAGATTATTGCTTACACCTTGTAATGTATGCACACATTGCTTAAAAAAATATTTACATACTATGTTTGTACTACGCATCTTTTAGTTTCCTAACTTTTCATCAATTTGCATTTGCACCTTCAAAATTTGAACCTCCTTTTGGATGCAATTCTAGACAAAATATTTGATTTTGAAATTGATGTGAAGTCACAGCTAGTTTCTGATTTAACTGTAAAATTGTATGCAGATTTTTCGAGTTCTAAAACATTAGATTCTAAATGCATAGGTGCCAACTTCTAGAAGTGAAAAATCTGTAGTCAATCACGCACGCGTGGGCAGGCCACCATTTTTTAATTAAACAAAATCATACATAATTTATGAAAAAAGGGCACAATGAGGAAATTAAGTATTTATTAAATTAATAATAATAGAGGATTAAACTGTATTAAACGCAATATTAATTCTTAGAATTTACAAATGCTGTAGTGCAAGATTTTGCATTTGAGAAATTTTTATCAAATACATTCTCGTAACATTTCACATGTTGTCTGCATTTAACTATTAGTAAATTTTCTAATGTGTCATCAGACATGGTTGACCTGAAGTCAGTTCTAATTTTCTTCACTTGACTGAAGACTCTCTCGCATGCTGCATTACTGTGAGGGATCGTAAGTATTGACAGCATAACCTGAGAAAGTCGTTTAAATTTTAATTCACAAGTATCATTTTTTATTTTACCTATGGCTGCCCATTGTGCATCAATGCTACCTTCATTACTCACAGTTTGTGGAACTTCGAAAGCCTGGAACTCACTGAATTCTGTTTGTAAAGCATCAACAGCTTCATCTTCTGTATTATTGAACAAAAGAACAGGAAATTTTTCTGTAAAATATTTTAAGCTGGAAAATGATGCATTTTCAAAATTCGATATTTGTGTAACCTCTGCATGATGTAACACTTCTAACTCAAAAGGAAATTTATTGTGCATGTAGTCACATGCTGCTATGAAATAGCTTCTGACGTTTTCATAAAATTCATTTTTATCATGGATGTTAAAATCTTGGATTACTTTCAGTGTTCCATTTCCAATTAAGATATCAACATCATCTTTTTGATTACTCCTCTCATGATAGTGGACTTTCAAAATATTATTACATAATTTTGTGACGCTTGGTTTTATAAATTTCACTAGCATTTCTCTGTACAATTTTAAGAGAAGAGATTTTAGCATATGAATATGTGGTTCCGCAGACTGAAGTTGAGCATTTGCTTTTTTAAATACAGGCACAGTATAAGATAAAAATAAACAGAAAGCCTTATTGATATCTTCCGACAGAAAATAAAACAACCTTTCTTCACGAGACATGGAGTTTTCAGTTTTTTGTTTCTTAGAAATATCCACATAATTTTGAGCTTTCCTTTTTAATTTCTGTGATGCTTTTTTGCTGTTACGTTCTTTCACTTTATCTGCATTTTCAACCAAAACTTTGATAGAGGGAATAGTAAAGAAAGAAAGTGGGGTGATTTGATTCCTTTTCATGGCCTCTTCCTTAAAAAAACTGATCAAAGGTTGCCACTGCTGGATTATACGCTCTAAGCACTTTCCAACAGACAACCAACGAGTGCTAACGTGTTTTAGTACCTTTTTTATATCAGTCTCATGAAATTCTTGAAGAATTTTCAACCTATCTTTTATTTTATATAAATCGAACACTACGCAGATTAAATTAAACAACAATGTCAATTAGTCAACGTTTATTGGCGTAGTGATACCAACTCCGATGGTATGGCGTGATTAGATGGTGAAACGTTCGAAAGAAAATAAATATTATTTCCGTGGGACCTGATATTATAATATTTATTTTCTTTCGAACGTTTCACCATCTAATCACGCCATACCATCGGCGTTGGTATCACTACGCCAATAAACGTTGATTGATTGACATTGTTGTTTGACTATCTTTTCTTTTCGAACTCTTTTGTAAGTAATAGTAAATGTCTACCAAAATTTCATCGATTTTAAATGGCAAACATGCAGCACTCTTTTCAGCTGCTAAGTTAATAAGGTGGCAGGAACAGCCCATAATTTCAATATTTTGGTGATGATTCTTTAACACCGCTGCTACACCTGCTTTTTTTCCTATCATAACAGGTGCATTATCACAGCTAAAGGCAACACAATTAGAAATTGGAAAGTTTTCAGATTGTAAAGCACTTACCAGAAGATTTCCAATATTTAACCCAGTAGCATCTTCTTTCAAAGTTGGCACAGATAAAAGACAATTCACAATTTTTTCACACAAAGGATCGAAAAAAGTTACCACTATTGGATACAGCTTTGAATCAACATCGTTGCTTCCATCAGTTGCAATTGGAAATAGATAGCACCTTAAATTTTCAACAAATGATGAGGATTCACATTTATTTGTAATAAAAGTCGCCCACGAAAAAAAATCACAGAAATTTGGCCGCAGTTGCTTTTTGTGTTGACCATTATTTGGAAATTGTGTTATCCCTGTGAAGGGTAATAATATCTTACAATTTAATATACGGAGGAAAGAGCGTTTGTTCTTGTTCTCATTCGTCTAGTAGGTCAAGACACCGCGGGCTGGGGACCCTGGTTCGAATCCAGGATGAGGACGGCGTCTCTTTTTCTCCTAAAACAAAAATAGCTCTAGTTTGAGCTACTAATACGTGGGTGTCAAATTTATTTGTAATAAAAAATCCCCCACGAAAAACTCACAAAAATCTCGCCCCGGTGGCTTTGTGTGTTGACCAATATTTGGCAATTGTGTTATCCCTGCGGAGGGTAATAATATCTTGCATTTTTTTTTTCCCTTCCCCAACAACTAGAAATCCAGATATACGATTTTGTTGCACAGGGGCATCACTATGTTATAGCTGGAGCTAAAATTCCATGCCATGCATGCGCTGTCAACAGCAGATAAATTTTTCTGGCTTTTTTACCGATATTTACATTTATTCACACGTATTTATTATTAAATAAGCACATATGCATAAAAATTTAAATAAATACGCATCAAGAAAAATAGGTATTTAAATTTTTTTTAAAAAAATCAGCATTTTAAAAAACACTGGGGATTTAGAATGAAATCTCCGAAAATTGGAAGAAACCATTTTCCGACCGCAAGATCGAAAAACCGACAAAGAATTGGAAGCTTTCCGGGTAAATCGGAAGGATTAGCACCTATGTAAATATTTCAGCTATTTCCTTAGTTCAGCGTTTGAAAAATACCGGGCGGTTACTACGCCACACGTGCGAGATAAAATGTCCGAATCCGAAGTGTGTGGTCACGTATAGAGATGTCAACATGAGAAAGTAGTCATCAGTAAAAAAGTCAAGAATTTTCAGCAGTTTTCAGTAAAAAAGCAATGAATTTTCAGTAGTTTTCAGTAAATCCATGCTCTTTTATTTCCTGCAAAAAGATTTTTTATAAGTAAAGCACCTGCATTGTTAATAGAGCAATATGTGTACCCCCACCTTGAAACAACATGAAAATATTCCTGATAATGTGACTCAACTGCGTATGTTTATGCTCTCACCAATATCATTCGTATGAGGTTCGTAGCAGGAGAAATTACCTTTTGTATCAGTATCATAGCAAGAAAAATAGTTTTCAGTATCTGTTTTGTAGAAAAAAAAAACAATTTTATTTTGTACAGGAAAATTGGTTTTTACATGAGTTTTGTAGTGCATAAAAAAATAGTTTAATCAAATAAATGGAAATGAGCACGATAAAAATGAAAAGTCAAATGTTTCATTAAAAAAGTAAAATTTCTTAAATATGAATTTCCTTGTTACTTTTTCTGTAATTTTGAAACCTCTTCTTGAGAAGATAGTTGTTGAAATATGCAAATTAGCTTGGCAAAAACAAAAACAAAAAACCTGCCCACTTCCCACCGCAGATATGTTATTTCTTTGGATAGAAATTTATAGGTGCAAAAATATGACTAACGACCGCGAATTTCGTACACCACCGGTAGGTGGCGTATCAGGGCAAAATTCCTCTATTTTGATGTAAAAATACTAAAAAATTACCCAGTCTTAATTAAGCACATATAAAAGGTTCAAAATTTTGCCGATAGGTGGCGCATTAAGGATGAAATCGCACATAATAAAAATCATCACTTGTTAGTTAACCTTAAAATCGTTTTTTAAGTCAAATCAAGGCCAACTAGATTTACTACAGGCCTGCTCACGTGAGCCTAACGCTACAGAAAACCTGTCCCCAAATTTTCGCAGTGGCGATTCTCTCAAGCAGTTTTTCTCCGACAGAGGGCGCCTGCTACCTGGGTTAATATTCTCAATTTAACAGACTATAAATGCCAATTAATAGCCCAGTTTCTGATTACATACAGAAATATATTGCTTTTTGCTCAAAAAGTTATCGTATTTTATTTTCCAACGACGTTGATGTTACCGTGATATGATAACCTTTCATAACAAGTTTTTAAACTAAAATTTAAATCTTACATACCTTTTTCTACTCTTTTATTTACACTGAAGACGGTTTATTGGATGAAATGATTTCTCAGGCATGATTAATAACTGATAATGAATTGATAGTTTACACTGAAAGCTAAATTGCAAAATGCATATAAAAGCAGACTTTATTTTAATGGTTAATAAAATAGAATTATATAGAATTTAAATCAACTAATTAATAATTTAATTATTTTTATTATAATTAATTATAAAATAAAGAATTAATTAGAAGGCTTGACACCTGTTTGGAAAGACTTTAATGGAATGTTAATGAAATTAACACATGAATTTACAATAAACTGATGATATAACTACACAATGTATAATATTTTATACATTGTATAATATTGTATATATTAAATACAATGTATAATATTGAATACATGATTTCTAATAACTTTTGACACAAGCCAAATTTTTAATACATCACATAATAAAAATAAAGAATCAGGTATTCATGAATAGCAATTCTTTCCAAAATAATTTTACTTGAAAATACAAACTACATAATAGAACAGCATGTCACCGAAAAACAAAATACAGAATAAACACTTACTGTGTCCTTAATACTGCAGATATAAATAGGCTAAATGGAACACAACAAGAAACTATCATTATTATCACAAATAAATATCATGTAAAAATTATAGAAAACCCAGAAACCCTTTTTAATCTTCGGTTAACTGCTGCAAACACATGAAAGCATATGGCATGTTTGTACCTGTCATTTGGCGTCCCCTATGAACAACCCTAGTAATTACTCCAACAGAAAGTGGGGACACCCTTAAAATTCACGTGAGCGGGCCTATAGTAAATCTAGTTGGCCTTGGTCAAATTTTTTAAGTTCCAGAAACAGGCACCAGGTGGCGTTTTTTCACAGAATAGGATTATAAATTATGTAAATAAATTAAATATATTGATTAGTTAAATTTACTATTATATATTAATATTAATTAATTATTATATATTAAATATACTATAATCTACAAGCCTCTGCATGTGTAGATAACGAAAGCAGACGGGGGAAATATTCCGAAGAGAAACATATGTGGCAAAATCTCAGGGCAAATCACGCACTATTTTTTAAAGTATCGTGAGGAAATTTTTCTAAACCTTTAATAAAATGCTGCGAGTAAAAAATTATTGAAATGTGCTGAAACTGGACGTTCACGTTAAAATTTAAAAACTTTTGATGCTTCGCAAAACGGCCATTCCTTACTACAAATATCGCGATACACTTGCAGGTAAATTGTCTGCCCCCTTTTTTTCCCCCAGCTGTTCCACAATCACGGCTGCGTTTCATTTCGTTGTTTTAATCCAAATTTGAAGCAAGTTTCACACATAAAATTATATGTAAAAAAATAACAGAGAAACAAGAGGACAAGTCAGAAGCGTCACGTACAAACATGGAAAGCACGGGACATCTACAAAGTGTGATTTTTTCTTTTTTTACCAAAAAACAATAAAAACTATGAATTTTTGAGGGGCCAGTAGAAAATTGCACGTGAGGATTTTGAATTAGGTTTTCCATAGTTTTCTCGGCACCGACAGTAAAATCTTAAGGTGGGATTAAAATCCTTCCAAGTTAGCATCTCTGCACGTGGTAACGTGTGCAGTAAGGCAGGCAATGAGCAGCGGTCGAACCAAGAGCAGACGGATACTCCCTCCCTGCAGCGTTTTGGAAGTTACGTGGTCACGTGCATTAGAAGATGCTCTGGTGTCGCAAAACGTTGATTCAATCTCGCGATGCAATTTTCACCACAGACAGCATTTAAAATTACTCCCAAATGAATATTTCCTGACTTTTCCATACCTGGAAAATGCAAAATAAAATTCCATGACTTTCCAGGATTTCCATGACCCATACGAACCTTGTGCAAATAATATCCAGATTTTTCTGCAGACCACCAAAATTTTCTCGCGGACCACCGGTTGGCGACCGCTGATCTAAACTGTAAATTGTGATCACCTGATAATTTGGATAAATTTTGCATGCACTGGGGCAGTTCAAATGTTATGTAAGCATATCTCTGCCTATTTTATACCCTTCCCCCTTCATAAAAAAAATAAGCATTGTCTGCCCCCTCCCACTTCATGCCTATGTTAGATTTCAGATCTTTGATTTTTTGGCATAGGTTTTTGAAATAAAAATGCAATGTGTGATGCAAATTTTAATACTTATTTAAGTTTTCATTGAAATATTGAGCACTTATTTGTAACTGTTTTACGCACTGGTTTGCAGGGCAACTGTTGACCTTTATTATAAAACTATTACATATTAAAAAAATTATAAAATGCTATATTACATATATTATAAGGGGGGAGACAATGTATCTTATAAAATATTTTGTTACATCTTTATTAATAATATTTCTTAGGCTGTAAGTAAATAGTATATAATAAATAAGCAGATTTGATAAATACATTCATTAAAAATATGTTCATTATAATTTAAAAATGTCAGGGGGCCAAAGGAGACAAAAAGCCTCCCACCCCCCGCTAAGTTAAAAAGGCTAAGAGCCAACTGGTTTAAATAATTAAATATTTTTTAATTTATTTCTCACAAAACTGCATACAGTAGCTCCTTATCCCATATTATCTGAGTTACACGTAAAGACCAAAAACAAAAATGCATCAATTTCACAAACTAGACAAAAATAATAAAGAAGCCATAAAAAAACAGTTAGTGACTGGTCCACAGTAAAAATCATTACCGATGTAAAAAAGTGAGGACTCTAATTTGTTGGTGCAATAATTCCATTCACTAAATATAATTTCTTTTAAGAATATTAACATAATTAATTTTCTTAAATATATCCGGCCAATTGTTCCAACTTTTAGTACCAGTATATTCTATATTCCCCTTCTAAATAACTCAGTTCTAATTTTTAGGAGTCTTAATTGATTTTGTTTTCTGAAATTTCAATTGTTTTCTGAAGTTTGTATGCCAATACTGTCCATACAAGGTGCGATTGGAAAGTTTTAAGACTGAGCTTGTAATTTCAAAATGGCAGTACTCACAGGCTATTGTGGTGGCTCTCTTCCAAGGCAGTCCCTTTCTGACTGCACACACACACTGACTCCAATGATGTTTCCATTTTTGGAAGCATTCTTGGAAATTTTTTTCTTAAAGGCGTGAATTAGTAATTTTCTGTGTCATTGATACAGTATACACACACACAGAGTAAAACCTCTGTTAACGGATACCTAATTATAAAAAATATACTGTAGTAGGGAAGATGCCAAAAAATCACTGTGCCAAAGGAACCTCGTATTTTAAATCCAGGTCTAGGAAAGGGGTGTTGAACTGGTCGTTCTTGCTCTAAAGAAATGCTTTAGCAAATTTCCAGTTGAAATTCTCTAAGCATATACTTAAAAGGAATTACCCTCTATATACGCATATTTTCAAGACACATTACAACCTGTATGGTGTGAATTCCATGTTCGTCCTGTATGTTTATTCATACTGTGAGAAAAATGGCAGTAATAAAAATTAAAACTAAAACATACTTCAGAGAAATGTTGAAGAACAAGAGAACAAAATTAAGGACCAAAAATCATTTCTTAAATAATTAAGGACTTTTAAGAATCCTATGAACCCTGTACTAGATTCCTAGATATTCATATTAAAGCAGATAAGTAATGTTCTTGTCTTGAGAGTATGATTCACTGATCTGTTGAGCCCTATATGCATGTGTATGTACACAGAGTGTCTTCTGAAGTCCCGATACACTCACATAACTTAGGAACGAAGATAACTTTCATAAAACTGGAGCTAAGTCCAGATATAGTAAAATGCACATGTGCTATGGAATGGCATTGGTGGCAGCACCCCTGGTGGAAAAATTTGGAACTTACAAAGTCTAACTTGAGAACTATGACAAATACAAGGAAAAATAAATTAGAAAATTGTAGAGCATCAGTTAGTACAAAATGACATCCCACATAAATACTCTATATATAATAGCTGCAAATACCATTGCCCAGTTAATATGCCCTCATAGAACACTAGTCCTATTGGTGTGTTGCTCCAAATAACACAACAAATATTCATGACAAAATGTACCAGATGTTTTGGCCCAGCTAAGAATTGTCTAGTCCCCAATAACCAATGTTTCTTTTATTTAACATTCCACATTTGCTGAATTGAGACAAGTCTGTCCACAAAATATTAGCTACAAAACTTGGCTAGAAGTTAATTTGTTCATCACAAAATTACACCAATCTAAGCATTGCTGAGCATCCTCTGAGAGCAATACTTACAGAAAGTATTGTATGATAGGGATGCACCCAGTTGCCACAAGATTTGCCCCACTTAGCTAGTTGCTAGGCTTCATGGGTGGAGGGTCAGAACAAATGCTAAAATATCCTCTGGTTGCACATGCGGATCATTTGCTGGTCTGCTAGAATGTGAACTAGTAATGAACCCTATCTTCATCAGCCATTGAACAACATTGATGGTGGTCTTCAGAGGCAGGCTGTGTCCAACAGAAAAGCATAGGATATTGTCAGGTAGCTTCTCTTGTGTAACAACCATATTCTCTGCGTAACACCACCAGCTTGCAATATTTTTTGTTGCAAAAATTCGCCATGTTATATCCAAAGTGCAATTTCACTTCACACATGGTTTTGAACCCTTGGCTTGATCATTTTGTGCCTGCTGTACATATTTGCATATTATATGCTAGAGTAATTAAGTTTTTAAAATGTGTACCCATGTGTTTACTGACATGAAATCTATTTTGCATGTGAATTTTTACAAGGCATTATTATTAATAAATACAGTATTTATGTGAACGTCATTTCCTGCTAACTAAATGGTGTGCTCTATTTTTCCTATTGACTTTCCCCCTGTATCTCTCATAGTTCTTGAATTAGACTTTGTAGGTTCCAAATTTTGCCACCAGGGATGCAGACAACAATGCCATCTGATAGATCTGAGTATATTAAGATGCCTATGCGCTAACTTCCATAACTGGAATTATCTTCGTTCCAAAGTTATGTGGATGTATAAGGACTTCAAAGGCTACCCTGTATAAATACATAGATTATGCTATATATACTTATTTTTTTTATTCTTTACAGAAACTAAGGGGTATAATAATGAAAAATTTGATCATGATGAATTTTAAGGTTAGTTGCATTTATTATTTTTTAATTAAATTTAATTATAAGAAATATAGCAGTAAAAATTACAATTTAATATTTTCATGATTTTATAGTTTCTAAACCATGAAGTGAATATATGCATATATAGTAAGATGAAAGTAGTCCAAAACATTTTTGGAAACACCCACTCGCAGTATGTGTGTGTGGGGAGAATGTAAATGGTGATTAGGTTGACATAAAGTTGTCTTTTATCATCACTTATGGTATCTTAGGGTGACAAAGCACACGTCACCTTGAAGAAAGACTGTTTTTCAATAATTTATTGCAATCACTTAGCATATCGATATTTGTAAATGATATATACCAAATCAATCTCTCATTATTTCTTAGTCAGAATTTTGTTTTTATAGAAATAAATCGATAATATTTTGATATAAAATCGATAGATTTCTGAAGTACTACATCATTTAGGTGTGTTTTGCCCATCATCTATTTTGTCACTATGGTTATGGTGACTATTTTGTCACTTTTAAAAACATATTTTGGAATTGACAATGATTATGAAGTTATTACATATCGACAGAAAATTTTTTCACAAATTACGTTTATATGATAAAACACACTAAGTTGTGACATAATACGCAGTTTTGGGTAATGGCGCCAACGCTGACTCAGAAGAAGTCACTAGAAATGCATGTTATAATATTGTGTTGGCAACATGCATTATTTCTCTCTGTTTTTCGAATATTTTCGTTCTACAATGTTATGGAATTGAAGTTGCCCGTTGTGTTTGTTATTTCTCCTGAAAAATCTGATCCGTGTGATTTTCCTCAAAGACAAATTGCATAGGAATCATTGCCATTGTAGCTAATTTTTTCTGCAGGCGATGTGTTAGCACTTTTGTGAAGATTTTATAAATAGCAGGTAACAAGCTAATTGGTCGGTAATTTTTTAAATCCTCTTTATCACCTTTTTTATGCAAAAGAATTACTGTTGCAGAATCCCATTGGTTTGGTATGTTACCGCTGTTAAGACATTTGGTAAAGAATTTTGCAAGTATGTCTTCTACATATTCTCCAGCTTCTTTTAGGATATCTAATGTAATACCATCATCACCAGGGGCTCTTCCTTTCTTCATACTTTTTATTGCAAATGAAACTTCTTCTTTTAAGATTTTAGGAGCTGTTCCTTCGACTATTTCAATGTCTTCGTTTAATCCACTGTTACTTTCGTATAGATTTTTGTAGAATTCTTCAACTCTTCTAAGTATTTCTTCCCTATTTCTTGTTACGGTGCCATCCTCTCCTTTTAATGCAATGATGTGTTTCTTCCCAACAGATAAACTTCCTTTAACAACCCTAAGGCTCTTGTTATTTTCAATGGCTTTCCTTACTAGCTCACAGTTGAATTTTCTTATGTCTTCTTTCATGCTTTTGCGCAGAGTTTTACAAAGTTCTATGTACTCAATCCTGGAACTGGTATTTTGATTGTCCACCTTCATATCTCTTCGCCTTTTCATGAGCTGTTTCGTCTTCTCAGATAATTTGCTATTGTGCTTTTTACAGGTTACACCACCAATTTCCCCAGCAGTTTCAACTATTGTCTTAACAATGTTTTCATTTGCTTCTGAGATATCACTTTCATCAATAAGTCCTTCCAGTGCAGAAAAGCGATTTTTTAATTCCAACTTGAATGCCTCGGTATTTTCTTTTAATTTCTTTAAATCCACCCTCTTACTTACTTGTTTCCTAATGAGCTTCTGTCGTTCTAATTTAGTATTTAAGTGCACTTTACATCTCACCATTCGATGATCACTTCCAGTATTAAATCTGTTCAGTACACTGCAATCTTCAATAATTGATTTCTTGTTTGCCAGGATATAGTCAATTTCACTAGTTCCCCCATTTGGGTGTTTCCATGTCCATTTTCTTTGCGGTTTCTTCTTAAAAAATGAATTCATGATGCTAAGATTTTCAGCTTCTGCAAATTCGATGAGTTGATCGCCACGTTCATTCCTTTCCCCATATCCGTATTTACCAACCGATGTCTCTCCTTGTTCCTGTTGTCCAATTCTTGCATTGAAATCCCCCATGATGAGCTTGATATGTTGTTTCCCTTTGGTGTGTAACTCTTTGATTTCTTCATAAAATTCTTCAACCTCTTCGTCGGTATGGCTTGATGTTGGTGCATATACCTGTACTATCTGAAGTTGGTATCGCTGGGTTAGTTGAACAACGAGCCTCGCTGCTCGATCTGACGTGCTTTCGACTTCAAGAAGGTAGTCTTTAATTCTTTTGTTGATTAAGAAGCCAACACCACTTGTTCTTCCAGTTTCCGTTCCTCTATAATAAAACAAATGTCCACTTTTAAGTTCCACCAACTCTTCACCTTTTCTTCTAACTTCACTGAGTCCTACAATGTCCCATTTGATCTTGTCAAGTTCTTCTTCCAATTCCTGAAGTTTTGCTTCAGAAGCAAGGGATCGTCCATTAAACGTAGCCAAGGTCAATAACAAACGGCAGCCTGGGCCATTCCAGTGATTCTTAGCACCCCCTGCTTTCATGCCACACTGACCGCTGCCTTGATCAGGAGCACTCCAGCACCTGGAGACTAGGGGCCATGGTTTCTGGTGTGTCAACATAATGGAGGAATTAGCCATAATTTCACCACGCTGGCTAGACGGGTTGGTGAATTAGCCCTCCCCTTCCGCCTTTCTATCCGTGTAGCAAATATTAATTTGCCACATAAATAGAAAGCTCAGCCTGCACCACTTGAAGGCGGGGTAGGACACTAGGTTACTGGCCTGGCCGGTTCCACACATCGTCACATACGTTCAGCGTGTGGGTCTCCTTCCAGTTAGAGTATGTAACCCTTTAGAGCCATGTATGCTATGCTATGCTATGCTATACATTTTACACACACACACACATATATGATATGTATTGTGCGTAGATTGTCAACCTCAACCATTGTATATGAACATTACATGTAGATACAATATTATTACATGTAGATACAATATTATTACATGGATACAATATTATTACATGTGAATACAATATTATTACATGTAGATACAATATTATGTAGATACAATATTATTACATGTAGATACAATATTATTGTACATGTAGATACAATATTATTACATGTAGATACAATGTTATTACATGTAGATACAATATTATTACATGTAGATACAATATTATTACATGTGATACAATATTATTACATGTAGATACAATATTATTACATGTAGATACAATATACATGTAGATACAATATTACGTGTAGATACAATATTATTACATGTAGATATTTTTTATTATTTTGAATACGATGTATATAAAGTGAGAATGAGACTAATGCATGGAATTTAATATCTTTAGTGAAGTTTTTGGTGTTTAAGCTGACCTGTTTTAAAGTTAACTTTCAGCTTTGAATTTTATATACAGACTTTGCAGAAAAGTGTGGATATTGCTTTTGAAATTCTAAGCAGTAAAATAGAAGGGAATATAGAAGAAGTACAGTCCACTGAAGTAAGTTTTTACAAAGCTTATTCCATATGTATAACATTTTAAATTAAAATTTCTATAGCATTAAAATATTTTTTGAACCAATGGATCATTTTAAACACTGTATCATATATGCTGTCAATGGACTTTTGCATATTGCAATGTTAGCTTATATATAATAATAGGTTACTAAAATTCCGTAAACATAAAACGTAAAATTTTATTCTAGGCTTCATCTGTACCTCTTACTGGACCATCTTCTAAACCTGTCAACAAGGAATTTGAAGAAATGAGTGTAAGAGTATACCTTTTTTTGTGGTGGTGGTGTTTCTTTGTGTGTTTTATCATGTATGTACAGACAACAGGGATCATACTGTGCCATTTTTTATTATAAAAATATTTCCTTTGGTAGTGCATTTTTTAAGGGATCTTTTCAATAGGCTACTAAATCTTATTTTCAAAAATACTGAATATTATTATGAGGCAGAAAATGACAATCACAGTTAAAATTGCCTTACAACATATACCATGCAAATAACCACAAGTACCTTTTCTGAAGAGCCATAATTATTTTATTATAAAAAATTAAGCCTTACATGAATTTCAATAATCTGGAATGTCCTCTGTACAGTCAAATTTCATCCATTTTGCTGTCGTTTTTTAGTTTCCTAATTTCTTACTTGCAATGTCATGTTGTGATTGTGTTGGAAAAGGGCTTTTTCACTTTCGTGCACACTAATTTAATGAAACACATTGTAGTAAAGAATAATTGTACAAGAATTTGGGATAATGAGTTTATTAAAAACTTAAGGTTTAAAACACTTTAAACTTAAAAATTTAATAAGGTAAATTTTTATAAAATGTTTTTAAAAACAGCAAAAAAAGAAAAAAAGGAATGAAAAATATAGAATTAGTCAAACTCTTTAAATAAGTGGTGCCTTTCGTGCCTTTACCTCTGCAAATTTACGTATCATTTGGGTTGTGTCCAATTCATATATGATGCCATTTGCAATTGACAGCATAGCTAAAGCAGATAACTGCTCACGTGAAATTTTTGATTGCAAGTATATTTTTCTGAGCTTCAATTTCAAAAAGCTCCATTCAATGCTTGCTACAGTAATGGGATTTCACCATCTAATCATGCCATACCATTGGCCTCGGTATCACTACGCCAATAAACGTTGATTGATTGACATTGTTGTTTGACAGTAATGGGATGGCAAGCAGAATTCTCAAAGCTACCCATACAATTGGGGAAAGTTCCTTGCAGCTGGTTTTCACTTATGAAGTTGAGAACCTTTATTAGGATACCATGTCCCTTCTGGGAGTAAAAATTTTAAACTACTCAGCTCACCTTTCAGCTCAGAACCATCAGGTCAGTACTATTCTCTGCCAGTGAAATGTGGATATCTTTACAATGAGAGGCAAGGTCTGCAGGTAGTGCTTCTAAATTATAAAGAAAACCTCACAAGCTTTGATGCTTCCTGAAGAGCTTGAATCCTCAAAACTTTCAATCGTAAGATGAAAAAAATCCCTCTTCAAGCATTCCTTAAGTGTGTTTGTTCCATTAGCTCATCTTCATATTTGAACACCTTTTTCTTCTTTTTCTCCAACCTTTACTTATGGATCTTACTTATTCTTATCAGTTTCAGAAAACGTGAGGAAGTAAACATAATTACGAGTACATATTGCATTCGGAAAAATTATAAAACATTAATTTGATTTATTAAAACTTACTTAAGAATAAGCGCTTAGATGATCCAATTGGATTTGGCCTTGTCTGCACTTAGAGGTTGTTGGGCCATTTTGGTGCTCCCTTTGGCTTGGTGCCCAGTGCGATGGCACCAGTCACACTGCCCTTTATCCATCACTGGCCTTGTATTTACCCTGTTGGCATACATGATATGTCATTTCCTACCAATTAGTTAATACTTAAGTTTGTAAAATAAAATCATTTTTTTCTGCATCTCATTGTTCTCAAGTTAAGTGAAATAATTTCCAAATTTCATCACACAATGTGCTGTCATTATTTTATCTGATCAGGCATGGCTACTTGACTGTAACTACATCTAACTTTTACAGCAATATGCGCCTCCATTCAAAAGGTTTTTAGGTGAATGTGGACTTTACTTTGCATCCTGCTTATCTACAGCTGGGAATAAAAAGGGCTAATGTCTAATTTACAAGCTTTTGAGAAAGCACATTAGTTTCGGTGGTTTTTAAATCACACATATGGAATTCAAAGGAGTGTTCTAAGAACAGAATTAAATCTTAGAAATATATTTCTTTGAATGGCTATATGTATGATTCAAAATTATCAAAATTAAAATATAAAATTCAGGCCTTTCATATGAAAAACTTGCACCTTATTCTAAGGTGTGTATGTGTGTATATTATATATAAACACTCACGTCCAACATTTTTTTATAGGCTATATTACAAGACGTACATCAAATGTTTATTCAACTAAACATTCAGGTTAGTTGTTTTTATTCATAATTTATACCAGCGGCGGCCCGTGGCAAGTTTTAAGTGAGGAGATGTAAAACCAATTCACCAAAACTCAAAGTTCCTATAAATTGCTTTCTTATTTGCTGAATGAGATAAAAAACGGTTTCTTGGCAAGTATAGACGGCAAATTAATATGTTTTGGTGAATTAGCTTCACGTTGCTCTACTTAAATCTGGCCACAGGACGGCTGCCACTGTTTTATACATGACTTTGTAATAGACAAATATTACAGAAGAACATTTTAATTATTCAAAATTTTCTATTCTCTTAAAGTTCCAAATAATTATATATATGAACTTTCAAAATATTCAAGTGAAAGCTTGGTTTATTGTTTTCCACAGGGGGGTGACAGGGAGTTCCAGAAAATGAACAATGTATGCAGGGAAACAGCAAAAGCGGGTTCTTATAAAATAATGGTAATAGAGGTAATACAACATTGATGTAGTCTAAAGGTACACACAGGACATATAAGAAATATTGTTCATTTGTGTGTTTATAGTGTAAAGACAACAAATGTCATGCTATGTATGGAACCTGGAGTTTAAGGAATTTTAACCTCTTAAGACCTATAGAACAAATCCTTAGGTTCTTGGGTTATAAAGAACAGTTAGTTGGCAAATTTGCTCGTTTTGTAATTTGGTCATTTTCTTCACTAGAAATTTTGTGTATTGAGTCTAACACAACAAAATTAGTATCATACGATGATATAATCTGCACTTTGTCGAAAAGAAAGATGTCATCAGAGCTGGGAAAAGTACGTAGGAATATGTATTTCTGACAGAAAATGCAAAATACTTGAAAATTTATATTTCTGATACAAAATACATAGAAATATGTATTTTCGATACAAAATGCAAAATGTATTTTAAAATACTTTTCGAAAATACAAATTACATTTTCCAAAGGGCTGTTTTTTATACCTCACCTTAACTGACTTATGCAGCTTAAGTTACAGTGCAATATTTATAAATGGGCTTGTTGGACATTTG
Source organism: Dysdera silvatica (assembly GCA_006491805.2). NCBI lineage: Eukaryota > Metazoa > Arthropoda > Arachnida > Araneae > Dysderidae > Dysdera > Dysdera silvatica. The sequence continues at coordinate 260,838,367 of QLNU02015360.1, read as the reverse complement.
CCCAGGGTGCAAAATTTCTAGGCAGCAGATATTTTTTTAATTGCAATTTATTTACCGTAGAATTCTGTCGATCAGTTCTTCCTGTTGAGAATATGCTTGCCACCCTTTTTTTTCCGAATCTGAAATTCTGGAAAATTGCATGAAACAACCACTGCACCCCTACCCCAAATCCCGATCCATGTAGGGGGCATGTGCCCCCTTAAGAATAAGAAATTTGAATTCAAAATGCTTATTTTCAAGTAAAATAAATGCTTAAAATTAAATTTGTAAGTGAAATTTTCAAGCTTCGTGCTCTCACTGAAAATTTGTTCTGCATCTGCCTTTGCACCTCCACTTCCAATATCCAGAAAAATTAAAAAAAAAATGGCAAATGAACTATATTTATAAAAATATCGTTACATATCTTATAATAATGCACATAAGGTAGGCTAATCATAAATGTCCCCTCTTCCCCATCCACTGCGATTTTTCGTTGCATCTGATGGGGCAAAACGAGAGAATTTTATTTTTTCCGCTAGTATAGTGGGAGGGGGGGGTGCATTGATATAACTAGCTTCGAAGTCTAGGCGGCTAACTTTTTTCTAGGTGGCGGCTGAACCGTATACCTCAATGCTTAGAAGAAATTTTCTAGGGGGGGTTAGCCCCCCTAGTTATGCCAATGAAGGGGAGGACACCAAAATCGTTGTGCCCAGGATGTCTTGTACCCTAAATCCGGTGCTGCTGAGTTAGACTTAATAATTTCATTATCTTAATCATATAATTTCATAGTAATATGTAACTAAATTCCATAATATGTCAACATAATTTCATATGCGATCATAAATTTGTGTCACCATTTCACATTGTTTGTGAATTCACATTTGCAACTGTAAAAATGTTTGATAAGAAATGAAATAATTTTTTTTAGGTCTTGAAGACCAACTGATTGTGCTATATAGCGTATAATTAGTTTTATTCCCAGACATATCTGGTGGTGAATCTAAGGTGATGTGCACTCTGAGAAGAGAGACACTAACAGCAAGGAGATTTGAGTTTGAAGGAGGAAGAGCAGAGAGCCCTTTATCTAACAAGGATTTAAAAGCAAAATGCCCACGTTATTGTCCCTGGTTAAAATAGTAAAATAATTTATTAAAAAAATATCATTTAAAAATAAATTGAAAATGCTCAGCGAAATATCGAATGAAGTGCAACAATACTCATCGACAATCAAGTCAAAGTTAGCACTGTAGTGGCTCTGAAAAACTCTGTGTTATAAATATATTTAAAACAAGTGATTAAAGGGATGAGGAAGTCAACATTTTATACGAAATGTGTCTTATGTCTCAAAAAAACATAATATAAAAAACAAAATTTAAATTAATTTATTCAATATTCCACTCCATTTTAATTATGGGTTATATTTTATAAATAAATATTAATTCTGGCAAATTATCTTTATGACATGCACATGAAAATATAGTTAGAACAATTAAAGCAAGGGTCTTCAACTCACAGCCCCTAGCTCATGAAAAAATACAAATTGTTTCACACAAAAATAATCTCCCTTACTTCCTTTGAGTCATAAATCTATGCATTTTATTTTGTTCACATTTCATAAATATCTTGAAATGCACACAAAACATTAAATAGCCTACAAATAAATAAAATTTAAAATATCATAAAATGAATCTATTGCATAAAAAGATTCATTATATCATGTTATGATTTATTTTTTCACTAATAATTTTAGGAATTTATACTTTTTAGTTTTGAATTTTATTTATGTATTTAGTACAATATGATATTTTCGTATATGTTAAACTAACATTTTTATAAGTTCCAAATGTAAGTTATCGGACATTTGACCTAATTGACCTAACTGTTATGTAGTAGGTTATTATGTAAGTTAAAGTAACAATTACTAAGGAATAAGAAGTAACAATATGAGTTTAACCAATATTATTTCAAAATTTTCTGAGAACTGGTATTTCTTTCTGAGGGGGGTTAATATGCACCAGAAATCACAGTTTATGCAGCATATAAAACAAATGTTATTTAATAAACATTACATTAAACTTACACTAGATATTTAGTAATTGAAGTGCTGGAAAATTTTCAGTTTCAAAATTTTCAGCAAAACCCACATTACTAGGCGTAACCTAACCATTCTTGTTCTTGTGCCATAAGAAAAGAACAATTACACATACACAAATTATGCCATACTTTAAATACGATGTACTCAAAGTGAGGAAGATTAATTCAGATAATTAAATTTTTAGTTAAGAATGTTTTGTTTAAGCTAAGTTTTTTAGGTTAACTTTAGCTTCATGGTAAGGTCAAGATAGATTTTTTTTAGTAGTTTAACTTTTAGCTAATTTGAAATTTATTATATGCACAGACATTGAGCAGCATCATTACTACCCTTCTGATGTATAAAGAAATTATATCTACGAAGAAAAAGTCTGAAAAGAAGGGAATGAAAAAACGTACCAAAAAGAAAGGGTACAAGAAAGTAAGTTTCTTAATGCTTTATTTCATATGTACAGCAGGGGTCAAAATTAACTTTTTAAATCAGGTGCACAAATGCACCCAAGTCTTACGACTTACGTGCATAAAATACTAGTTATGTGTTTAAGTAACTAACAGAATAGAAAGTAAACCTCAACATTAAAAACATGTAAAATGCAAGTGTAGCAATTATATCCCACACTTGTAGCAAAAGTGTTACAACTCAAAAAATCCCAATCTTCAGAAAATGCAAAAGACACTGTTCCTGGCTGCATTGAGGCATACTATGTTCTTCTAACGATATGTGCCAATTAGCAGAAATCCGAATAATTTATGGCCTAACATTTCATACGGCAGGATGCAGCACTGTTTTCTACATCTAGTTGTAACATTAAGTCATTTTCACCAAATTTTGAGTTGTAACACTTTCGTCGCAAGGGTGTGATATGTAAGCTAAAAAAAGTGCAACTTTTCAAAATAATTGAACATTCATTTGTAATAAAAAAAAATTCAAAGCAAATGCAGATACATTGAGAAAATTATATAAAATTATTCCGTAGTTCACTATTCTTGAAAAATAAGCATAAGTAGCCATAGTTTGGAATAGTTAGGTGCACTATGTGTGCCCAAGTTAAAAATTTATGTGCACGGATGAAATTTCACATGCACCTGCTAATTTCGAACCCTGATGTACATTTTAAAATAAAATTTTTATAGCATTTAAAAAAGAACTTGTACCAGTAGAGCGTTTTAAGTACCCTCTAATATACTCATGCATACACACAAATATGAATTCTTACACATTGTAATACTAACAAAAGTACTAGTTAACAGAAGTTTCTTAATAAATATTAAGAGAGTGTTAAATGTATAAAGCTTTCTAAAAAAAATGACATGTAAACTGATTTATAAATAATTCATGAGTAGAAACTTAACAAATGCACACGATTAATATTTGTATACTATAAAACATTGAAAATTATGCTGAAAAGGGTGTTAACTCCATAATCAAAAGAGGGGGGAGACCATGGAGAAATTACATTAGGTTTTTACATTTTACATTTTTATATTGAAGCTAGAATCTTCCTTTGACCCAAAATTGTCTAAAAAGGAAAATGTTACAAAACAAAACACAGTGTTGTGTTCATCTAATGACATGTGCCAACTAGCAGAAACCTGAATAATGTTTGCACAGGAGGATGCAGCACTATTTTCTACATCTAGTTGTAACTTTAAGTCATTTTCACCAAATTCTGACTTGTAACACTTATGTCGCAAGGGTGTGATATGTAAAAAAATTAAAATTTATGGGTTTTTTTTAACTTTGATATATATATAAAAAGGTTTATGGCACATTAAAAAAAATCGCTACTTTTTTTTAACTGAAGAAAAGTTTGGTCCATTTCCTCCTAACCATAAAAGCTAATATTTCGATTCATTATGGCATATATCGTGTGTTCACCTGAAAAGGTAACACCGTGTATATCTCTCTTGATAGGAGTTGAGAAGAAATTTCAAAAAAAAATAAACACGTCAATTTTTATTTCTGGACGGGAGCTCAAAATTAATATCAAAGAATGTTTTTATTTAACCCCTAGCCCCCACCCCAACTTTGAATTTTCAACTGGCACCTTACATCTTGTGACATATTTTAAACAGCATTAAAAATAAAATATTTCCGTGGGGGGAAAAAAATTAATTGATTGATGCGTTCAGGAAAAGGAGCTAAAAGTAAAATAGTTGTTTTGTGTTATTCATATTCACACTATATCATGACAGAAATAAAGAAATAGTATCATGCAAAAGAAACCTGATTTTCTGCGCAGGCAGCATGCAAATCAGTTCATTCAATCAAAGATAGATCAAAGTGGGTGCTCTCTCTCTCTAGTATTGTTTAAAAGGGTCAAAGTAACGATTTTATTTTTAGCTCTTTCTCCCAAATGAATGAACCAATTTATTTCTTTTTTCTTTTTTTGCAGAAATGTTATAATTTTAAACAGCATTAAAAATAAATTTCACAAGATAGGGGTTGCCATTTAAAAATTCAAAGTTGGGAGGACCAGGGGGGAGGGGGTTGAATAAAAAACTGATATGTTTAGGCTTCCTTCAGAAACAAAAATTTACCTGTAGTTTTTTGTTTTGTTTTTTTTAATTTTTAATCAACTATCAAGAGATATACACGGTATTACCTTTTCAACTGAATACATGGTATATCACATGTTTCATAACTATTTTTCAAATAACATTTTGTAACTTTTTCATTTTAGGGCAAAAAATGATGTGTCTATTGTATAGCATATGCTGATTCCTAATTCTATGGTATGGATGAAGCGTACATATTGATTTCTTCATTGTTAAGTAATGGTGTCTCCGTATTTTCGTTGAGACTTATTTTTGAAGTGTTCCTGCTGTACATACTGATTTCTTCATTGTTAAGGTAATAGTGTCTCCGCATTTTCGTTCAGACTTATTTTTGAAGTGTTCCTGCTGTACATACTGATTTCTTCATTGTTAAGTAATAGTGTCTCCGCATTTTCGTTCAGACTTATTTTTGAAGTGTTCCTGCCATACATATTGATTTCTTCATTGTTAAGTAATGGTGTCTCCGTATTTTCGTTGAGACTTATTTTTGAAGTGTTCCTGCCTTTTGATTTATGTAACTCATTATTCTCAGTTTAACACAGTTTTTGGTTGTTTAAAATGACTTCAATGTTGGAAATTACTTGAAAAGTAAAAAATTTTGGAAAAAAGTGTTGAAAATTACTTAAGGTAGGCTCCTGTCCATGGTAAATGAAACCACCTGGACAGAGAGATGCTATTCTTTTGAAAATTAGTATTCTTCAGTAATAAACACCTACATACAGGTATACCTAGTATCAGTAATAGATTAAGGGGGTGCGACTGGTGCCGTCAAAATGGCCTTATGATCCCAAAGTGCAAAAATGTTTTATAAAGATTAAATTTCATCATTTTTCTAATTATTATCAATATTATTAATTATAAATATATAATTATATTATTGATTATAAATGTTATACAGTGAAATCCCCTCATTAGCAATCACTCGAAAAATTTGGCAGTAAAAAGGAAGGGGTCATTCTGAAGAAGCTAAAATATTACACATTTCAATCATTAGAATACTTTATCTCCAAACGTACGTATTTTTAAGTGCATAAGACGTTTAAGATAATGGCATAAGCATTTGTTGAATATAACAAGCAAATTTACAACAGAATGTTAATCCACGTTTATTGCACAGAAAACATTGGTTCTTCGAATTATTTTTAATGGAACCTTAGTCATATGGAAGTTCTACTGTAGTCGCAATCTCGGTTTAGAGCCGCCAAATATCTAATAGCTTTTAGCGTAATTAGGGGAGGGGAGCTGGAGTGAGCTTATCCCTCCATCCAGAAAATTGAAAATTACAATGGGATACTATGTACTGAGCGCTATGGGTGGGGACTATAGGCCTTTCTTCAACTCGATAAGCCCGCCCAAGAATTTGCACTAGTTACACCAATGCAGACCCAGAATTGAACTTTAGTAATGTGTTATTGATGTTGTGACTACTAACGTAAGATAACGTTTCGGCAATTATTTTTAAGCATAGAAAACGCCCTTCGCTTACATTCCAAATTTACCCAGCGGTCGTGGAACCATACAGCTTCGTTTACAACGTTTCTACGCTTGGGGACAAAGTGTTTACAAATGTGCAGGCGGTAGAACCAGAATCGAAACGTGGAATTTTATCGAAGTACTTAAATATCTTGTAACGGCCATGGCCGGAGTTTTATTACCGTGAAAGAAATAGGATTAACCATACACAGTTTGAGAATAACAACTATTGAATGGGGTTTGTTAGGAATATATAGAGAGCATGGGAGAATGAAAACATCTTGCACACATTTGCGAATTCCACCCACGTGTTTAGATTAGCGGTGTAAGTCTTCTTGGCCCAACGTCGGACCAAAAAAATCGTCATTACGGTAAAAACGTTCGCTGCATGACAAGCGAAAACAGTGTTTTGGCGTGCTGGGTAAGCATTAAACGCCAAACATTATCGTAGGAAAAAAATAATACATATGAACAAAATATAGCATATATTTATAATAGTCATTTTAGTTGTACCTGAAATAATTATACATTATGTATACTGGTGTAAAAGTAAAAAATATTTGAAGTTTTTGCCTTACTTTTGCATAACTGACAAATTTTGAGATCATTTTTGGCGAAGAACTCGAAAAAGCCGCCTGGTACGTAAACCAGTCTTGAATAAATATCCTTCAATTTTCAAATCAGTAGCAATCATCACTTGCCTGTAACTTCATTATTTTTGACATTTTTAATTTTTTTGTTGGAAAGCGTGGAATTTCAAGCCTTATTTGTCACCATGTCTTCCTTTTCCACCATATCAACATACTTGTTTCGCGTTGTTTGTGAAAAATACACAAAGCAAGCCGATTTTGTATCAGATTATAAGATGGATATTGAGAAAGAAATATTTACATTTGCCAAAACTTTGATAAGTGGGTTAACATACGAAATAAATGACGAGAATACACTTGATATTTGTTTAAATGAAATGAAGTATGATGCAATACAGGGTAATGAAATGAATGATGAGGAATGGGATGAACAAACTAATTTGCCGTCACGCGTAACTTACACATTAGAAGACATGAAAAGAATTTCCATGGAGTGGGTCAGGAAAACTACGTTCCTTGAAAAGCATACAGCATCGCTTTAAAGACAACACACTTTCACGTCGACAAATTTATCGCTTTCGGGATTATGTTGCTTCCCAGGGTACAAGATGTGAAAAACTGTTACGGATGAAAGACGAAGTATTTGAGAAGTTTAAAAATGCCGGGAATATGCTTTATTAACAGTTCACGATGCCGATTTAAAGTTATGGTTTCTGAACATTGCAATGAGAGAAAACTTCACAAACTTCAGCGCGTGATACTTTTCTATTAAAATTTAAAAAGAG
>QLNU02015360.1:260797394-260816580 GCA_006491805.2 Dysdera silvatica | reverse complement strand
GCGGGCGCACACTCAGACATACACGCAAAATGAACATAATAAAAAAATTTTAACCAGAAATTGATAATAATTTATTATTGCAGTAGTTGATGCTTCTCAGTGGTTATTGTGGACTCCCACAATATAAATGTTCGCTTCGCAGGCTTTCTTAACTGTTGCCACTTAGAAAAGCAAGAAAATAAACTTAAAAAGTTCAATTTCTAAAATTGACACCATGCCAAATCTGTTACTTTTATTTCATATTTTTCAAATATTGTATAATTGTAATTTTACCTTTTATATTTCGCAATAGTATGTGTAATTGTTTTCCGAATTCTAAAATCAAATCAGACGTCCGTTTACCATCGAAGTGTGCACACGTCATTTTCGGAGGCTCCGCCAAAAATGCGTACTAAATTCTTTTAACGATGTATTTAATTAATTATATGGCATATATTAATGAATGATTCTAAATATTTAAAGTATTAATAAATATTGTTTCAATTGGCTGAAATTACTGCATCTCTTCAATACTCATTTTCGCAGTGGTTATAACCAACGCTTCCGACCTACAGGGCTGAGTTCGACTTTCAGTAAGCGTGGCTGCATATAAATGTATTATGATTCGGAGCTCACATTAAGCCGTCGGTCATAATAAACTAGATGGCCCATAAGACAGCCTTGAGACGTAAAATATACTAACAAACATTTGTGGATACTATCTACGATATCAATAAATGTACAGAAAAAAAGTAATGAATGGGGAAAAATGAAAAGTTTTTTTTTGTTTTTCCACTTACAGGGTGAAAGGAATTGAGGGACTCCGAGTAGTGGATGCATCTGTGATGCCAACAGTTCCATCCGGAAATACTATGGCTCCAACATTCATGATAGCGGAAAAAGCTTCAGATATGATCAAGAAGAAAATACAATGTCCTAAGTATAAAGATCCGAATGAACGATATATACAGCAAAAACTAGTGTTCTAATTTTATAAAAGCAATGACCACACTGAGATATTTTTTAAAACGTTAAAAGATTAAATTACTTTCTAATGTCTGTGTCAGTTTTTCTATTCAACAATATCAACGGTCAGATGTTAAGTGTTTAAGCAATAAAACTGTCTTGGAATGGAATTTATCTTGACTTAGGTTTCTTGATTTCACAAGCTTTCAAATTCATAACCCTATTTTTTTTTTTTTAAATACTTATATAAAAACACTGTTTATATTATAAATAATTAAAGAGCAATCCTTATAGTGTCGAACAACATAACAAATATCGATAATGAAATATAATTCATTCTAAAATACCATGTGCACATTGTACGGTATGTAAAATGCCTACTATGTACAATACATAATATGCTTACTACTTAGCAAATCGGCAGCAATTTTACAATATTTTTATACTTAAATTTTTACATACGTTTCGGTCTATATAGGCTGTACATGATATACAAATATATGATTTCGACGTAGATTATTATACTTTAAAATATTAACAATTAAAACACAAAGTTCTATTATAAATTCAGGTCGATTAACAACACTATTTGGAATAAATGGCCTGAACACAATCGTTCGCCCTCTGCACTAATTTAATAATAATACACTCTATAACAAAAAAATCGACGCACCAAGAAGGAGTTGTCCGATTGCGATAAAAATTGGTGGATGTGAAGAACATACATAGAAAAAGAAACGATTAAAATTTCAGAACAATTGAATGATTTATTGCAGAGTTTGACCGTTACAAAGGGAGGAAGTCAATAAGGCGTTGGTCCACCTCTGGCCTGGATGCAAGCTGTCACCCGGCGTGGCATAGACTGATAAAGATCCCGGATGGTGTCCTGCGGAATTTCTTGCCAAATTGTCTCCAACTGTCGGGCTAAATCGTCAACATTCCGGGATGGTTGCAATCGCCTTCCCATAGCGTCCCAAATGTGCTCTATGGGAGAGAGATCAGGAGACCTAGCTTGAAGACAATTCATAGCAACACGTGCCGTGTGCGGCCGGGCATTGTCTTGTTGAAACGTAAGTCCAGGGTGTCGCAAAAGGAACGGTAACACAACCGGTCGTAGAATGTCGTCTACGTACCGCTGTGCTGTAAGTGTGCCAGAAATGACCACCAAAGGGGTCCGGCTATCAAAGGAGATGGCACCCCCTGACCATAACGCCCTGTTGTGGGCATGTGTGGCGTGCGATAGTAAGGGCAGGATCCCCACGCTGCCCTGGACGTCTCCAGACACGTCTGCGGTTGTCGTCAGGACACAGTTGGAAACGGGACTCGTCACTAAAGACTATACGTCCCCAGTCAGCGCAGTTCCAAGTTGATCGAGCCCGGCACCACTGTAATCGGACTTGACGGTGTAAAGGCGTGAGAGGTAAGCGGCGTAACGGTCAGCGCGAGCGTAAATTCCGCTCTCTCAGTCGTCTGCAGAGGGTCATGTTGGACACATGTGTGCGAGCCACACGTTGGATAGTTGATAACGACGAATCCGGTGCTGGCACCGCATCATAATACAGCTTTTACATATGTGTTTGCCACCGTCAAATTCCGCAAAAATCCCACTAAATTCCGTTTCATTACTTCATGTGTTAACTGTTATAACCACAACACCAATTGCACCTTCTTTCAACTACTAAGGAAGATTTTACAAGAAATCCGCAAGGATAAAGAAAACATTATCTTTATCAAGAACAATATACCTGTCATCAATTATATTATTAACAACAAAAATATTTCTGTAATTAATACTTACGACTTCGAAAACCTTTTCACTAGTATTCCCTTGGAAATGTTAAAATACGTCCTTAACGAATATTACTAAAAATTCTCTCACTACCTGAACATTGATGAATATCATTGGAATAATATTGTAAACTTCTGCATCTTCAATAACTACATTTCTGAAGGCAAGCACATCTGCAAACAAATATGCAGAATTCCACAAGTATGTAACTTTTCTTCTATTTTAGTGGATTTATTCCTACACCTATGAAAAAATAATAGCTTTGTTTTGTGTAATGTATTTAGATACAAAGATGACATATAACTTTCCATAACCACAGTTTCATCGTTAAACACCTTGATATATATACCCCGAAGAGCTTACACTGGGAAAGACTTCCGACAACGGTTCCAAAGCCAACTTCCTCGATTTGCAAATTACTATTGTTAAAGACCACGTCAATTGCACCATATTTGATAAACGTAGTTGTTTTAATTTCAAGGTGAACTTCCTCACTAAATGGAACAGCAATATCTCTATAGGTGTTCAACGAAATATTTTGATTACACATTGTGTTCGCATTTCCAAAATATGTAACAATATTAACGATACTACCAACAACAGTCTTATACATTTTTTTACTTTACTAAAAAACAACAATTTTCCCATAAATTTCTGCTTACGTTACCTTAAAGTTATCCATGTAACCTTAAACGCAGTAAAAATTTTAACATACTCGTAAAAGTGTACCATATATTTAGCTAATAATTTTCCATTACATTTTCATAACTGATGATGGCTGGACAATATACCACAGACGTGGAAACGGAAATAACTGCTAACAAAATGGGCAGTTATAATCACAAAATTTTTCGACCAACAAAAGCAAAAAAGTCAATCTTTTTCTTCAAATAACTCTCAATTTTGCTATTGTCAAAAAAATTTTCCAGTTATCTGAAAGTGAAGAGTTAAAAAAAATTATTTCATCTTTTTCCTCCGAGAAAATCTAAATTTTCGCCAAGTTGGCAATTGAAATTGCATGAATTTCCAACTACCCAAAGAATTAATTATTCTTTTTTTTTTTTCCAAGTGTAACCGGATTTTCCCACTTGGGACTTGATTTTTCCGATTGGGGGGGAGATATTGGGGAGACCCACCCATTGTCTCCCCCCCTCATAAGTCCGTCCTTGCCTGTTTGTTACCCGTAAGAAGCATGTTCGTCTTCTTCAAGATATATAGGGTTATGAAAAATGCGAAGCGATGGTGTCTGACTATTGGCCCGGCAACGCCATTCTGTCGGCATCGAAAGGAAGAAATTTAACGATATACCAAGAGAAAACTTTTTTTTTTCAAATATTCTCTTTGTCTTCTCCTTTCTCTTCTATTTTTCTTAGTTTTTCTCCTCAATAATTACAAAAACGTGTTTTTCCAAGCGTTTATATAATTTTATATTGCTTTTCTTTTAATAAATAACTCAGATTCAGATTGCCACTTGTTATTGAAGTTGACTTGAAGAACTTGTTGAAGGATCATTAAATTTAAACAAACCATAGCTGGTTTGAATAAGAAAGAAGAATTGGACCTGCAATGTACAAATATTCATTGGCGTTATGAGCCAATAATCATGGGTTAAACGATATTTTAAGGATCCAACATTACCCATTCAATACAGATATTATACAGGAAGACCTGTTTGTTTATAACCATCCATGTGCCAGAGACCAACACAAATTTTCTGTTTGAAAACGACAGAAAATAGAACGAAATAGAAAATAATTAAATAATCCATCTCACAACACAGTGACAATGTAGAATCTCCTAAATTAGTAATTTAAAAAATTCAATTCAGTATTGCTAATCAGCCTCCAGTTTGCAAGAAACAAATTATTATTAAACGAATTGGGTGTTCCTCAAGGAACAATCCTGGGGTCTTTATTTTTTATTTTGGCAATAAATGATTTAATAAATCTTGATGAAGGACTGCTTTTGTTTGCAAACGATATAATATGGATGACATAGGGAACCAAAATCGGCCTAATAATGTTCCACATAACCGAAAAGTTAAAATTATTTGAATAATGGTTTAATAACAATCTAATAATAAATTCAAACAAAACAAAATACATAATTTTCCACATTAAAAAATATCAAATCAGCCGAATAGAACAAAATTTAACTATGTTATTATAGAAAAAGTTAGTTCAATAAAAGTTCTGAGAATATTAATTCAAGAACAACTAAATTGGAATAACCAAATATTAGAACTAGAAAAGAAAATTCGAAGGTCAAATGGCATTCTTGTAAAACTAAATATTTCTTTGCCATTATATATAAAAATTAGCTTATATTACGCTCTAGTATACAGCTACATCAACTGTGGTAATATTATATGGGGAAATTTATCACAAACTAATTTTAAAAAAGTAAATAAATCACTTGATAAAACAATACAAAATCTATGTTACAAAACAGGTAAACTAAAAGAAGAAATAATTTATGGAAATAACATCCTAAACATTACTAATATACACAAAAATCACCAAGTACCAAGATCTCAGACATGAAGTACGAGATATATGGGGTATGGAAAAGATCCTCATCATCCCGTTAGTCATCTCAGCAACAGGGATAGTACCAAAAACGCTTGCGACGAATTTGGAGATACTCAACATTGACCCAAACACCTACATTGAAATACAAAAAGCCACAATCCTAAACACGTGTCACATTGTCAGGAAGTTTCTAGACATGGCACATTAAGAAGTGATGTAAAAAGAGGCTTGGGAACATGGCGCTCTGCCCGTCCCAAAGCCTGTTTCCGCCAAGAATGGGCGAGGAAAACTTTTATATATATATATGTGTGTGTGTGTGTATGGGGAAAAGTAAAAGTCAGCGTTACTACGCTCATGGCGCCATGTCTTGATCGGTGAAAGTATTAATAATGAATAAAAATACCATTGGGCCATTAAAACCGGATTTGTAGCCTGCTGACGACATGCCAGCATCCGGAACGCCGTTGGGATAACTATCGGTAACCCAGCGACGTGAAAAAGGCTATCTCAGACTCTGATGATATGAACCATAATGAAAATATGAATGGAGCATCGGTTGTCTCGCTCTTAAATCAGAACCGCGTTCGAGTTTTAAGCAGAGGGGCCAGTTCGAAAAATATGCAACAGTCTCTCCTTGGAGGTGTCGGCGGTTGTAGCGGCGCCTCCAACTGTACGGCTACTAGAACCAACACAGCCCAAAGTGCTTTGCAGCCTAGTATAGGTGCAACCACTAGGGCTGAAAGACCACGCCAGCGCATGTCATGGACAATAGATATGAACACCTACATCATGCGCACCTACTATACGATTACAAAGCTGGAAACAGACATGACAAATTACAGACCCACACTTCACGCCAAATTCGCACAACAGTACCCACACCTGGACATCAGTATAGAAAGGATAACAACCCAACGCAGGAACATAATAACCAGAAATCTCTTAGCAGAGCCCATACTACAAAGGTTAAGAGATGAAGTCGCCAATGACCTGGCAAACACTTCAACCAGTGTGGCCAACCCTGAAGCACCAGCTAGTAGCGCAAGAGAACCGCTCCAACCAAGCATAGAAGAAGAAGAGAGGAGGGACGTGGAGAAAATGGAAGAAGGTTTCCAATGTGCCCTGGCGGAATATGAAGGCTCGGATGCCGCAACAAGGCCAAGAATACCACGCCAACCGGCATCTTGGAAACTCTGCAAAGCAACCAAGATCCTCAATGAACATACTCTACCACTACACCTACAGAACCACAACTCCCTACAGGAAATACACACCGCCATATACTGTGCAGCAGTAGCGGCATCACGCGCCAATGGGTACGAAGTAAGGAACGAAGGCCGAAGTAACAGAGGAAACAAAGCCCAACCACCATGGCAAGTGAGACTGGAGAAAAGAATAGAAGAGCTCCGCAGCAGCATAGGGCGAATAACCCAGTACATGCAGGGAAATAGGAGTAAGAAATTAGTGAGGAAAGTGAAGATGGCCCTTAAGAGAAATAGGATTCATACAAGACACGAAGAGCCCAATAAACACATCAGCGAATATCTGGATACCCTCAAACAAAAACTGGGTGTATACGCCAGAAGACTCCGAAGATACAAAGACTATACCAACAGAAAACAACAGAACATGCAATTCCAAGCAAACCAGAAGGCCTTCTACAGGAAGCTTCGAGAGACCCCAGCGAACAAAGACAAGTACGAAGCCCCAAAGCCAGCAGAAATAGAGACCTTCTGGAAGACACTATGGTCCAATGAAGTACAGCACAAAAGCGCCCCCTGGATTCAGCAAGAAATGGAGGCTACGAGAGGAATAGAGGAGATGGAGTACACGGGCATCACGATAGAGGAACTCCAGCAGGTAATCCAACGTACGCACAACTGGAAAGCCCCGGGTATTGACGGCATACACAACTTCTGGTACAAGAAATTTACCAGTGACCCAGCGAAATACCGACCCATTACGTGCCTTAACACCCTGTACAAGATACTCACGGGGTGCATCTCTGAAAAAATAAGCCGGCACAGCGAAAGCAACAACTTAATGACGGAAGAACAAAAGGGATGCCAGAAAGGGACTCTGGGATGTAAAGAGCAGCTTACCATCGACTCAGTTATCCTGGAACAAGCAAGAAAACAAAAGCGAAAACTCAACACCGCATACATAGACTACAAGAAGGCTTTCGACTCTGTTCCGCACTCGTGGCTCCTTGAAATACTCAGCATATACAAAGTGCATCCCTCAATCATCCGATTCCTACAGAGCAGCATGAAACAATGGAGAACCCGGTTACAGCTAAACACGCCAGACAGTAAAATAGAAACGGCCGAGATCCCCATCCGCCGCGGAATCTTTCAAGGAGACGCACTAAGCCCCCAGTGGTTCTGCTTGGCGTTAAACCCCTTGTCAAGGATGCTGAACACAAGTAAATACGGATACATGCTGAAGAAAGACAAGAGAAACCTACATAAAGTCTCCCACCTCATGTACGTAGATGACATCAAGCTATACGCGCCAACAATCACCCAACTCCGACAACTCATCAGTATAACAGAGACATTCTCCAAGGACATAGGAATGGAATTCGGCCTCGATAAGTGCAAAATACAGAAGAATAGCAAAGAAGATTTACCAGGCATCGAACTCGAAGACGGGAGACTACTGAAGACCTTGGACGAGGGCGAAACCTACAAATACCTAGGGATAATGCAAAAACGGCAGCAGGAGCACAAGATATATATATATATATGTGTGTGTGTGTGTGTGTGTGTGTGTGTGTACAGTAAAACCTCCCTACAACGATATCCGATATAACGATAAATCCCTCTACAACGATAATTTTTCTCGGTCCGTATAATAGTGTTGTAGAGAGGTTTTACTGTATAACAATCCTGCGCCCCATATGTCCTTTGCCTTGCCCTAGTTGCCAATTCATCCTGGCTACATGCCTGCCTTACACTCTCTCCACAAGTAAAACATTATTTTATGAACGTTGGTAGTTAAATATTAAAATTGCTTCAACATTATATTGCAGCGTTTCCCAAACTTTTCGGACAGCAAACCGGTGTCTCCCGGCCACTCTTTCGTGATACATCTAGATATATGCGGCGGAAATTGTTTACAACTACAGGTATCCCTCGATATATGCGGTTTCGATTAACACGATTCCAAACATTCATGCCATCCCTCTATATATGTGCCCTAAAATTTCGATTAATGCGGTTGTGTGTGGGGAGAGACTAAATCTAGACGTTTTCCGCTAGACTTAGGGTTTTCCCTATGTTGCCCGTCTGGAGAGTTTTTAAAGCTGAGGTTCGCTCATTGAAGACCACGTGTAAAAAGCTGTGTCTTCAGACCGTGTTTCACGCTCGCTCTGTAAAATTTCACTAAGTTCAAAAGGAAAAGTGATGTGCCAGTGAAATTCAATGAAAAGTAAAACGAAAACGTAAGTTACGAAACGTAAAGTTATTACTTTCGATACGAAACTCGAGCAGATATTTTGAAATTTAGAAACTGTTAAGCAACAAATTACAGATTTCGATCCAAATGTGGAAAGAAGCATTGTTCTTTGTCAAAACCTTGAAAAAGATATTAGCTGTTATGGTAAATTATATGAAGATAAAAAGGCAGCTACCGTTGTCCAAACTTCGATCGACAATTATTTTTCTAGAAAGTAGTTTAGTACCGTATGGGCGCACAAAACTTTTTCATTTGTTTTGTACCGTAAGTCTTTGATACGCCTATAAATTATCTTTAGCTAATTTGCATTTCATTATTATTTAGTAGTACGTTATATATACATATTGCTATTTGTACACACGGTTAAAACGTAACTTAGAGGTAAAAATTAAGTCTTCTAACGAATGCTCCAAAACATCGTGAAAGAATTTCCATTTTTTCCATTGGTTCTTAACTTCGATATATGCGGTTTTGATATGTGCAGTGCACTCGTGGCACCAATTGACCGAGGGATACCTGTACTATGAAAGTGGCCGTTACAACCGATAATCCTCACAAGCAATTTTTTCTCAAATTAGAATGTGTGATGTATTTTTACACTCATTTTATTTCTAAATGTAGCTATATTTATTATCTAAAACTTACGATATTGATGTTCTTGTTCTCTTAAATATATATAAAATTTCAATTTAGAAACTCTGGCAATGGCATAGCTGCCAAGTTTCGTGTATAAACCGGGAGACTCCTATGCTTTTGAATAGGAAATCTTCCAGTTTATACACAAAAGTTGGCAGCTGTGCTATGGGCTGACAGATTGACAAGTCATCATAACCGATTACTGGACCCTTTATACAGAAAAAATCGGCATTATAGAACGTATAGACTTTATATACGATATACGAAGTCATAAGCTATAGGTTTAAGATATAAAAAAGTAAGGATCCGAACTCCTTGTAATAATTCCATTCCTGTATAATGGACCAGAGGTTTACACTTCTACAGTTAAATTTATGTTCTTTTGTCTGTTTGGTTGTGTTTGATTTTTTTTACTTTTTGTTTTTTGTATGGCACAATGACAGCAAGGAGAATTCTGCGCCTTTTTTTGTCGATATTTATCTTGGTGAACGAAAGTTTCATATAGCAAAATGTTTACAAAATCAAGCGATTTTTGCATAATGAAACACCCATAGTTCCTAAGTTTTAATCAGCCCAGTCTTGATCTGAATTTCTTGCGCAATGGAATCATGGTCCAAATCCACATAGGCTCATTGCCACATATAAAAATATATATCTCATGTTTTTATGTGTTGAATGCGATATTAGATATTGTAACTCTCTAATGAGAAAATGTACTCAAATACATTATATACGAATTGGTAAAATTTTAAGTACTATGATATGAGGATCCATTTGTTTTGGAAAGTTTGTCCATGAGCTTTAACGAGCAAGAGCAACAAATATCCTGCTGAGCCGTTATCTACGTTTACCGAGGAATCCGAACCCCTTAAAGCCCATAGAACCAACACCCGGGCTACACTGAGCAATTAATCGATAAGTGTTCTTTTTTGGCGTCGTTGGAAGTCGAACCTGGGATAAGGGCAAGCTAAGTCAACACTTCGCGGCTTTTTTCGAAAGAATTTTTAACCTGCTGTCCATGACCCAACGTTAAACGAAGGCATGCTCTTAAAATGGCGCATTTAGCCGATACGGAAAAAACGAAGTCATTCGTGTTTCAGAGAAACGTGTAAACTAAAGGAATTTAACATACCGATTACTAATTTAACACTATTGTGTCTGGCCGAATAAATGCTGTTTAATCGAATAGTAGAACTTAAAACGCGGACAGCATTTGAGAGTTATTTATTTGCGAAAGTATTCTGCGAAGCCCAGCACATAGACTAATTTTTAAAGTATTTACATTTCAACCACTTTTCAAAGGATCCAGCTATTTGATTTAGAAATAAACGCTTCTCAGGGAAAAGTCTCTTTTTTCTTTCAAAAAAGTAAGAGTAGTTTTCAGTTCAAATTGTCTGTTTTAAATTATTAGTTTAATACTTAATTTAAAATCTTTGCAATGTAGCTTTTTTCAATTCAGTCCGTAGCAATGTGAATCGAATTTTCGTTTGCTATATAGTGCATAAAAATTCACAAAAATACCTTTTAAATAAACGATATAGGTTTAAGATTTAAATATAAATAACAAAATCAAGCAAATGTAAGAAAAATAATTGTGCTTTCAAGGTAAATAAGAAAAATAATCGACTCAAGGATAGCAAAGGTTATGAGATGTCAGGACCTACAATTTTCCGAACAGTCCGACCCTCTATTGTCGAACAGACACAAACAATGGTGAGCAGAAAAATGGTACTCGTTTTATGATAACATTGGGAGTTCAATTCGGATTAATGGCACACCAGACGAATGCGTTTACCACAGCGCCATCGTAGGGCAATAGACCTGTTGGGTGTAATTTTATATGTATACTGGTAATGTAGAAATGGCGGTCAGTGTTAAGAGAACGAAAATAGGTAGACAAAGAACATCCTTCGAGAATTTTCGAGTAGATGCTTGTCCCCCCCTTATTGAACTGACCAATGAAAATTTATTGGTGGGGTGGAAAGTTCTAGAACGAGGCGAGAAAGCATAAATACGGAGAAGACAAAGATCTCAGCGCAGTTTCTGGTGTCAAACGAACGGGGTCAGTCTACGCCCGGAGTTTTCCTTTATGAAAGAAAAGCTAGGCTGTGAGCCATCAGGGGAGGTGTTGAAAGACTCGATGTTGAATCCGTCTCCTGTTTTTCGCCAATTAAACAAAAGGGATCTATAGATCACTTAGCCGGACGCTCGTTGGTCGGAACTGATACATTCAATGCATCTTTGAGTTCGTTCAGCGATAAGCAATTCCCTAGTGCTGATAGAGGGAGTATGTCTGGCTGTGTAGCGCCGATGCAGGAAGGGGTTGTATAGTTCTTCCCGCCATCGTTACGATTCCTAGTGAGACGGAACCTCAAACTGGAAGAGAGCTCGCTACTATTAGTGCTTTGTAGTAGATAGACTGACTTCCATGGCGTAAAACCGCGGAATACTTCCAACGGACGACGCCGATGGGTGGCGTCGATGATTTTCTAGGCAGCTTGTGATTGTTTGTTTGGCTTTTTTATGGCGCAAGAGCATCTGGGCTATACTGCGCCAAGTTTACTGGCATAAGGAAGACGATAAGAAGGAACCCTCTTTTTAGGGGATTGAACTTCAGAGACTGATGAGACGACCAAATAAAAAATCATCAAAGACCCTTACATTAACTGAACTGTTTTAGAACTCTCACTAGCAGTATGAAACTACGGACATAATGGTAAATTGGTTATTATACCAAAGAAGCTATTGTTCTATTGACAAATTTTCATTTGTAAACCTCTACTTTAATAGTTAGTTTAATATTGGTAGTCTTTGAAATTCTTTTGAACAGTGAATTGTTATTTGTATGCAGAATTGATTTGATCATGGGCCGTTTAGAGTGAATTAAAATTTTTTGTATAGGAACCTGTGTCCTTGTTGATATATAGTTACACAACAAACCTACATATTTCCGAGGAATCCGAACTTCGTAGGACCCAAGGAACCAACCCTCGGACTACGGTGAGCAGTTAGTCTGTAATTTTTTTTTGGGGGGTCGAACTGAATTAATGCCGTCTAAGTAAACACGTTACCACTGCGGGGCCAGAAAAATAAAATCAACCAAATCTAGGATTGCTGATCATGGGATCGAATCAGGGTCCCTTGAATATTACACAACTCAAAAATACTCATTGCCCACGGATCTATTTTTAAGGACAGCAAAATCCATCACTATGACTTTGTAATCCATGGATTTCTTTCTTGGTCAGCATTATTCTCCTATTTTATCATCTTGCATCTCGACGATGTTATGGTATGCTTTGTACTCATTTGAAATACTGGTGTACGGAGCTATGAATACGAAAAACTGTCCCGTCCTTAATTTTTGCACACCAATGTATAATGAATACAGAAAGAACACACACATACAAAATATTAATAATGATATGCTTAAGAATTACAACAGGTAAACATGACAAAACTATAAATATATACAAAGATCCAAATACAAGATCAGGTAACACTTTAAAAACGGAAAAAATAAGAACAAATGTGGGGAAAATATATAAATTATTATGGAATTGATAAATGGATTAAATTACCAGACCATATAAAAAATCGTTAAAGAGAAAGAGTTTAAAAGGAAATTAAAAATTTATTTAATAGAAAATAAAATGGTCAGACTGATCAAAAAGGATATAGAATCATAACTTTTGTTTTGTTTCGCTATGCTTACGCCCTGCACAGAAATATAATTTTATCATGGAAATAAAAATTGCATTGTGCGTATTTTGTATATCTTTCAGTCAGTTAAACAGGTTTGCACGCTGTTTGTTTCGTTGACTGCACAACACTGCCCTTACTTGTGTGTACTTCTTGCTGGAAACACTCACGCTTCGAACACTTCCATTCAAAAACACACTACCATGGTTAAAATATCATTTCAGCTATTTCAGGAAGCTAGCAGCACACTAACCATCCTAAGGGCAAGATTACATGTTTGCCATTTTTCCTTTGAACTTACAAAAATATTCATTTATTTGTAGTGCTGGATGGATTCTTTCTGCACATAAAACAAATTAGCTTGTATTTCCCAACTGGTTAGATTCGGGAGTGTATTTCCATTTGATTTTTTGTTCTTTATGATTAGAGCTTTCCATCGACACTACTCTCGATCTAATTGAGAACTCGCGCCTCGGGTGGTTTCCCGGTCAGTATTAGCGATTTTAGTACTTTCTTAAATTACTAAGTTTTTAAATTAAAAAACTTAAAGGCTGATAGTTTTCATCTGAAAAATAGATTTATGATGGACGGAAGTAACAACTTAACGAAATTTCCGAATTTCGAGAAACATTTCTCATAAATCGAAGTAGAGGTTACGAAACTGAAAAATAGCGCTAATTCCCTTACACCTGGACGACTCAAAATTTATGTAAGTTTCAGAAACTTACAATAATATTACTTATAATTATATAAGTTGAACTAAATTACATAAATATAAACTTATAATTATATAAGTATCTACAGTAGGCAGGCCTCTCATTTCAATAGGAGCAGGGGGCCCAAAAAAACTAGCTACATCATTGATAAGTGCATTTCTTACTTAAACAATATGTGCTTTATCGAAAGCTTATTATATACACAGCAAGTATTCGATATTCAAGAAGGTTGAAAATTTTCATTCGGCCATTTTTTTTTTTTGTGATAGTAATTTGACAGCTTTCAGAACAATTTACCCAAGGTTATTGCCTGAATTTTTTAAAACTAATCATCTGCAGATTTACGTGCCTCAGTTTATAATTACTTTGTGGTTTTAAAGCAGCTGTGCAGATTTACCATTTATTGAAGTCAAGGTTGTGTCATTTTTGTGCATTTGCACAAATTTACCTTGTACGATATTTAGGATACAGCCCTTAACTCTTTTCCTCCCACAGAAAACCAGTTCAATACTCTTTTTTCTAGAGCAGTTTTTAAATTCTTTTATTTTGAAGCGAAAACTATACTGCTTGTGTTTTGCAAATGAGCGAAATGTCTTTAGAGTTGAGACATAAATTTTCTAAAGCCAGAAATCACTCTTCAGCCAAATTGGACTTCATTAATGCTAAATGCGTATATACAACTGATAATAAACCGGAATTAACCTCTATTTCGACTGAGTCAAAATTTCGATTTTTTTTTATCCTTCAAAGAATAAACTATCACAATCTTTTAATCAGCTGCATTAAAAGCACTTGTTTTCAATATAGTAGTTATTGACCAAACAAGTATAGCATATTTTTCAACGTAAAACGATATAGAAAATATATTATTTACAATGTATTGATACTGAAACTTCGGTGGACCTTACGGGCAGAAATTTTTGGAAAACCAATACCTATTTTTAATAGCATATATGTTAATCACACGTTTATATATGATCTAGAGATAGCGTCAAGGTTAACAAAATTAAAATAGATATTATTAGTTTTGATAAAAAAAAAAGTACTTCCTAATGCTTATGTATTTTGATACTTTTTGCTAAGGTACAGTACATTGCACATTCTTAAACGCACACAAGCTAAACTTGCGGTATATATAAACGGATTACTACTTTATGTGAATTTATTCCGTGCGTATGTAAAATACTTCAAGAGGGATATGTTGATAGGGGTTATCTATTAAGTGTAATTATATATATAAAGTAGGATATAATCGCATCCATTTAGGAAAATGCCGTGGATATGTGGAAACACTTTTTTCATATGTGAAGAAGCATGTGCATGTGTGGAAACACTTTTTTCATATGTGAGGCAGCATGTGCATATGTGGAAACACTTTTTCCATCCATGTATGAGGAAGCACGTGCGTATGTGGAAACACTTTTCCATTACGATAGTAGTGAAATCATCGCAAAGGAAACTATTGCGTGATGGAAATTTTCAGTATTTGTTAAAAATATCCAAATCATGGAAAACTAACTTTATAGTAAACTTTTTTCCTTCTCTATCTCTCTCTCGCACAAGAGGGTATAAAATATCCATAACTTGTATTACATTTTATGATCACCAATAATTTACAGAAAAATGTATTCAAGATAGCATTTTGAATTTCTGACGCGAGTAATCTTGTATTTAACCACGTTGTAATTCCATTTTTAAAACTCTCTATAAAGATAGCTTGAAATAAGCGTTACTACGACCTTGAAATAGCCGATTTTTTTTTTTTTATTCCAGGAGAATATTCCTAAATGTTAGCTAAACAAAGCATATTGTATAGCTCGTGACACCAAGGAAAACGTACAGTAGACTTCGTATAACAGTGTTATGGGGAAAATTATTGTATGTTTGATAGCTTTAAAATATTTTTAAATGATTGCGTTTGCTAATAACCACAATAATAAAAACAGGTAACCCAAAATAATATAAAATTCATAACACCAGGTTATTTAAAACAAACATGAGAACAAAACTTGGTTTAAAAGTTGTTTTTTTTTTATTAATTTAAACAACATAATTTAGTAATTTTTCAATACTGGGAGTTGGGCCGTGTCATAATAACATTAGGTAGTTATTTGCATATCAATTATCGGTATTACATAATTATCTCTACTCAGTATTTAAACTTGATGAACAAGGTAAATATCAAAACAACATAACAATTAAAACAATCAATTTCTTGATTTCCTCTAAAACTGGGATAGCGCCCAGGAAAAATTTATTTACTTCTTACCTTATAGGTTTAAGGGGGGAAAGGAGGCACTTATAATTACTAGTTAATGAAAAGAAACAAAGGGATATTAACTCACATGGCTTCTGTTACTCCATCATAGTTGGCGAGGAGGATACCACAATGAGGAGACGCAACCTAGGCGATGATGGCTGTGTCCAGAATTTTTTTGGCGTTCTCATTACATCGTTATCGATATCGATACCCACTTCTCTCTTGCTCTCTGACTAAAAAATGCTCAGGATTGACTTCTTATTGAAAATGGTTGTGTCTGCTAGTTGGCCAACTGATTGCTAACGTAACAATCTCCTAGCATCCAATTGGCCCGATTTAACCCCTCGATTTACCCCTCTGTGGGGGGCGAGGGTCTGCTTTTCGTTAAACTTTATGCTGTCCTTTTAGACAGCTTTCACCCATAAAATGGTGAATTTGTGATACGTTCTTGGTGGTTCTTCCAAGAACTGGATATCGTTGCGGAGGTCTTTATGCAGATGTGCTTTTTGCGTGAGTCCGAGATCTCTGTGGGTGGTTTGACTGTTTTTCGCCGAAGGAGTCATACAACTTCTCCCTCGACCAGGGATTTCGTGGAAGTTGTTCAGATTTTTCTGTTCGCAGGCCTTCGAGAAACGTTCAAGTTATAGCCTGAAGGGTCGAAGTTGAAGAAAGGGGGCTAGAATTTATATGGTATGTTTAGTCGTTGAGGGAGAGATGGTACGATCTGGTATGGACTGCGGCAGATACAAGGGAAATGTTTAGGTTATATTGTAACGGCCTTATGGCCCAGCTGCATCTTGCAAATGGTGAGAATGGGGGGATTAACGAGGGTAACATGCTTGAGAAAAAAAAGAAAAAGAACCTTACACTTTTAAGGGTTTAAGAGGGTAAATGGGGAATTTTTAGAAATATAATCGCTTAACATTGTACAACATGTATATCAACACTTTCAATTATTATTATTTCAAGTTTTGAACATTTTTAGAATTTGACATTAAGAATGAATTACACAATCAATCAAATTATAAATATTATAAGAAATCAAACTGTTCATTGATGATTGAAGTAGATAGTTATTTTAATGTCATTTGGCTCCTTCTGATGATTAAAGATTGTTCAGTGGTTACTGTCTGATGCACTGGCTTCAGGATGAAGAGGCTAGGTTGACGCCACGGAGTTGACCATAGGGGAACATTAGATGGAGAGCATTAATTGATATGACGTGATGAATGGAATACGATGGTGTAATGTCATCAAAGGACTGGTGGTGCACAGTTATCGCGGAAAAATCTCATCTGAAATAATTAAAGCAAGAGCGGCAGAATCTCGAAAATAACAAACACAACACATAATACATTTAACATATATATACACAATCGTGAGAGAGAGAGAGAGTGTGGTTTTTATTTATTTTTTTTTTTTATTTATTTATTTATTTTTTTTATTTAATTTAATTGTCCACCTCTGTGCTTATGTGTGTTTAAATTTAATTAGTCATTTTAAAAAGAGAATTTTGAATTTTCACCTTAACAGTAGGAATAGTACTTTTGAGGCTTAATACTTGCACTTGATAATAATGCACTAATAATGCACTTGAGCTGTTTGTACAGCTGTGCGATGTGTACTGATGTGGGTTCGATTGTATAATACATTGAGTTAAGTCTTTTACCTCGTAAATATTGTCACCTCATGGGTATTAAATCATTTCGTGAATATTAAATAATCTCGTGAATATTAAGCCATTTATCATATGTATATTTGAGAGGTGAAGTGCGGCACCTCAAGCTTTTTCTTTAAATTCTCTCATTTTTCATGTTATTCAGGATAGAATTTGGTATCAATGTATTATACGTGGCATACATCAGCGTTTCTCAACACTTATACGCTTGAGGAACCCTATTATTTTTAGGGTGCCTCAACATTTATACGCTTGTGGCACCCTAAAAATAATATTTCTGGTCAGCAGAGATCCTTTACATAAAAATTGTTCACTCTCATTATTATCTTTTTTGGGGGTATCTATAAACTTGGACTTCATAAGGAAAACAATATAATTTTTCAGATATCTTGTTTAACAAACATTGTAATTTGCAGTGTTCTTAAACTAGCGACTCCACCAATAGATATTCATTACTATAACGGACTTACCTTTATATGAACCCCCATTTATTAATTACACCTTTTTACGATCCGTTTCATTGGTCCCGACCAATTTTCCGTTTACAAACTTTTTTGGGATGTCCACGAATTCGTAGAATTGAGAAAATACTGTATTTCTCGTGGCACCCCCAGTAGTATCTTGTGGCACACTGGAGTTCTTCGGCACCCGGGTTGAGAAACGCTGCCTTATATTTACATAACCAATGACATTAGGAATGAAAATAAAGAGTTGGGTCTGATCAGTGCGACGGACGAGGGAGAGTCCCACTGTATCTGTATTATTTTCATTAAAAACATGTTGTTGTAATAACGACTGTAATATTGTTCTAGTAATTACCTTGATTACGAAACAGGAGAGTATATTCAGCTTCGAATTATTATATTTAACTTAATTGTAGTAAAATGCCGTGCAATTTTCATATTTTCTTAATGGGAAGTTTATATGCATCTCAAATATTTTCAAATTAGTGCACTGCTTCTAAGTATTCTGTTATATTCTATTTTATCATTGTTCATAGAATGTATATTTGAGGAAAATGCTTTTAATAAATGTTGAAACACCGTTTCTCCTTTCTTTGTTTTTAATTATGTGAAAGTCTCATAGGCACTAGACTGTAAATTCAATTTCAATTCCCGTTAATTTTCAGCTTATATTTTGTGTCATATTGGTCAGTGGTTCTTCAACTATTGTCCGCGGACCCCCAGGGGTCCGCGGGATCGTATCAGGGGGTCCACGAGATCCTCCCAATTCTCCACAAAAGTTCCGAAAAATACTAAGAAAAGAGCATTTGTTCTTTAATGCTAAGAATAAATTATGAGGGGACGAAAAATTCCTTCCTTAAATAGTGAAAATTAGTGATGAAACACTAGAAATAAATATGTATGATGCAAATTCTGGGCTTTAAACTTTGAGTTAATTCTTGGGGGTCCGCAAGGGCGAGTGATCTCTGCAGGGGGTCTGCGGTCTAGGAATGTCAAAGAACCGCTG
>QLNU02015360.1:260759319-260785700 GCA_006491805.2 Dysdera silvatica | reverse complement strand
TGTCTTCTTTTCAACCACATGCCCACCCCATTTACAATTTCTTCTCAATTCTCGCGCTAACTGTTAGACTCCCTTCTCATTCGCAGACCATAAATTAAACTTAATTTTTTATTGCAGAAACATAATATTTTGTAATAATTCCCTGCTTTCTTATAAACAGGGAATTTTCACCCTATTTGAAATTGTGACTGATAAAGTTATTTTTTAATATAAAAATATTTTGATTTTCGTATAAAAATTTTCAAAGTTTAGGAAAATCAGTGCAACTAATGAAGTATTGCGCGAGGCCCCGATGGCGCGAAATCCTAGGCGGCCGCCTGACTCGCCTTACCCTAAAGCCGCCTCTGCACTCCTTACCTAGACGCATAGAAGCATCACTGCCGCCGGGAGTGGGGTTCACCAACTATTGATTTGAACATTTAATGTGCAATTCCTAAACATTGATGGGTCCCACGGCCTTGAATTGTTTACCATATCCTTACCCGTGTATGTGCTGGATGTACATTTAATTTCAATAAAAACAGACAATTTCTTCATGGTGCATCGTTTTTTCTTGCGAAAGAGCGTACGTCTTTTAATTATTGTATATTTATCAATAATAAGTTCGTGCCTAGGATTTCAAAAAGGGATATTTTTTTATAAACAAGAGAGTTGTTTTGATGGAAACAAAATTTTCTTTTATGAAGGAACTTTATTGTGCAGCTAATAATATTATTCAAGAAGGGTTGAGATTAGCCATAAGAGGTCTTCGAGACCTACTATTGTTTGTGTAAAACCAAATAAAGAATTAATTTTATAAAATTTTATTTGATTTTCATACTAAACAAATTTCAATCATTTCTTTGTGACGGCAATCACTCACCACATAGTCCCTGGATCACAAAGAGGGTTAAGCTGGTCAGTGAACTCGTGGTGGAATGGCTACGTTCAAGGAAGGACGTAAACTTGCTTTCTGGTGGATTCGCGCCGCGATTTGCGCGGGCTTTGAATACCCTTCCCCCACCTCGAATCTGTCAGCGCCGTGTCGAGCCTCGGTTAGCCCATCCTGAAGCGGTTATTTCCATATAACACCAAGTTCGAGAACCCGTTATTGCACTGCATATTTTATAGCAGAGTCGTAGAGATGATAAAGTAGTTTTAGCTACTAGAAGGGTCCGTGGTTTCATCCTTATACTCGCAAGCGTCGCACACTTTGCCATGGTAGTAGTATACATTTTTACTTCGACTCCTGAAACGTGGCCTAATACATCCTTTTCTATCACATACTTTGGTCTGCCTAATGTAGGAAAAGGATTTACTCATTAGCTGAGAATTTATGTGCAAATTCTTAACCCAAAATAACGAAAGCATTTGTTACTATTGCCTTGGATTAGGAAATGTTTCGGAAATTTTGAGTTTTTCGCTCTTTGTGTTTTTAACTACCGTATCTCGAGGCTACTTAAGCCGCTGGGGTAACTCAAGCCATTATACCGGGTAAATTTCGGACACTGATTCTGGCAACACTGTTTTGAGTTTGATTGTTAACTTTCATGCCATCAATTCCATATTTTGACGAAGCTTTGGGCCACATATTTTAATAGTGTGTATGTTTTAAAATTAAGTTTATAAACCTTTATTTGTATTTAGGATAATTTCGTCATAAATTTATACAGTCCATAACTTTAATCGCCAAAATCACATTTTTAAGTTAAATTCACTAAAATCATTTTTAAACATAACCTCAAACAATACTCTTACGGTTGTTATACTTCCTAGATTATATTTCCATTTTGTTTTGTTTTTTTCAATATTTTTAAATTCATTGTTGTTTCCCGTACGGGGTAACAAATGCCACCGAACAGGAGTGGCTTTTGCCGTCCTGATCCAGGATGAGGACGTCATCTTTTTTTCTCCTAAACAAAAACAGATCTAGTTTGAGCTTGTTTCTACGTGGGTGTCGAAAATTATTGAGTAAAAATAAATTCCCCCACGAAAACTCACAAAAACTCGCCCCGGAGGCTTTCTTGTGTTGACAATTATTTGGCAATTGTGTTATCCCTGCGGAGGGTAATAATATCTTACACCTTTACATACGGAGAAAGAGAGCGTTGTTTCCTGTCCTCATTCGTCTAGCGGTCCAAGACACTCCGGGCTAAACGGAGGGACCCTGGTTCGAATCCAGGATGAGGAGGACGGCATCTCCTTTTCTCCAGAAACAAAAAAAGCTCTATCTTGAGCTATTTATACATAGGTGGTGAAAATTATTATATAAAGCCATTATGCTGGGTAAATTTCGAACACCGATTTTGGCAACACATGTTAAATTAAACATCTTGAACTTTTTTTTAGTGTCAATTAAACATCCGAAACACTAAAAATATAAAAGGAAAATATTCTTACATTACTATTTTTACTAATAAATATCTTGAGCAGTATATGTACATTTATTTTAGCCCTTTATATGGATTTTGATACCCCATCATCAACTAACCTAAGTCAAACATTGAATTCTTCTGCTGGCTTTAGTTACCCCATATTGAGAGGTAACTTAAGCCACCATGTTTTTTTTTAACATACATGTTGTAGAAGACTTTCATACATCTGAACATAGAGTGTAACTGTAGACCCAAGTTTTATAATAACTAGTTAATCTCTAAAGTAAATGATGTTGAATTGGCAGATGTTTTAAATTGAAAAGTAGCTTAAATAACCTCGAGATAAGGTACTATTACTATTTTCTTCAATAATCGAGACAGGCTAATGAAGAATAATTAAAAAACTGTAAATCTCGGGGTGGGCACATTATTATTTTTTTCATCTTTAAATAAAAAAAGCAAGAATATAGTATCAAAAATGTTTTGGGGGCAGGGCCGGGCCCCCCACAACATAGGTCCTTGCCAGAGCTGGCCTCTAGACTTTATCCGGGGCACGGGCTACAGCCCCTACTGCCCCCCCTCTCGTCGGCCCTACATCACACAGGATATCAAAACGTAAACAAATGGGTGATTGGAAGATGTAAATTTATTAAAAATGATTTCGTTGTCGTTGTTTTTAGTTGGAGCTGGCGCAGGAGGATCCGTGGTAGCAAGTCGTTTGACTGAGAAACCCTGTGTTAATGTATTGCTCCTCGAAGCTGGGAAATCTCCTCCATTTCTCACGGAAGTTCCTGTTCTTGCAAGATTTTTCGTAGGGACAGATATTGACTGGAAATATTTGACTGCGCCGCAAAATTTCACCGGTGATGGATTAAAGAACAGAGTAAATATATGATTTATATACTATACATTTCATGAACCCTAAGCGTGGTTATCAGGTTAAATCTTAGAAATATTTTCACAAGAATGTTCTTGTTATTAGTCGTATTTGTAATTTAAAGAATAGAATATCGTTTAACGCACTGAACAGTTCCTAACAAAAAATTGCCCGAAAATACCGTTTAGCAAACAGCTTAACAGCTAAAGAAAACAGGTCTTCATGAAAGCAGGCATCATCATCATCTAATTGAGGGGTTGGGGGAGGATATAATCCCTAGAAGTATATAAATCCCCATCAACTCCCCCCCCCCTGCATACGCCAGTGGGTGGGGCATATCGATTTATTTGGCAGTTCTGCTGTGTGCTTTCGAATTCATGAAATGAAAAAAATTCGATTGCCTTAAAATAAATTTTCGAAAACTACAAAGAGAAATTTATGTTTTCAAATTTTGAAAATATCAAGAAAGTTTAATTATAACTAAAATTAAATGCTTATAATTATCTTGATTAGAGCTCTTGTAGAGCGTAGTGTGCAAAATCAAGGTCTTGCGTTAACCATGGGACTAAGTTTAAATTTGTATAAACACGGTTATTTTTATAAATGCATCGCAATTCTAGAAAACATCACATTAAGGCTGCTACCCTTTCTCAAATTTTCCTATAACTAGTCTTAGGGTTTAAAACTTTAAAACAACGATAAAATTGCTTCAACATTTTTAGAAGATAGGTTCTCCAATACTTATTTCTTCATTAAGCCACAAGCTCCAAACGTAGAGTGAATTTAGAAGAAGAGGGTGATACAGTGGATTCCCGATTTAAGGTACTAGTATGGACACCCACACACCCCCCACCACCTAAACAAAAGGTTCGTAAAATCGAAAGTTCATAACGGGGAATTTGCACCAGTTCTATAGGATACTTTCGGGACCAACACAGTGATTTATAAAATCGTCTAGTTCGTAAATTGGAGGTTCGTAAAAACGCGAGTCTACTCTATTATGAAATAAGTGAACACTAAAATATATATTTATCGAGTAAATAAGCTAGCAATATTAAACTAGTTTGAGATTTTCTTATCCTATTTATATTTATTTTTATTAAGTGTTTTTATACTTATTATTGTGCTTATTTTAATTAGCTTTTAAACGTGATTCTCTGGTTGCAAATTTTTAATTATGAATATTTTATTAACTAAATACGTTTTAACATAATTCTGCTACAAGATTTAAGAAATAAATGAATTAAAAGAAAAATCTCAATTTGGTAATCACTTGTTTTAAATATTGTGAATTCATATAATTTTTTTTAGCCATATGTATAATTTTTCCTACTCACGATGCACTAAAAATAATTAATATTTCAAAACAAACTGATTTTATAAGGTTTACACTTAAATTAATAAATACGCCGATAAATATATGCAAATTAATTGAGAATGCATGGATATATCACATATGTACCGTGAATTCGTCGATTTATAATCAAATTAAAAACCGACGACATTAGAAAATTTCTTCTGTTCTTTCAGAAAGCAGCGATAATTTAAATTCCAGTCCCTTTACACATTTGTTCTTTAAATAAATCCTATGAGTTATGCTTCCCTTATTTTTGCTCTTTATAATTACGCAGCAACTCGCTTGGCCATCAGGGAAGGTGATAGGGGGTTCTACCATATGGAATGCCATGCTGTACGTGAGAGGCAACCAGCAAAACTATGATGACTGGGCTAAAGATGGGGCCTCCGGTTGGAGCTATAAGGATGTTCTTCCGTATTTCAAAAAAATGGAAGGAAACCGAGAACCCGACGTAGTTGACAGGCGTAAGTTTTATGCGTAATATTATTGTATAAGCAGTGAGCTTCAGTAAAAGTTTTAGTAGTTTGCTGTGTTTTGTTTTACCCTTATTAAACGATTCCAGATAATCTATTCTTTTCTTTTACTTTTCAATATACCCTTGCGATTAGGCATTTTAGCTTTAAGTATGTATGCGTTGCGGAATTAGTTATTAATGATAATATCACTAATATAAATTTAGTTAGACACAACACTTTCTCAAAACATCTGCATCCATCTTACGAAAAGGTTTTCGTAGTCCATGAATGCGTCAATGGTCCGGCGGCGGAAGTTTTAAATTAATAATAATAATAAAATAAATGAGATCAACATTAAAATTAAATCTTAAATAAAAGGGCTGACGCTGTGAAAAATACGTCTATTATATTTTTAGATTTAACAATTTGCTCAAGGTCTGTTATTTTTTAGAAGTTAAAACTGGATTTCTTAAAATTCATGTTCTAAAAGTTTAAAATTGGTGTCTATGTGAGAAATGGTAGGTTTCCCCGAAAATGCATCAACCAATCATCGTACTAGGTTACCAAAGTTTCACTCAATTATTATTATTTTTGTTAGTTAGATTTTTCATTAACTTGCTAGGTCATTCTATTTAATATTTTAGCTTTCCATGGCTTTAGTGGTCCAGTAACAGTCGAAACTCCGCCGTATAACTCTGAGCTTAGGGAAGCCATAAATTTGGCGGCATTTGAAAAGGGTATACCCGCAGTTGACGCCAATGGGCGCCAACAAAAAGGTAAATAACTCTATATAGCTCCATTACATGAATAATCTATTTACTAAAGGAAGAATATTCTTACGTGGTAATTCTTGTGAGTTTTTGTGATATATACATTTTCTACTGTTTTTCTAGTAGGCTACTCGATTATGTCATATTTCCTTGTCTAATGAGGGGCCGGGACTTGTTAACTTTTTGTCCGGCCTCTTCTCGCTCCTCTTGTATTCATGATTTATTTGTAATTATTATATTATATTCCTGAGAAATAATAAAGATAAGAAAAATTGAATCGATTATGCAAATCGTTAAAATGCCGATATCATTTTTGTGACAAATAATAAAAAACGCTTTACAGCAGGCCTCGGCAATCTATGACCCGCGGGTCACCGAGTGACCCATTTCATAATTTCAAGTGACCCACTTGAGTTCCGAAAATAAAGTACAATATATAAAATAAATTATAAAACATAAATATGAAACAAACACTTGAAGAATACATAAAAAATAAACTGAAAATAAATAATAACAATAGCATTTTGTTTGATTACAAAGTTGTAGTAACGAACAGGCATTTTTATTTTTAAAAAATACAAATTTTAACATAATTTCAAGGAGAAATCGATAAGTTTGGCAAAGCTAATCCATAATTCCTTGACAGATATCTGGTAATAAAGAAAAATCGGAAGATTATGATTTTTTTCATGATATCAACGTGTTGGGCATCACTTCTTACGAAGTTTTCATCTCTGAAAAAAATTTGGCATTGCCATTTTGTCCGCATTCCGTTCAGCTTATAAATATGAGAAAATATTTTTCCACGTGAAATTTCTAAAATCGCTTTTAGTTAAATTAATTATCTCTCTATTTTCTGCGAAACTTGTCGAAAATAAATTGCGAGAAGAATAAATAAATGACATTTAGTGTATTTATTTTATCTTTTAACCATACTTATTAATTGTGATGTAGTTGTAAATATCTAGCAAAATTACAAAATAAGAATAAATTAGCAAGACAACTGATCTGATGATCTGAACTGAACTGAAGAATTTTCAATTTTTATTACTGAAAGCGAGATTTTTATACAGAAGTTTTAATTTTATATTATAGAACTTATATTATTATATTATAGAATATATTTGTATTATCATGTTATAGAATTTATATTATTATATTGTAGCATATATCTGTAATATTATATTATGGAATATATATTTATATCATTATATTATAGAATATATATTAATATCATTATATTATAGAATATATATTATTTTATATAGAATATATGTATAAATTATATGAAAACGGGTTTTTCTTATATACAAGCTAGTGGTTAACGTTTTTGCAGTTCAGCGAATCGGATTTTATATCTTTATATTTTTAGCAGCATGCCACATACTCTCTAGCGCAGTGGCTGTCAATAGAAGCCATTAAAAGGCACATGTTACAGTAGCGCTCATAAGTATTTTGACAAACAGTTTTTGTTTGCCAGCACCACCTATATTAAAGCATTCACTTAAATAGTGATATATCGTGATTCACTGCAGAGGTGCACATTCTACAATAACAACGAACTAGCACTGGGTAAGTAATTGCCTTTTCTTTCAGTTCAAATAAGAAAATTCGTTCAAAAGTGTTTTTACATGCTAATTAGTAATTTGTTTTCGTAGATATACTTAATTAAATAATGTGTTATATTTTGCAAAAAGCCTTCTATTAGTCATTTTAAATTGTGACGGCATTCTAAAAGAAATGAATACTCTAAAGACTTAAAAAGAAGTAGTATTTGCAACTTTAAGAGAAGTTTGCTCTAAGGCAAGTGTAGCTTACGATTTTAATCATCTAGACAAATTGTAAGTGTGTGGAATAAAGTTTTCAATAAGAGGGGAACTGTATCCAATAAATAACCCTATGTCCAGACGGCTATGAAAAACATTCAGGAGAACTGATAAAATGCTCAGAATAGAACCTATGACTAATCTCCTCCTAACTGCTGGAGACATAAAAGATGATTTACAGGAAAATTATAAAGTTAAAGTGCAGGTTTCCACCATAAAAAGACGTCTAAATGAAGTAAATTTAAATGGCCGCCGGTCAAGCAAGAAGCCTCTTATATCTAAAAAGAATAGAAAGGCTCAATTTAGCTTTGCCCCGAAATATCGTTTTTACCAAATTTTGTCGCTATCTCGGAGATGCTATGTCCCATCTCTCTTGTGCCGACTATAACGCCACGTTCAAAATCACTTAAATCTTGATAACCTGCCATTGTAGCGGCAAGAACCGATCTAACAGCTTTGCCAGACATCTCTTGTCTTATATAGGCGCTGCCGACCGCATCGCGTTACGCTGATTGGTTGCAAAGCTCCGTTATTTGCATACGCACGCCTGTACCAGTTTTTCTGGCACTTCAGTGTACAACTAGTATGTTAATAAATTCGATTTTGGTTTAATGGTTTCACAAAGACTTTCACAGCGTATTTTAATTTCAAGCAGTTTTCCATCTCGGAACTGTGTGATAAAGATATTACATGAGTTTAATTACTTAAAAATTTGGCGTTTTGTTTCATCTTCGCAAACGAAACAAAATTGATGTTAGCACCACATTAAAAGAATATTCCATTAAATTGCAGAATGATATAGTGGTGTAACCTAGATTAAAAAGGAAAATTTTCTTGATAAGCAGTGAAATTGTAAAAAAAAATCCACAGATTTAAGAGAAAGGAAAACAAAATCGTTTTTATCAAATTTTCCACTTCATATTTTGTCGAATCTGGATTGAGTTGAATTTTTCATCTGCTATCAAAAGCACCTTAACAGTAATGATGTTGTGAAGAATTGTTATTTTCGATCATTTTTAACAATGCCACAACTAGACATGTAAAACTGTCGTTCATTCCTATCAGCTGTAAGCAGATCACCCAACTAAAAGGCAATATCATTATAATATTTTTTATCAACGATATTTCTTATGTTGTAAGCAAATAGTATGTTATGAATAAAAATTTCATTTAATAAAGTATATTAAAATATTACATTCATTATAATTAAAAAAAAGTTTAAAGGGGCCACAGAGGCGAACGAAATTTGAAAACTTCTGGTCTAGAGCATAGATCAAACTATGTAACAATTTGGTTTATAACTCACCAAGTGGACCATATTATGGAATGTATTCTATATAGGATTATTCACTTTTTGGTTAACGCTTACATATAATCATCTGTTTAGGTCTGTTTAACCATCAGGCGACTTTGAGAAATGGCCAGCGATGTAGCGCTGCCAAAGCTTATTTAGTACCTGCTGATGGTCGACCAAATTTGAACATTCTGTCAAACGCTTTCGTGACTAAAGTAAGAAATTAAGAGAGTTACTCTAACAATCCTCTAATTCAATTAATAATAAGAATTTTATATTTTGGTAAAAAGAAATCTGGTCAAAACTCCACTAACAATTCCATTTATCACATGGTAGATCATTATTGAAGATGGAAAAGCTGTTGGAGTCCAGTTTCATAATGGTGGTCAGCGTTATACAGTTAGGGCTAGAAAAGAAGTAATTCTCTCTGCTGGTTCAATCAACAGTGCCCAGATACTGATGTTATCTGGCATAGGACCTAAAGAACACCTTGAAGAACATAAGGTAACTCAAAGGACTATCCTCGTTGTCATTTATTTTTAATATGCGGATAAACGCTTAACACGCGCACTTTGTGATGAATGAAATCTACACACATCGGAAAAATTACCCGATAACGGCGAAACTGAGCATGCAAATACCAAGCAATACCAAATGCAAGGCCTTCGAAAGGTTAGTTAAAAACTCACCGTCAATAAAGAGTTATTTCTACTTCTCATAAAAAATCCCCCCACCGAATAATTGAAAATTCTAATTAGGATCATTTTTGACACTGATTACAAATATAAAGAGCCTTTGAAGGTGTGACATCATGTAGTTTTATAATTTTAGTCTCCACAATTCTTATTTTTACAAATTTCGATATAAAGAGGGACATTTTTATATAACTATTTTGGATAAAGTAAGTTACACATTATAAAACTAGTTTTCTGTACAAAGGAGCCGCGGAAATTTATTTTGAGGCCAATGGAGCCATAGACCAAAAAAATTGAAATATGGATGATCTAACTGCTATTTGGTAAAATCAAAATATTATATTTGCATCGAATGTGGCTTTCGTCGAATTATTTATAGTAACGAAACAATACAGAGTTTCACCAGGAGATTCCATAACAAACAGTTATTTCGACACTGGCGTAAGGTTTAAATTTAGGTTATTTATGGTAAGTGTCTAACATTCATTCTCTGTGAACTTAAGAAATTAAAGATATTCTTTGCTTTTATTCCAGATCAAAGTGGTGGCAGATTTGCCAGTAGGCCACAACTTGCAAGACCATATCACGACAATTGTGCCCTACGAATTAAGTGACACAATCATGCCAATTTTTGAAAAGATCCTCAGTCCTAACAGCTTCTTAAACTACGTTCTCAACCGTAGAGGTTATTATAATAGTGTTTTTTATGAAATCATAAATTGATATGAATATCATACTCTCTAAGAAAGAATGTAGTTATTTACTAAAAGGTTCTGATTTTATGAAAAAGTTTCATTACCCTGTTTCATCCTTCATTTACTTTTCAACATATTTTGGCTTTCAGTTTTCTTGGTGATAATTTCTCTGTTTATCCAAAGGCCATCTTCTTCACTCTTAATAGTTAGTTATAAGAAATTCAAGTGAGCGAAATGGATCTGCGTTTATCAAAAGCTTTTCGAGCCATTCCTTTGTGTTTTCTTCTTCAACTTGTAAGTAAGTTTGTTCTTTCGCCCGCCTGGAACACGCCATATAATTAAAATCTTTTTATAACGGATTATTTAAAAAGTGCATTGATTTCCATTTCATAAGCTACACGATTTCTATTGTTATTTTTAACTTAAGAATAAAAGGTGAAAGGTTAGTAAAAATAACTCGCTGTTAGTAATAAATTTATATTTTCCCTCATTGTGTTGTGTATCATTAAATTCTAAAATTCTCTCCGTGCGTAGAATTTGATAAATTTATATTCGTATTTATGTGGATAAATACTTCACCTTTGGTTATTTGTTCTTCCTTTTTATTATAATCCTTTCTCGGACGTTAAAATGCCAAACATTTTGGTATTTAATTTTTCTTCTGTTTATTTACTTCAAAAATTACATGTTATTTTCAAAATCGTAACAAGTATTAATATATTCTTGATGCAATACTCTAAACGTATTACAATATTTTAGTATGCACATGGGAAACTTTTAACATGCATTTCGTTCTTGGCACATTCATCCAATCTATATTTCAGTTGATAAAAATTTCTTTATTTGACATATTTGAATAAACATTATTGCTTAACGGGAATGCATTTCCGACGCTTTCCGTATTTTTGATTCAAGATAATTATTTACTCATAAAAATCTGAAGAAGAAGCAATCGCTTGCACTTTTCACAGCTTAACCCTTTACCACCTAGAAAGAACAAATGTTCCTCTGACGTCACAATTTTTTCTATTAAAGCCAACAGTTCTGTCAAGCTATAATTTGCCTCAAAGGAACTATTGTTCCATTACCTAGTTCAGAAAAATGGCAACAGATCGCAGTAGGTCTTTGCGAGGCAGAAATATTCAGATTTAGAAATGGCATTCTTTTTTGTGACATCAGAAAGTTAAGTATTGTCTATTTTTCTTAGAATCGACTTATAAATACAAATTATTTTGTAAATCAAATAATCGGAGTTAGGAATGAATGTCTCAAGATCACAAATAAACACTCAAATAAAACAAAAATTCCTTCTCATAATAAAAGGGTTAGAACATTTGGTATGAAATTCCTTATAAAAATAATTGCAACTAAAACTAGTTTCAGCGCCCCCCCCAGAAACCAGTTCGCGACCCCCAGGTTAGAAACTATTGTTATTGAGGGTAAAAAAAAACCCAATTCTCTATTTCTATTCCTTTAATTGATTGATTGAATGAACATCATGGACGTCGTGCAACATCCACAAGAAGCCAATAGCAAAGTATTTGTATTTTACGCAATATTTTCATTAAGAAAACTTAAAATCTAATTCAGTGTGACAGATATAAATTCTGGGTAATTAACCTTATCAAGAAAGGGTGGAAACTTATTTGACTGGATTTAAATATGATGACGGAGAAGGCAAAACTAATACACAAGCGTCTCATAATTGCATAGGGATTGTGCAGTATGCATTCTGTGAACAAATAGAAGGATGCGAATGAATAAATAAATAACCATTTACCCTTAAAGAACAGCATCACATGCGATAGAGGAGACCTTTCCATAAAGGCAGGCAAAAATACGCAAGCTACAATACCTACCTTGTTTTCAAAAATAATGAATGAGCCAGTTCGTGATACCAAAAAATACCTAATAACGATAACAAAACCATCAGAACCTTTCACATGAAAACAAAGCACTCAAGAAAACACTTCTCATAATCACTGATGGATGAATCACACTGGTATGAAAAAATATTGTGCTGACGGATGTGTGTATAGTTAATTTCTCTCGTTCTCTATTTCTAAGAAGTGAACAGAAGCCGATACCCCTTTTCGTTATTACTTCAGGCGCACTCGATCTGATAAAGCAAATAGCCTGAGCATATGTTTCATGATTCCTTTACTCATTTTACCAGATATTATGCATTTAGCGCAAACGTTGGTAGCACGAAACGTGTGACGGTGTACTTGTGGCCCAAAAAATCCTATTGATTCACTCAAATATAGCAATAATTTATTTTTCAATTCCCTATCCATTGATAGTAAAGGGCATAACAGTGTATGAGTGAGTTAAAGATGGCGTTAACGAAACTAAAGTTGGGTTCTTTTTTCATCTTTGTGAGATAATATTCTCTTATTTGGTATGAAATATGCAAAACCACTCTGATCAGCATTAAATATTTGGCTCTTTGAGCAATGTGCAAATGCATGACGTGATGATAAAACGAATTCAATTGCTGTGTTTTTAACAGCTTCTTCGTTTTCATTTTTAGCTAAGGTTGTATGTTTCGTAACTTTACGAGAAACTATACCCACATTTTTTATTTCCTCTATAAAGCTCTTTGAAATCGTACAGATTGTAATGTTTAAACCCTTTGCTTTAAATCTACATCATGTATATACGGATATCCGCTTACACCTAGTGTGTTTGAATTTTTCTAACAGTGTGCATTGAATTAATTTATATTTCTTCCTATTTGTCTCAAATTCGGTAATATATTTTTAAAACGACATTGTTTTATAATCCACTGCTTTTCGAGAACGTGTTTGAGCCTATTGAAGTTTCGAGAATCGTAAAAACTCACAATGTTTCTCATTTCTTTCAAAGTACAATTTTCCCCGCAAAAATCATTATCAGATGTATAATCTGAACGGTTTTCGTTATTAAAAGTGTGAATTACAGAACTGTTATTATCGTCAGAAATATAATCTATATTGTTATTATTATTTACGTTACCATTGTTCTCAAAATCTAACGTTACTTCATTCTTATAAATTACCCTATTTAATATCATTTCTTCAAATGTAGGTAATGATCTCATACTTTCGTGTAATTGTTCACGTTATCGCAGATGCATATTTTTCGTGTTTTTCAATAGCTAAGTTTAAAATACAGGCTAGAAAATTTATTACAGTCGGCATATTTACAATATTTACATTAACTATTATAACACTGCGTTACCCAGTAGTGCATTAATCAACACCAAATTGTTTTAACGAAATGTTTTAAAGCCGTGAGTAACACGCCGAACGCTTTCAAATTTACATCTAAAAATTGCGACGCTCTCACGCTCTCTTGTACTTCATATGTATACCATTGAGGCTGTGGCGCTTACAAAAAACCGCCAATGGCGAATAAGAACTTGCTCGTTGTGCCGAAAAACCCCAAATTAAAAATAAATTCTCCTATTTTACTACTTCTCGCATCAGGGTGGCTTTGGTTTTACTGTTTTCATGAAAATAAATTATTCGCATATCTTACGTAGAATTACGTTCAGTTCAAGATTGATCTTCCAACTTCCGTTTGTTCTATTTTGTAATTACACTCAGCCCGTACTTTTTTTTTCCAAATGTTTTTCTGTTGATGTGGTTAATCTCACTTTATAATGTAGTTTTTATGTTAAAAGCACCATCGATATTATACAAAACGATAGGCAATTTCCTCAACGTTGAATTTGTCGGTATACTGTCGTATTTTTAAGATATACATTCTTGTTGTATTTAGGTGAAAATTTCAATGTTATAATTAAATATACTGTAACGTTTTTCTATAAAACTGAAATGTAAAAACTGCTTTTGTCATATCTTTTACAGGACCTTTTGCATCAACCGAAGGAGTAAACAACATGATTTTTGATTCATACCCTGGGAGTTCTAGCACTGGTGATCGACCAGATTTTCAAATATATTTTATGGAAGGAGACGTATCCTTTATAAGAGAACAACTGAATATGAAGGAAGAAGTAGATATCAATTTTCAATTCAATAATTGCACTTTAATTATTGTATTGTTTACTTACCTTCTGAATGTCATAAGAAATAAGTTAAATTGAAATCAATATTTAATGTATTTTCACGTTTATTGTAAATATGATATTTTATTTCAAGTGTAATAATAGTAGATTGTATTGTAGTAATTTGCATGGTTGTAATTCGTCTACTGGTATAGTTGTAATTTGTCTATTGACATAATTGTAATTCGGCTATTAGCAGGGCCGTTCCTGGCAGGGGTATTAAAGGTACCTAACACCTAGTCCCCGCACCTAAGCGAGCAAATCCAAAGGCGGCTGTAAA
The DNA here is from genome assembly GCA_006491805.2 of Dysdera silvatica. Lineage (NCBI taxonomy): Eukaryota > Metazoa > Arthropoda > Arachnida > Araneae > Dysderidae > Dysdera > Dysdera silvatica. Next base: position 260,771,043 of record QLNU02015360.1, on the reverse strand, counting down.
CCATTTATCATATTATATTGCCTTTGACCTTTGAATCAAAGACAACATGATGATCTTTATTTCAGTTTATGATAATAAAAATTAAAAAATATTTCTTTTTCATGATAATTGTTTAAAACTATATATACAGGGTGTTCGGTAACTATCGCATAAACTTCCTGCCATTCGAATCTTTGGATAATTTTAAGACAAAATTTAAGAGGAAAGATTTTTGATTCAGGGATTCGTTTATTAATTATAGCCATTTCAAAATTTATATCTAAAATCCAATCCTGCTCCAAGATAGCCTGCATTTACCTTGTTTCATCTAGTGACAAAAGACACGACCTGGTTTCTCCGCCTCTAGAATAAAAAGAATTTAATTCGCTACGAGAAAAAATTTCTTGGTCACGTGCTATTTACCTAGCTACGTAACAGCATTTTGCACACGCTAACTTTTCTTTCAAGCTGAACTCTTCCAATTAAAAAGACTTAGTTTTAAGGAGTGGCTGATTGAAATTTGAGCCCTAAATTTAAATAGCACGTGACCAAGAAATTATTTTTATTTTGGAGGCGGGGAAACCAAGGGGCGTGTCCTTCGTCGTTGAATGAAACAACGTAAAAGCAGGCTATCTTGGAGCATGATTGGCTTTTAGATACAAATTTTGAAATGGATATAATTCATAAACAAAACCCTCAATCAAAAATCGTCCCTCTTCAATTTTGTCTTAAAATTATCCAAAGATTCGCGTGGCAGGGAGTTTATGCGATAGTTACCGAACACCCTGTAGATATAAAAGTAAACGCTGCATATCAAATTCTTAATATAATATTATTACATTACTAAGGGCGGCGATATTGTTTTGCACCTTGGCGGCCAACAACCCAAGAACGGTCCCATCTATTAGTGGGGTTACAATTTGTCTATTTGTATGATCATAAATGCTGTCGTTTGTTCTAATTAATACTAAATGAGTTACGTCTTTTCTTAAAGGTTTTTCAACGCGTATTTGCCCCATACTTCAATAAGACTATTGCGTGGTGCCTTTCGTCCATTTTGAATCCCAAAAGTCGTGGATATGTTACTCTACAGTCTTCCGATCCTTACGATCCGCCTATCATCGATCCTAGATATTTTGAGGAACCGGAAGATTTGCAAGACGTTGTTGAGGGTGACAACATTTTATCTTTTTTTAAAAGCAATGCCATCTTTTTAATAATCATGTATTCATTAACAAGCAATTTAAAATGTATATCATCTAGAAAGTATATCTTTACATATATACTTCTATGCATTGAGCCAATTTTTATTATATCTATATAATTTTCTGTTGTATTTTATCTTTATAATTTTCTATTATGTTTTTCTCCTTATAATTTTCTATTGCATATTGGCATTTTACTAATTTTAAATTACAACTCCTTTGCAAAACCTATGCCAAAATAATTGTTATTAAAATAGAAATAGCAAAATCTTATTAAAATCCATTTAGATATTTTTTCTTTAATAGTTGCCTTTGAAAGCTTAGAAACCTTTTCAAAAAAATATTTTTTTTCATTAGAATGAGAATTGCAACTTTTTATATTACCCAGCTTCGTACATTTATTCCCCTTTTGCATTTACCCATAAAAATGCGGAACAAGTTACCATGTTATTACTTTATCATTTATGCCCATCATGAGTGGGTTTGAAAAGACCAATCAAGGCTAATTTATCACTTTTTTCATGTAGAAAAAACAAGGAAATGATTACCAAAATGATTTGAAAACGTTCGCTGAATGGATATGATACAATAACAAGACACAGCATGAGCATTAAATTTGGTTTATTCCTTATCATTTCATTTACACTCAAAATGAGCACACTTAAGTTGTACTGAGTTTTAATCTTACGAAACGATATTATATCTAGAAAAAAGTGTTCCTAATTTATCCAATTTTCATTATCTAAAATGATATTTCTTATAAGTGTAAAAAAATATGAATGTAACTTGAATGCGCAAGTTTTAGGGAAGGATAATATTTGTTTAAACGCTATTATTTACTAAAGTTGTATATTCGTTTATAAACGCAATGATGATGGAGAATTAAATAAAATATAAATTTGAACCTCATGAGATAAAATCAGAGTTCGGTTAACAAAATGTATGAAAACATACCGTAGACGATGTCGAAAATATTCATACTGGTATTTTTAAAATGTTTCTGAACATAATCAGACGACAGGTAAGATTTTACAAATAAAAAGTTTAAAACTATTTCATGTATTACAACTTCGTATGTTAGGCATACGCGTATGATTCGTTTTAAGCTAGCTTTTTTATCTACTAACATAGTTTAGTAAATATATAGGTAGACGTCGTACCGCTCTACTGGTTGACCTGATTTGTGAGTGTTAGAAAAATCATGAGAGCTCAAACTTTTTTTTTTTTTTTTTTCTTATGTATGTGTGCGCGTAATTACGTTTTTTCTTTCTCTTTCAAAAACACACAACGTTATCACAAGTATTGGAACAACTATGTCTAAAAGAAACGAGAGTATTTATTAGCCAATTAAATACATCGATTTCTCACCTTCAGCCCTGGGCGGCGCAATAGCAATGCGTTTACCTAATCCAGCCGTTAATCCCGGTCCGACTTCCAACGATGAAAGGGAAAAGCGCTTACTGAATAACTGCTCACTGTAATCCGGAGGTGGGTTTCCTAGGCTTTAAGAGGCTAGGATTCCTTGCGAAAATGTAAGTACTCTGCTCTACGGCAGCGTAATGATAACGCAGTCATCTATCGTTTCATTAACCCAAGTTCGACTCCCGCTGGTATCTTAGACCGTATATCGCTTTTTTGCCCACCGCCAGGGTTCGGTACACTCAACTCTTCTCTCTTAAAGGTTATATGTAGACTCGATAAGAAGAAGAGATTTTAACAAGTTATAAGTAAATTCATATAATTTTCTTTTTGCAATCATTACACCATGAACACATGAAATTTTGCAGCAGCAATTACAAAATGATTATTTAATGGTTACAAAAAATATTTAAATTTACTTATAACTTGTTAAAACTCCTCTTCTTATTGAGTCGACATACAACCTTTAAGAGAGAGAAGTTAAGCGTAGACCATAGCTCAGTTAGTAGAGTAGCCAAACGCGTAATTGGAAAGTCATAAGTTCGAGTCCTATTGGTCGTAGCACACTTTTCTCTCGAGGTTTAATAAATTACATAATTTACGTTTTTAAATTCCAGCAGCAATTTGCGCGGGTTCAAAATATAATATATTAAAGATATTTCCATGTATTTAATTAAAATAATTTGCCCATGTATATCGTGGCCCCCTCTGTTGGCTTATATTCGCATTATGAAGAAATTGTATAATTTACACCTTGAATTCCAGCTGCACTAACTTACGCGGGTTCCAGTGTATAATCATATATTAATTAATTTCCAGTGTCTTCTCTAGTTTCGGAATACATATATAAATAGAGAGAGATTTTAAATATAGTAAATTTAGAATTGGAGAAAAGAATAATAAAGAAAAATATAAAGAAGAAATAACTGTGCAATTATCTAAGTCTAGCGCTCATTGAGCCACTGCTATATAATGGATAAGTTATAGTGAAAAATAGCAAATACATATATAAGATGAATAGTGCATGTAAAAGTGTCTAGAGAAAATTTTTCCTTATACGTAAGTACCATTCACTATACATGCCATTACTGCATTAACACTAAAATTACTGTAGGGGCAATAGGGATGCGAACTTAGCTTTCGAAGGAACTTTTGAAAACTTTTGAAAGTGTTCAGCTCTGTTTCCACTATTTAAGCATAAAACCATTTTCAAAAAGCGTTTCTATTTATATTCTTTTTACACTTACTAGTCATCGTATCATGTATCTACGATTTTCTATTTTATTGATTTTACGTTTAATTTGCCTATATTGTAATATTATTTGGATTTGTACATTCTGGTTTTTTTTGGCGCCTTTGAGTCTTGGGTATCTCGCTAAATACATCTGGCTTATCTGATTTACTTGTATTTTGCAACATACCTCCAGAAAAGGCGCCAAGCATGTAGTCCTAGAAAGGCCCCTGACGTTCTGGGGCTAGCTGCATGTTATACGTCATATTTATATATGTGTGTGTGTGTATATATATATATATATATTTATATGTTTATATTTGTATGTATATATATGTCTATGTTTGAATATTGTATTTTCTATTAATCTTTTCTCTTACCTTAACTCCTGTCCAAACTTATCATCTAACTCGCCCTAATCTAATTTTTTTTACATGTGCTATTTATCTTAGATATGCATTTACTACTTTGCACTATATATATATATATTATTTAGAAAAAATGGCTTTAGACTTACATAACACATTCAGAAAATGTGCCATTTATGCGAATTATGCAGACCTCGGCGTCAATAGTCTGCCAAAAATCAACATAACATAATATATTAAAATTATTTCCCTTAAATTGAAAAACAAAGACATTTTTAACATTTTCATAATAATTTCTAACTGATAATTTACAGTTTCTTAACAAATTATTTAAACAATTTTTTAACATTTTATAGCAAATTGTTTATACATATTTTTTAACATTTTATAGCAAATTGTTTATACATATTTTTTAACAAATTATTTGCACAATTTTAAACATTATTTGCACAATTTTAAATATTATTTGCACAATTTTAAACATAATTTGCTAAATTTTTACAATGTTTGAAACTATATTTACACAATTTGTAACTATTTTTACGAATGCGAACACGACTCTTCATCTATCAATTAGTAATGTCAACTAACGTCAACAAATTTATTGGCATCTTGAGGTAAGCCGGGTAATTTGCAGTCTACGGAATATTCTATAAACTCGTGTCTGTGGGGAAAGTGGATTTGTTTACTTTCTTTTGACGCCTTTAAAAATAGCACATTCTAATTATACTATTTTTTTTTATATCGCTTTATACTAAATATATATTTAATATCTTAAAATTTTCTATGATTTTTCATTATGAAATTTTCTTTCGAATTTTTCTTCAGTTTATAATTATACATATAATAAGTTTAGTAATTCAAAATGATTTAAATAAAATATAATTGTTTATTATTATCTACGTATATATAGCTCATTTATGAGTTTCCTTGTTTACTAAACATTAACGCGTTTTTTGTTTGTTTCTAAGGCATGAAAATGTGCCACGATATATTTAAAAGCCGTCCTTTGCAACAAATTGGAGCAAAGTCTTTTACAGCACTTTACCCTGGTTGTGAGAATTTGGAAAAAGACAAAGAGGAGTATCTGAAATGCCAAGCGAGGTCGGTCGTATTAACTCTGTCTCACCAGGTGGGAACTGCGAAGATGGGTAGAACTTCTGATCCTACAACAGTTGTAGATCCAGAACTAAGGTCAGTATGTCATGAACACTTTCAGAATATTAAGGCTTTATTTTTGAAAAAGAGTCATATAAATCCTCCATAACTAGGAAAGATCGAAAAAGAAACACCTGTGTGTGGGGGGGGGGAGAGAACAAACAATAGTAGGGAATATCATTGTTAAAGTAAAAGGGCTGAAATGGCGATGGGCTGGGCATATTGCAAGAAGAACTGATCAACGATGGACAACAGAAATTCTGAACTGGATTCCAAGAGACCACCGAAGACCTAGAAAACGTCCTCAAACTAGATGGGTGGATGAAATAAGAAAACAGGTTGGGGTGACGTGGAAGCGAATTGCTCAGGATAGACTTGTGTGGAAAGCATTTGGAGAGACCTTCATCCAGCAGTGGATAGATAATGGTTGAATATGATGATTATATAATTTAAATCTAAAAAAGCTTGCAACAAACGATTTTATTTAAAATGAGTTTATTCAAGTAGTCAGGGGAGGACTGCCTCCTCTCAAAGGGCACATACGTTGGATTATTGGAAGGGGGCGAGTCTTATAGTCCTTTCGCCCATGAAGGCTCACCGCTCCGGGGACCGGTTGTCCGGTGACCCAATCCACCCCTGCAAGTAGCTCTATGTGTTCTAAGCCTAATGTATTATTAAAAAATAAATCTGATATTTTAAATGAACGGTGTTTGATTCTATACTCCATCCGTGTTTGCTCTAGAAAAACACATTGGTCCATATTCAAAGAAACAAACGACTAACTAATATCACTAATGCTTCGTTTCCAGGAAGTGGAAATTCCCTTTCCCACCCTCTTTCCGTACATCCACACCCATGTCTGCTCATTTTTTCTCTCTTGAAAATAAAAATGTCATAAAGTTTAAAGACGTAATATGAAATCAGTGTTGTATAACTAACACACACACGCGGGCGCACACTCAGACATACACGCAAAATGAACATAATAAAAAAATTTTAACCAGAAATTGATAATAATTTATTATTGCAGTAGTTGATGCTTCTCAGTGGTTATTGTGGACTCCCACAATATAAATGTTCGCTTCGCAGGCTTTCTTAACTGTTGCCACTTAGAAAAGCAAGAAAATAAACTTAAAAAGTTCAATTTCTAAAATTGACACCATGCCAAATCTGTTACTTTTATTTCATATTTTTCAAATATTGTATAATTGTAATTTTACCTTTTATATTTCGCAATAGTATGTGTAATTGTTTTCCGAATTCTAAAATCAAATCAGACGTCCGTTTACCATCGAAGTGTGCACACGTCATTTTCGGAGGCTCCGCCAAAAATGCGTACTAAATTCTTTTAACGATGTATTTAATTAATTATATGGCATATATTAATGAATGATTCTAAATATTTAAAGTATTAATAAATATTGTTTCAATTGGCTGAAATTACTGCATCTCTTCAATACTCATTTTCGCAGTGGTTATAACCAACGCTTCCGACCTACAGGGCTGAGTTCGACTTTCAGTAAGCGTGGCTGCATATAAATGTATTATGATTCGGAGCTCACATTAAGCCGTCGGTCATAATAAACTAGATGGCCCATAAGACAGCCTTGAGACGTAAAATATACTAACAAACATTTGTGGATACTATCTACGATATCAATAAATGTACAGAAAAAAAGTAATGAATGGGGAAAAATGAAAAGTTTTTTTTTGTTTTTCCACTTACAGGGTGAAAGGAATTGAGGGACTCCGAGTAGTGGATGCATCTGTGATGCCAACAGTTCCATCCGGAAATACTATGGCTCCAACATTCATGATAGCGGAAAAAGCTTCAGATATGATCAAGAAGAAAATACAATGTCCTAAGTATAAAGATCCGAATGAACGATATATACAGCAAAAACTAGTGTTCTAATTTTATAAAAGCAATGACCACACTGAGATATTTTTTAAAACGTTAAAAGATTAAATTACTTTCTAATGTCTGTGTCAGTTTTTCTATTCAACAATATCAACGGTCAGATGTTAAGTGTTTAAGCAATAAAACTGTCTTGGAATGGAATTTATCTTGACTTAGGTTTCTTGATTTCACAAGCTTTCAAATTCATAACCCTATTTTTTTTTTTTTAAATACTTATATAAAAACACTGTTTATATTATAAATAATTAAAGAGCAATCCTTATAGTGTCGAACAACATAACAAATATCGATAATGAAATATAATTCATTCTAAAATACCATGTGCACATTGTACGGTATGTAAAATGCCTACTATGTACAATACATAATATGCTTACTACTTAGCAAATCGGCAGCAATTTTACAATATTTTTATACTTAAATTTTTACATACGTTTCGGTCTATATAGGCTGTACATGATATACAAATATATGATTTCGACGTAGATTATTATACTTTAAAATATTAACAATTAAAACACAAAGTTCTATTATAAATTCAGGTCGATTAACAACACTATTTGGAATAAATGGCCTGAACACAATCGTTCGCCCTCTGCACTAATTTAATAATAATACACTCTATAACAAAAAAATCGACGCACCAAGAAGGAGTTGTCCGATTGCGATAAAAATTGGTGGATGTGAAGAACATACATAGAAAAAGAAACGATTAAAATTTCAGAACAATTGAATGATTTATTGCAGAGTTTGACCGTTACAAAGGGAGGAAGTCAATAAGGCGTTGGTCCACCTCTGGCCTGGATGCAAGCTGTCACCCGGCGTGGCATAGACTGATAAAGATCCCGGATGGTGTCCTGCGGAATTTCTTGCCAAATTGTCTCCAACTGTCGGGCTAAATCGTCAACATTCCGGGATGGTTGCAATCGCCTTCCCATAGCGTCCCAAATGTGCTCTATGGGAGAGAGATCAGGAGACCTAGCTTGAAGACAATTCATAGCAACACGTGCCGTGTGCGGCCGGGCATTGTCTTGTTGAAACGTAAGTCCAGGGTGTCGCAAAAGGAACGGTAACACAACCGGTCGTAGAATGTCGTCTACGTACCGCTGTGCTGTAAGTGTGCCAGAAATGACCACCAAAGGGGTCCGGCTATCAAAGGAGATGGCACCCCCTGACCATAACGCCCTGTTGTGGGCATGTGTGGCGTGCGATAGTAAGGGCAGGATCCCCACGCTGCCCTGGACGTCTCCAGACACGTCTGCGGTTGTCGTCAGGACACAGTTGGAAACGGGACTCGTCACTAAAGACTATACGTCCCCAGTCAGCGCAGTTCCAAGTTGATCGAGCCCGGCACCACTGTAATCGGACTTGACGGTGTAAAGGCGTGAGAGGTAAGCGGCGTAACGGTCGGCGCGAGCGTAAATTCCGCTCTCTCAGTCGTCTGCAGAGGGTCATGTTGGACACATGTGTGCGGGCCACACGTTGGATAGTTGATAACGACGAATCCGGTGCTGTGACAGCTGCTCTGACAATCGCTCTGTCTTCCCGTTCTGTTGTGGCCCTAGGTCGACCGCTGCCGTCCCGACGCTGACATCTGCCGTTGTTGACCCACTCTTGCCAGCACCGTCCAATCGCCGCATCGCTTCGACCCACATGTCCAGCGATTCTTCGATTCGTCCAACCAGCCTCTTTCAAACTCTGACATATGCTCGTAATGAGCACGAATCTTTCGGCGAGGCATTGTTACAGTCGACGTAAGATATCCGCAGTCAAAATGCAACAGAAATTTTGACCACATATTGAGAATCGCTCCTTATATACACCTGCTGAATGCGCAGTTCCGATGCGCTGGAGTTCCCGCTATTCATTCATTGGACACCAAATTTTAATCATTTGCATGTTCGGTCAAAATGTCTTTGCATACGAAATTTCATTACAATCGGACAACTCTTTCTTGGTGCGTCGGTGCGGTATAGCATGTATTATGTAACAGAATTACTGGCCATTATATGATTTTGGTAGGTGTGTGCCAACTAGGCCTTTCTAGTATATAAAATTAACCTCATTTGGGGGAGTTTGCCGAGAAGTTGTGTGCGTCATCATAGGCGGATTTAGGGAAGGGGCCCGGGCCCCGCGGGCACCCACCTTCCTCTAGTCAATTGTAATTTTATATCATTATCCTCTCTTTTGCCATTTATCAATTGAATTTTCAAAAGAATAATAATAATGTAAATAAATGAAATAAAAATATTTGCATAGTCAAAAATAAAAAGTTTTTTGCAAGTAAATTTGAGCGATTATTAGAAAATGGATGATTTCAATCCTTTCAAAAAAATTCAGTTTTCAGGGGGCGGGTAGATTTTGAGAGGGCAGGGAAACACAAAGAGATTTATTTCCTAAGCTATACAGTGTTCAACATAGCAACGAGGCCACCTTATGGGAATTGGAGGGGTGACCCCCAGTTCGTGGAAACGTTCCTTTTGGCGATGTTCGTCCCACGGGTGGGGAACATCTCCAAAAGAAACGTTTTCACTAAGGAGCCGCTAATGAGGGGAGATATTTTGTCTGTGTAACACACACTTGTTAACGCTATTCTGGGATTATAGCACAATAATCGTTTCCCAAGGCAGTAAACAAATTTTGAAATCGACACCACATCGTCTGAGAGAAAAATCCGATGAAACTTATAGGTCATAACAATAAAACCAGTTCCTGACTGAACAATGTCAATAAAGTCACTCAATTCTATACGTATAGTAGACCCTTGCATTTGTAAGTAGTAGGTACCTATTTTGTGCGCTCTGTACTTATGATGAAAAAAATATATTTATGTATATACAAAATTTTTAAATAAAGGTAATGTGAAATTATTATAGACAAAGAGTGATGCATATAATATTATATAATTAAACTAAACAGATATAAAATAGATGCCTTAAAAATGAAAAGGCAAACTTCATTGCAAGCGTTTCTTCAGAGGAAAAAAGTTAAATCGAGTGATCAAATAGATTCTAATGATCTTTCAACTGAAGATTCAAACAAGGAATTACCACAGGAAAACTGCCAGAAATTGAGTACTTTACAAGCAAATAGCTCACTAGCTGAGGTATGTTCTTTCAATTTTGCTTTTGTTATAAAAGTAGGCTATATGTATACACGGGCGGACTAGACCACCCGCCCCCGGGCTGATGCGCCCTCGTGGGCGATAGAACTCGAGCCCTCCGAAAATCCATGGTATGCGCCCTTTGAGAAGACCGAGTCCGCCCCTAGTTCGACTGTATGTATTTTTACAAATATTTTTAAGCAGTTTAAAAATTGCATTGAGCACCCTAATACGTACCATCATTTTTGTAATTTAATTTTTATATAAATGTGATTTTTTTTTAATTTTTAAAAATTAGTCATGAACGACAATTTTTAAATTGTCAAATGTCAAAAAATCAAAATTTTCAGTAAACTGTTATCGTGATTAATCTGTAAATATTTCCATTGTGGAAAGATTGAAAATGTTTGTGTTTTCTCAATAACTGCTTTTAATTAATTAAAAATTGCGATGAAATGAAAATTATGTAGCTAAATTTTTTGAGAAGCGTTGTATGGTTAACATCATGCTTTATAATTTGGAAACATGATTACTCTCAAAACAGAAATGTAATTTTTTGCTTTAATTTCCCATTTAATCATTTAAATTTTGGTGGGTATCAAACAAAAAAAAAAAAAAAAAGTTACAATGTTTTTTCGAAAATAGAATTTTTTGTAAAATCAAGTAACTCTCACATAATAAGGGAGTTTATAAATTAATATTAACCTATATAATATTAAATTAATATTTGTATTATATATCGCTAATAATAAGGGATATGACCACGGGCGACGTTACTGGGGTAAAGGGGGATCTATATTATATAAATATATTATATAGTTAATGTAACTAATTAATTAAAATAATTAATATAATATATATATATTCGGACATGATGATACGGAGGAAGAGAAATTGGGCCCCCCTTTTTAAAAGTCTGTATCCGCCCATGCTTGTATGCAACCCCAAAGTTCATCTGTAGTAGCTATGGGACGAGGATCACGAGCGAGACGCCGACCAACGAAATCCCACACATGTTCAATCGGCGACATATCCGGCGAATAGGCAGGCCAAGGAAGAAGCTGTATCTGTTGTGATGAAAAGAAGTCTTGAACATTCCTGGCAATATGTGGGCGGGCATTGTCCTGTTGAAATACAGCTCCGGGAATGCCTTGAAGGAAGGGAACAACTTCGGGCTCCAGAACTTCATTGATGTACCGGTTGCTGTTAAGATTACCCACAATTCGTAGCAGCTGAGATCGTCCATGATACGCAATCGCACCCCAGACCATAACGCTGGGGGTTCGTCCACTATGACGTTGGATAAAGCACTTCGGAAGGTGGCGTTCACCGGTATGACG
>QLNU02015360.1:260742701-260759219 GCA_006491805.2 Dysdera silvatica | reverse complement strand
GTTGTCCGGCTCTTCTCTGGATGGTTCTCATTTTCCGCTGGAGTTGTTCTAGTTCAGTGTTGGACCATTTGATGATCCCGAAGGAGTAGGTGAGCACTGGTACCGCATATGCGTTAATTGCTTGCGTGGTGTTCTTCCCGCTCAGTTTCGTCTTCACAATGCTTCTAAGTCTTTCTTGGAATGCTTGCGTGAGCTGGACTTTGACTTTCTTGTGCTCCTGCTGCCGTTTTTGCATTATCCCTAGGTATTTGTAGGTTTCGCCCTCGTCCAAGGTCTTCAGTAGTCTCCCGTCTTCGAGTTCGATGCCTGGTAAATCTTCTTTGCTATTCTTCTGTATTTTGCACTTATCGAGGCCGAATTCCATTCCTATGTCCTTGGAGAATGTCTCTGTTATACTGATGAGTTGTCGGAGTTGGGTGATTGTTGGCGCGTATAGCTTGATGTCATCTACGTACATGAGGTGGGAGACTTTATGTAGGTTTCTCTTGTCTTTCTTCAGCATGTATCCGTATTTACTTGTGTTCAGCATCCTTGACAAGGGGTTTAACGCCAAGCAGAACCACTGGGGGCTTAGTGCGTCTCCTTGAAAGATTCCGCGGCGGATGGGGATCTCGGCCGTTTCTATTTTACTGTCTGGCGTGTTTAGCTGTAACCGGGTTCTCCATTGTTTCATGCTGCTCTGTAGGAATCGGATGATTGAGGGATGCACTTTGTATATGCTGAGTATTTCAAGGAGCCACGAGTGCGGAACAGAGTCGAAAGCCTTCTTGTAGTCTATGTATGCGGTGTTGAGTTTTCGCTTTTGTTTTCTTGCTTGTTCCAGGATAACTGAGTCGATGGTAAGCTGCTCTTTACATCCCAGAGTCCCTTTCTGGCATCCCTTTTGTTCTTCCGTCATTAAGTTGTTGCTTTCGCTGTGCCGGCTTATTTTTTCAGAGATGCACCCCGTGAGTATCTTGTACAGGGTGTTAAGGCACGTAATGGGTCGGTATTTCGCTGGGTTACTGGTATCCTGGTCCTTCGGTAGGAGGTAAGTTATTCCCTTGCAGAGGAATTCAGGCATTTTGCTGGGGTCTTCAATTATCGCCGTAAGTTCCTTGGCTAATGGGCCATGGGCGCTGGTAAATTTCTTGTACCAGAAGTTGTGTATGCCGTCAATACCGGGTGCTTTCCAGTTGTGCGTACGTTGGATTACCTGCTGGAGTTCCTCTATCGTGATGCCCGTGTACTCCATCTCCTCTATTCCTCTCGTAGCCTCCATTTCTTGCTGAATCCAGGGGGCGCTTTTGTGCTGTACTTCATTGGACCATAGTGTCTTCCAGAAGGTCTCTATTTCTGCTGGCTTTGGGGCTTCGTACTTGTCTTTGTTCGCTGGGGTCTCTCGAAGCTTCCTGTAGAAGGCCTTCTGGTTTGCTTGGAATTGCATGTTCTGTTGTTTTTTGTTGGTATAGTCTTTGTATCTTCGGAGTCTTCTGGCGTATACACCCAGTTTTTGTTTGAGGGTATCCAGATATTCGCTGATGTGTTTATTGGGCTCTTCGTGTCTTGTATGAATCCTATTTCTCTTAAGGGCCATCTTCACTTTCCTCACTAATTTCTTACCCCTATTTCCCTGCATGTACTGGGTTATTCGCCCTATGCTGCTGCGGAGCTCTTCTATTCTTTTTTGCAGTCTCACTTGCCATGGTGGTTGGGCTTTGTTTCCTCTGTTACTTCGGCCTTCGTTCCTTACTTCGTACCCATTGGCGCGTGATGCCGGTTGATGTGGTATTCTTGGCCTTGTTGCGGCATCCGAGCCTTCATATTCCGCCAGGGCACATTGGAAACCTTCTTCCATTTTCTCCACGTCCCTCCTCTCTTCTTCTTCTATGCTTGGTTGGAGCGGTTCTCTTGCGCTACTAGCTGGTGCTTCAGGGTTGGCCACACTGGTTGAAGTGTTTGCCAGGTCATTGGCGACTTCATCTCTTAACCTTTGTAGTATGGGCTCTGCTAAGAGATTTCTGGTTATTATGTTCCTGCGTTGGGTTGTTATCCTTTCTATACTGATGTCCAGGTGTGGGTACTGTTGTGCGAATTTGGCGTGAAGTGTGGGTCTGTAATTTGTCATGTCTGTTTCCAGCTTTGTAATCGTATAGTAGGTGCGCATGATGTAGGTGTTCATATCTATTGTCCATGACATGCGCTGGCGTGGTCTTTCAGCCCTAGTGGTTGCACCTATACTAGGCTGCAAAGCACTTTGGGCTGTGTTGGTTCTAGTAGCCGTACAGTTGGAGGCGCCGCTACAACCGCCGACACCTCCAAGGAGAGACTGTTGCATATTTTTCGAACTGGCCCCTCTGCTTAAAACTCGAACGCGGTTCTGATTTAAGAGCGCGACAACCGATGCTCCATTCATATTTTCATTATGGTTCATATCATCAGAGTCTGAGATATATATATATAAGCGGTGTGTGTGTGTGTGTGTGTTTGTGTGTGTAAAATATAACAAGGGAATAAAAATAAATGGTGAATATTTAAATCATTTGCGGTTTGCTGATGACATTGTTATTTTTTCAACGAACCCATTAGAACTCCAAGACATGGTACAGGAGCTCTCAACTAGAAGTAAAGAAGTTGGACTCAAGATGAACCTACAAAAAACTAAGATCATGTTCAATAATTTTGTAGAGGAAACAAAAATACAAGTTGACAACATTGAGCTAGAAATTGCTGATTCATATATTTACCTTGGCCAGCTGATTTCAATGGATGGCAACATTATGAAAGAACTCAACAGACGTATTAAACTTGGCTGGAGTGCATTTGGAAGAAACAGTTTTATCCTGAAGGGGAAATTGCCTTTGTGTCTAAAAAGAAAGGTCTTCAACCAGTGTGTATTGCCAGTCCTCTCTTATGGATCAGAGACATGGAGTCTAACAGTTGGAGCAATACGAAAGTTACAGACAACGCAAAGGAGCATGGAGAGGTGCATGCTTGGAATAACTAGGAGAGATCGAAAAAGAAACACTTGGGTGAGAGAGCAAACTAGAGTAGAGGACATCATTGTTAAAGTAAAAGGGCTGAAATGGCGATGGGCTGGGCATATTGCAAGAAGAACTGATCAACGATGGACAACAGAAATTCTGAACTGGATTCCAAGAGACCACCGAAGACCTAGAAAACGTCCTCAAACTAGATGGGTGGATGAAATAAGAAAACAGGTTGGGGTGACGTGGAAGCGAATTGCTCAGGATAGACTTGTGTGGAAAGCATTTGGAGAGACCTTCATATATATATATATATATATATATATATAAAATCCATCAACCCTTCAAGATCAAATCAACCAACGTGAAAACAACCAATTTTCCAAAGATGGAACGCTGAGCCTCACCATTTTACAAAATGTACCTATTGTACTTAAATACATATAAACAATATTCGATCCTTGACTCTTTTAGCAATATAAATTTTAAAACGTGTTAAAGTATAAATATTAAGAAAACAGAATAAACTCGTGATTTAAGTAAAGTATAATACAGTTATCACAGTCACTATAATAACGTTTAAAAATTGCAATCTTCTGAAATGCTGCAAAAGAATCGAAAATTCCATCACAGGCGTGTGATATTTCCTTGTGAATGTTAAGAAATGCTAATTCAACAAGTCGATCCTCACTCATATGATTTCGTAACCATGAGACTAAATGAAATTCGAAAAAAAAGCAAATTGAAAATAAATACTTAGTATTTATTTTAGTTCAAATATATTTTTGTAGAAGAGACAACCCATGTTACGTTAAGTGAAATGTACAATATAATTTTGTTATATTTTTAAAATTTTTAATATTTTTATGTCATATCGCACCCTTGTGACGAAAGTGTTACAACTCAAAATTCGGTGAAAATGGGTTAATGTTACAACTAGATGTGCAAAACAGTGCTGCATTCTGCTGTGTAAAACGTTAGGCTATAAGTTATTCTGATTTCCGGTAGTTGGTATATATAACGGTTTTGACGTTTCATCGCTGTTATCCAACTCTCCAGTTCCATTTTGAGTTGTTCGTTGACCTTGAACGAGGGACCGTTAGATTCTCTTTTTACAAAGCCTAATATTTCGTTGTAACTGTTTACGATATCAGAAGAGGCAGAAAAGTATGTACTATTTCGAGTTGTCACACTTTCGATGAATGGTCAAAGGAAAGGATTTGGTTACAACTTGAATTGCTCCTCTTTAGCTGAATGTTCAAAGAAAATGGAGTCATTAGTGTAAAAACTTTTTAGGAGTACTAGAGTAGAATCTTGACAGTTAGTAAAGAAAATAGTGCATTAACATCTTTCAAATTATTTCTACAGCCTCTGTTTCTTTTTAGAAATAATACGATGACTTACTTTCCCGCTAACAGTCCTGCAGGGCCGTGCTTAGGGAGATGCGAGCTGGGAGGCCACTCAGGCCGCTAAAATATGCAGTGCAAGCACAAATAAATAAGTTTTTAGAGGTCCTTATGTACTTTCCCAGAGTATTTAATCAATTGACCTTTCGTGTGTGTAACGTTATATTTCCCATAACGCACAAGAAACTTTTAAATCGTGGTCGAAATAAATATACACGTTGTTGGTTAAATGCACTGGCATCAGTAAACTATACATGTTATCTTGTTTATTGTGGTGGTCTTATAGCCACTACAGAGACCCCCGGTTTCCGACAAAAAAAAAGAATTTACCACGAAGTTCTGGGAAACAAAAATTTATAATTATACTGTACTGACTTTTCTTTGTATTTATAATGCGACAATGAGCTTAAATTAAACAATTTTATGTAATTTTATGTCATGTATTTTTATGTATTTTTATGTCACAATTTAAAATAATGTGTTCAATATTTCCTTCACCGTCACCACAACTACGAAGTTCACTAGACGAGAGTTTAAAACACTTAAGATAATTTCCAAAATGCCCGTATCCAGTCAAACATTGAATTAATTTAAAGTTTGTAAGATATTACCCTTCACAGAGATAACACAATTGCCAAACATTGGTCAACACAGAAAAGCCTCCGGGGCGAGATTTTTGTAAGTTTTCTCACGAAAAATTTCTCCTGTGGCTTCGTATGTTTTCCATTATTTGGCAATTGTGTTATCCCTGTGAAGGGTAATAATATCTTATATATGGAGAAAAATGCGTTTGTTCTTGTCCTCGTTCGTCTAGTAGGCCAAGACACTCCGGGCTAAACGGAGGGACCCTGGTTCGAATCCAGGATGGGGAAAGCGTCTCTTTTTCTCCTATTTGAAAACAGTTCTGGTTTGAGCTTCTTTCTGCATGGGTGTCGAAAATTATTAAGTAAAAATAAATTCCCCCACGAAAACTCACAAAAATCTCGCCCCGGAGGCTTTTCTGTGTTGACCATATTTGGCAATTGTGTTATCCCTGCGGAGGGTAATAATACCTTACATCCTTATATACGGAGAAAGAGAGCGTTGTTTCCTTCCCTTCCTTTCCCGAAGGTTCAAAAGGAATGCAATCAGTGGCGTACTTTTAGAAGGGAAGTTCTCAGTGATCTGAACCACAGATAGCTAAGGAAAAGCAATTCACCGAGGATTTGCTTAATCTTTTGATAGTGCCTATGCCAACTCCCTAGATATGATTACTTTTTCTGAAGACAAAGAGTTTCTATTGGCCCAAAGAGATATAGGAAAGAAGGGATATATGAACGGAGCATATAAGAAGTTAGCAAGACGGGAAGCCCGAAAGAGACAAAGAGAAGACAAACTTGAGCGACTGAAACAAAAAGAGAAGAAAGAGAAAAGTTGAATTGCCCCTCATTGAGTAGCAGTGACGCTGAAGAGAAACATGTAAAAAGAACCACAGCAGGTTTTGCAAAGAAAAGGAAACGAGCTAGGACGAACTCTGTTTTGCCAGTAGTAGCTTCCGCATTTGATCGCACTAAGGTGAGCGATCGAAATGCAGTCTTCATGTTCGCCACAGTTGCTGACACTCTGAGACATAATCTAAAAGAACTTTTGATCAACTGCAGCACTATATATAGATCAAGAGTCGATGCAAGGAAAAGCATGGCATTCTTGCTCAAAGAAACCTTTGATCCCAAAATACCCCTCACATTTCATTGGGACGGAAAAATCCCTTTGGAGCTCACAGGCACAAGTGGATCGACTTCCAATCCTTGTTTCTGGGGCAGGTGTGTCAAAACTTCTTGACGTTCCGAAACTTCTTTCCGGAACAGGTAAGGTAACTGCCAAAGCTGTAGTGGATTGCCTATAAGAATGGGAGATTGAGAACCGCATCCAAGCAATGTCATTTGATACAACGAGTGTTGACACTGATCAGGCAGGGGCTTGCACACTTATTGAATTGAATGTTGGAAGAGAAAAATGCTAAATCTGTCTCCTAAATGTTACATGTCGCCACCACATTACAGAGGGTGTTCCTGGAAATGACTTTGCTGCATGTGAAAGCCACTCTTCTATTCCTGAAATCCATCTTTTTAAGCTCTTTCAACAGCATTGGCAGTTCACCAACCAAAAGAATTTTGGAGTCATTGAAGAAGAGGTCACCGAACATGAAAATATCATCAACTTCTGTAAGCAGCAGTTAGCTGACATCCAATCATGCGACGACTACAAGGAATTACTGGAACTGACTATAAGTTACCTTGGTGCGAATACTTCCCGAGTAATCAATTTCATGCGCTCCGGAGCCCTCCACCAGGCTAGATGGATGGCCTGCATTATCTATGCATTAAAAATATGCCTCTCCCATTCTCAATTTAAAATGACAAAACGTGAGCATGTCGTCATGAAAATATTTGCAGCTTTTGCCATCAATATGTACGCCAGATCATAGTTTGTAACCCCATTTGCAAATGCTGCCCCGGCTAACAACCTCGCTTTCTTGAAACAACTGGTATCTTATAATAACAAAGTCGTCTCACGTGCAGCAATTACAGCCTTTTTCAGACATCTGTGGTATCTGGAAGAATTGTTGGTGTCACGCTCTTTCTTTGACTCTGATATACCTATGGCAGTGAAGAGGAATAAGAGTAATTACTTAAATAAGGATGAGATGGATAACCCCGCGAAGAGGATTGATTTGTGTAACCCAATCTATTCATGAAAAGTCTGTGGCAGATTTTGTGGTCAGCTTATCACGTCACTTTTTTTCAAATGCTGGATATAGACACAGAGTTTTTGTCTTTGGACCCCAGTGAGTGGGATGAATCACTGATTATTAGTCAGCAATGATTATAGTTAAAGCCCTTAAGGTAGTAAATGATTAAGCTGAATGCGGTGTGTTGTTAATGAAGGACTATAACAGTATCCTCACAAAGAAAGAAGACCAGAATCAGTACCTTGTGCAAATTGTGGAAAAACACAGGAAAAAATTTCCAAATACACTAAAAAAACCTGTGAATGGTAGTAAATAGCAAACTGAATAATTGAAGTGTTTAATGTTTCTTTGTGGACAAATAGACAGTAGGCACTCCCTTTTGCTTTTACAATGCATAATATAAGAATTTATCAAGCAGATTCTTATAGAACGTCTCGTATTTCAATACTACAGAAGTAGCTAAAGTTCTAGCTCCGTGTGACACCTCTTAAAATTGCCTGATCAGGCTAAAATTCAAAGAAATTTACATTTTTAACCCACTTAACAATATTAGAAAGTAAGCCATTAACATTTTTAATTTTAATTTTTAAGGACAACCCTAATATACATCCAAGGCAGGGTAAAATGGGGGGAGGGTTGGTTCCATTAAAAAAATTCAATTTTTATCTTAAAGTAAAACGACTTTGGACAAAATGTTTAATATTAAAAAAAAATAAATCAATTCTCTACTTATTTACAATATTGCGAGTTTTAATGCGCAAGGGTCATGTTGCACCGAGTCATGACTTGCGGTTTTTCGAGGAATCCGAACCCTTTAAGGCATAGGGAATCTACCCTCCCGCCTCCCCGGGACGACAGTGATCAGTAAATTGGTAGGAGTTCCTTTTGCCACCGTGGGGAATCAAAGCCGACATAATGTCATACTACATAATTACGTTACTACTGCACCATTGAAAAGGGCTATATTTTCACCAACCCTTTTCACTTTTTAAAATCTTGTACGTGAGTCTGAATAATAATTATGAAAAGAAATGTTATTATACAATCAGATTTACTTAAAATTTTCTGCATCATATAATTGTTTCTTTTCACATAAAAAGAAATGTAATTGAATAGGTGCAGTTACATCCACATAATGAGCCTGAATTAAGCAAGTTTTCGGATATAGCGAGGAAAATATAGATTTTGTTTGCAGGGACGTGCCAACGTTTTGGAGAGTAAAAGGCGAGAGACCTATTACGCCAGCAAATTTGTGGCGCCATCTACGGCGCTATAAAACGGTTGCTTTAACTAATATCCATTTAATTAATATATGTAGTACATATAAAGTAACAACATTAAAAAAAGGTTGTTTTTAACATATAACTAATATGTATTTTTTTCGTTCCGCTACTAATGAACGATTAATGGGCCCTGCGGTGGCGCAGTGTGGTAACGCGTTCTCCTATTGCGCGGCTAATCCGGGTTCGACTCCCAGCAGTGCAAAAAGAACGCTTACTCAGAGATCTCATAAAAGATCGCACTGCTCACTGTAGTCCGGGGTTTGGTTCCCCAGGCCTTAAGAGGTTCGGATTCCTCGGAAAACTGTAGGTCCCGGCGCAGCATGACCACTGTAGTCTTTGAGCCGTAAAACCAAAAAGAAAGCGAAAGTGAACGATTAATTGCACTACTGACCGCCAGATGACACTACACGTAACATTTTCTTCAGCACGGCTATCGATGTGTTTGGTTCTATTTAATACTGCAGTAAAAATATTTTACAAAAGTTTCAAATTCCGATATAAATCTTTATAAACTATTCTACCATTTTCAACTACGGGTCAACTTTAAAAAGTGCTAAACATACTTCAGTAGTTTGGTTGTTACCAATAATGGATCCAATATAGTGCTTACTACTAAAAACATCTACCGATAAATGGCGTGGTGTTCGCCATAGTGGAAAACCCGCCATCTGTCGGTAGATATTTGAAATAAAGGCTTCCTACTATGTTCGGTTTTTTGAATTTTCAAATATGCCAGCCCTACTTGATTATCACATCATAATTTTAGCAGTGTTTCCATCTCAACAATAATACAATGACGTTTACGAATTATACTCGAGTTCAAGGATTGAGCATTTTTCACCGCATTGAAAATTCTTTCTTTATTGTTTTTATGATTGTTCTTACTGTGGATTCCGGTAGCTCAAACTTCTTCACCAATTCACAAATTTTCGTTCTGCTATCAAAATCCTTGACAATGTTAAGTTTAGTACGAAAGTAATGTTAAGTTTACATTCCAAAGATATCGTTTTCTTTTCCTTACTAAGTGCAGGAGAATCATATTTACTTCGTTTGGACAACATAGTTATTTTTAAGGTTTTAGAAAACGTATTACAAAACACTCTTAACTTTTGTCGATCGTAGAATCGTTCACGCAGAGTTCTCGCGAAACTCGTATCACAGCAAGATAAACACTGAAGATAGACTAGCGTCTCTTTATACAGATGGCTGCGCGAATTGCTCATACCCCTGGACTTTCACACAAGTATTGAAAATGATCTAGTGATATTTCTAGTGTTAATATTTTCGCCACCGTAGCCTGTGTTTCCGCTACAACTAAGCGTAAATTGCTTGTTGCTTACACATACCTCGTGTTGTGTTTAGTAGTTATTTTTATAATTCAATTTTATATTAAAACAGAATGGCTTCTTCGGATAATGATAAATCAATGAATGTTTTATTTACAATGGTAATACTATAGCATATATAAATTATATATATATATTAATATTAATATGAAGAAGTAGATATTAAACAATTAATGTGGAATTTGATAATTTATAATAAAATTATATTATAATTATATTATTAATAACAAAATTTAAAAAACAAAACATGTACATCAACATTCTCAGTGGTGGATTTAAACATTGCGAAAATACATTCCCATCCACATGAATAAAAAAATTATGCTTTAAAAATGATTCTCCTTTGAAAATAAAAAGTGCATTTATTAAAAAAATTATTTATTAATATAATTATATATGTAATTTTTTTATACAGTAAAACCTCCGAATAACGGTCACCCGCGGACTGTGAAAGACCGTCCTTCGGAGGTGGCTGTTATTTAGAGGTTCAGTATAAAAAATTGGCACAATAATAAAAAATAACAATAAAAAATTAGTCATTCCAAATACATTAATCCTCAGCTATTTTAAATTACATTAAAAATCAGTGATTCGTAATTGTTCCTTTTTTATGGCAAATGCCCTTTTCTAAGGAAATAATATTTGTAGCAGTGGCGGATGCATGGAGATTAAGAAAATTTTCAAATCCATAAAACTGCGGCATTAAAATGTTATAACGACCAACCCTACATAAAGGCGGAATTTTCACAAAAACTTCAATTCCTTATTTTATTTTATTTAAATTACCCGTTAAATCCCGGGTCTATAAAAGACTTTTAAAGGAGAATCTGATTATTTTTAAAGTATAATTTTTTTTATGTGGATGGAAATGTATTTTTTTTTCACGTTGTTTAATCCACAACTGAAAACAGACATTTGTTTCACTTTTAGCGATTTAACGAAAAGACCTAATTGCGTTATACTTAACAATAAAATTGCTAAAATGGCAAAAAAAAGCGCTATATTTAACAATAAAATCGCTAAAATGGCAACCTGCCAATATTTCAAGCAAATTACTGTGGTGTCCAGGAGCATGCGCAGTTCACGCAGCCATCTGTAAAAAAGAAATGCTAATTGAAGATAGCCGGCCCCAGTGTTGAAAAATCAAGAACGCGTAAGTCGGGGTATTACTGTATACCAGTGGTCTTAAATGTGCGGCCCTATGGACATGATTTTGTGGCCCGCGGCGTCTTTTTCTAATCTAAAGAATACCTTCTTTTTTTCAAATGTTTTTATAAGTTTAATTTTCTATTATAATGAAATACAAAATTTGAAATATTTTTGAGGATTTTCTTATCTAACTAAACGAAAACGTTTAGTCATTGAAATTCATCTATTCATCTACAAGGAAAAAAAGAGACAAGTTTTTAAAAAATAAGTTCAAAATTAATCATTTGATGGCGGAACTAGTCCAGCAGAAGATAAGGAGTTGATAAAAGAAAAATTCGTATCTTTGTTCGCAATTTGTTGCTGAAGAAGAAGAATAGATCTGGCAGCGTTTCTATCGCTGACCGTCATTAGTTTTGTTTGTTTGTTTGTTCAACTCAATTCACCTGACGCAATCAGTGTTTGTATATTTAATTTAATGAATCAAAATGTCTTTTTCAAAGTCAAGCGGCAGTAAAAAACGAAAGATTGAGGATGAACGTAGATTTTTCAGCAAGAAGTGGGAATTGGAGTATTTTTGTTTTGAGAGTGATAATCGTGTGTTTTGCCTCATATGCAAAATGATGTTAACGCTCACAAAGGAGTACAACGCACGAAAATTGCTTTGTTAAAAGATGACTGTAATAGGCAATTTGAATGTTTCAGAGATATGGAAGATATTTTTAATACAGTGTGTTCCGAAAACACCGGATCAAAAGTATATAGCCATGATCTTTGTACAAAATGGACCATAGCGACCCTTTACATGGGGGGTCGGAAATAAATAACCACGGAGTTATGGCTATAAACAAATAACAAAGCATGATTGGATGAAAAAGAAAATTTACTCCCATAATGCACTTAGTTGTCCAATACACTGCATCTGGGCTGTATTATCAAAAAACAGGTTTCTTATTCTCCGTTTGTCTCTGGAATGTGGAAGTTAACAATTTCGAGCCAATGAAAATTGTATTTGAAAGTTTGGCTCGCCCCTTGAATTTAGTTTCCTAAATTTGTCCGTCGCCAGTTTTTGGCGAGAATGTCGAATTTTTGGCAAGCTATTTACGAACCGAACCATTGACTTTTTGTCCATTTTATCCCCCCCGGTAAACAAACACTAACATTAGAAATAAACTAACATAGGAAAATAAGCACAACAGCAACCCCCCTCCCGAAAGTGCTTACATAATATTTGAACGCCCCCTATTAAATTTTTTCCATGGTAAATGGAAATACAAGTCCTGCGACTCGGCCAACATGCCGGCGCCTATAGTCGTCATTATTCAGAATTGAACAAGACATAAGCGTACGGAAGTGGGATTCATGTGGGCCATAATCTCCCGCAATTGGGAGAATATTAACACTAGGTGCAGGGGCGGACTGGGTTCTCTCAAAGGGCGCATAGCTTGGACAATAGGTCCAGGGGTGGACTGGGTTTTCTCAAAGGGTGCATACCTTGGATTATCGGAGGGCGCACCGGACTGGGGGCCGGTTGGCCGGCGGCCCAGTCCTCCCCTGAATAGATCTACCGAAAGCTATGATATAGAGGTAAACCTTCTCATTCGAACCAACCCCTTTTAGGAATTTTCTGCGTACGCTACTGGATCAAGGGTAATTTTTCGATACTAACTTTTATTATCAAGCTATTTATTATTTACCTGCAGGACAGACTTTTGAATTCTTCGACGGTAAAACATGAACGAAAATAAAGGAATCTTCGGAGCATAAAAGTTTATGATTGGCAGGTGGAGGGCATTGACGGATTCAGTACTACTCTCAGAGGTAGGGGAGGGGCGATTTGTATGAGAGAGCGCAAAGTAATTTTAAACTGCAGGGTGGGGTGGGGGAGTCCCTGTAGCGCAGTTGGTAAGGCGTCCGTATACGGATCTTGTTAACGCATGCTGGGCGGAGGGTTTGTTCCTTTTAGTACTGGGCGCCCTTGGCCGCACCGGGTCCCTGTGCAATTCACCCTTCCCCCTATGGCACGCCCCGCCCTTCGTAGCAAAAATTGAAACATTCCTTAGGTAAACTTCTTTAATCGGTGTTGCGAGTCTCGAGATATTTATTTTTCAAACTAAATTTCTTGCTTTAGAACTAAGAATGGCTCCCACGGATCTTGGGGCCATCCTATGTTCGTAGTGCACCACTGAGGGAAGTTTCCAGCCCTACGTAGGAGCCTTAAAATCTTTATGAAATTGCGCCAATTATAAAATCAAGTCGCCAATCTCAGCAACCACAAAAAATGCCAACACGCCCGGAAAGCTGTTTGAGGATGCAATGTAGCAACCCCGCGCCGGAGTTGAAATTTTCGGGGGAGACAACTTCTTGGTTTGTAAGCGCCATTGGTCATTATAGATCCCGCCTCTGTGAAATAAAAGTATGCATAACTCCGTTGATATTCATTTCCGACCCCCCATGTAAAGGGCCATTATGGTCCATTCTGAAAAAGGATCAGGCCTATATACTTTTGATCCGATATTTTCGGAACACCCTGTATAAGATCTCTGTGTTTAAAAAGTACCAAAACAAAAATTAAACCACAGCGATCTTATGTGAATTGAACGAGTATCGAACATGTTATGTTTTAGTGAAACTATCGTTCACTGCGAATAGAAATATTCAAAAAACAAAATTTTTATTGTATTATGTAATACTAATAATATTTTGTGATTTTATATATGAAAATAAAAAAGTAGCATATTTTTTAGATTTATAGCCTGAAGGTAATTAAAAGTAGCCCAAAAAGTAGCGTGTCGCCCAATTCGAAATGTTTGTAGCGAGGGCACTTAAAACATCGCCCAATACCATACTTGTAGCCCAATCTGGCACCACTGGTTGTGAACGAGAATTATAAGTCATCTATTAAGAGAAATCTCATTCTCGTTTCCTTGTGAATGAGAGTAGTAATTCTCATTCCATGACCAAATATGCACTCCTTTTAGAAGAAGAAGAATAAAAGGAAAAAAATACTTCACCAAAAATTATTTGTTTTCCCACCTTTATACAATATCATAATCGCTGTACTTTACTAATTGCCATAATATAATTTAAAAAAAAGTATAAGGCTGAAAAAATTATAATTATATTTTATTTTTTTTCACTTCTTGCATCACTTCGATGTTGTTGATAAATGAAAGGGTTAAATTTAGGTTTTTTGCCGCATTATAAACACAAAGAAATACCAGTACAACGTAATTATAAATTTCTGCTTCTTGGAACTTTGCAATCAGTTATTTTTTGTCGAACAGCAGGAGTCTCTGTAGTAACTATATGGCCTCCACAATATACGCGATAACGTGCATAGTAGAGGTAAAAGGGACTCAGCCAGGGCTCTATATTTCATATAGTTTAAGGGCTCAGGTGAGCCCGAGTTTATTAGACGGATGCAATTAAAGCTGAAAACTGACTTTTCTATACCGAAATTTTCCAAGGAATACCACTAAATGATGCGTTTTCGATGATGGTAGAAACACGTGTATATGAAAACTTGAAGAAAATTAAATGGCGTAGTTTATAATTTTTTTTTAAATTTAAATCGTACGTCAGGGGGTTAAAGATTTATTTAAAGCTTTAGGCTCAAGCTCAAATTCCTACAAGTATTTCAGACCGAGGCGAGCTTGGGCCTCGGATAATAAGCCCGAACTTTTCTCCAGTGCGTAGTCTACTGGTACTGACGCATTTGACTCATAACGAGCGCGTTTATTTTGACCACCATTTATGAGCTTTATGAGCATTATAGGAAGTATAAAGGCACACGAAAAAGTCAATTGACCGAATACTATGTTCAAAGTATTAAGGGGCCGCTAAAAACTGATTTCTCAGTGCTGGCACTACCTTTTTTTTTAGCGGTCCTACATTGTAACGGCCTTGGACAGCAGCCCAGCTCGCACCCTCCTAAGCACGGCCCTGCCCGCTGGATTCGCTCAGTCCTAATATTGATGGTACAGTAGTGCTGCCAGCGAGCCAGCAAGAATAATTAAAATCGGCCTTGGATTGAAAAAGGTTGAAGACTCATATGAGTAAATTAATAATAATGCAAAAAACTGACTGTAAAGTGAATAATATAGAGCACCACGGCTGAACTGAGTCGTCGGACAACTGTCCCCCTTGGGCCGGTGCGCCCTCATGGGTTATAGAAATTACGCCCTTCGATAATCCAAAGTATGCGCCCTTGTAGAGCACTATGACATCATTGCAGTATTAAGAAAGTCTGATTGGTATTTAGATTCCTTTTGAAAATGCACATCTTTCTCTGCTGGACACTGTAGACGTTGCCTCATTGTTTTCCTCTTACTTTGTTGAACGGTTGTTCCTACCCTTTCCTTCCACGTTAGTAATAATAATGACGAAACAATTTTTTAACGTAGCATATTTCCAATAGATGGCGCCACTAAGCACGTTATTTTTTAAAAAAAATTGGTTTCCTTGCTCCTTTTCTTTAACAAGAGTACCCTGTTTAAATATATTCGAATGTTGAGGGCACCTGAAACTGAACCTGATCTTTAGAACCTTAAAACGCATCAAACATCTGTTTAAAGCTGCAAACGTTACTCATTAAATTTGCAAAGAAAGGAATTTGCAAAGACAGAAGGAAATGGATGCACAATTTTTTTTATTTTTTATTGTGGTATGTTTATTAAACTGATTAAATTCAAGTTTTATAAAATACGTGTAATAATAATTATAGTGCCTAGAAGGAATAGTGTTCCGACTCCTCATTGTTGCCAATGGTAAAAAATAGAAAAAGAACTTACATTTCCGCAAGGTGGCGCTGCGGGGAGTCTATTTGCTTACTTTTCCCATGTTACATCTGCTGTGTGTGAATTTTTAATTGCAAGGCAAATTAATTTTTTTGTTAATTAAAGTCAAATATAATGTATGTCTAGAAAGTAAGTCTGTGCAGCTTGCCAAAATATTCACGGAGTAATTAGATAAGTAATTCATTGACAAAAATTACTTGTCATCTCTCCCCGTATGTAATTTAGGGATACTTTTCAACCCTATTATTCCTTTATTTAAGATAATTTGACGTAGCATTACGCAGATTAGATTTATAAGCAAAAAATGTTATAAGCGTAAGTAATGTAACATTACGTACATTACTTACGCATATAAGTTTGTTTTTTGCTTATAAACCTATTATTCCTTTCAGAATTTAAACGTAATATAATAATTATATATTCCTTTCCATTTTAATAGCTCTTTGTTTCATTTTGGAAAACGCCACATTAAAAAAATAAACATAGCTATATTCAACAATTTTTAAACTTGTCTAAATTTGGAAACTATACATTTGGGTGCTCTTTTAAAATACGGTAACCGTTTCAATTTTGGCGATTTTTTGTTTACATTCATTTTTTTTTTTACTTTGGTTATTGTTTTTTCCTATTTTTTTTTAATGTTATTTATTTTGTCTAATATCATAGTTTTGATTAAAAAAATAACCACAGGGCTAGCGAGGGACCCCTCCTCATTGATCAACTACGAAACTCGTAGCGGCCCCCAATGTAACTATTAAAATAAAGGTTAAAAGTAGGGTTTTTCAATTGGGAATTTTCAGGTGTTTTTTTTTTTTTTTAATCATTAAATATTTGTGTTTTT
>QLNU02015360.1:260729176-260742601 GCA_006491805.2 Dysdera silvatica | reverse complement strand
GAGAGTCGCTTCCGTTCCCTAAGCCGCCCCTGAAGGTGGTGGTTAGATTATGAATCAAATAGTCATAGTACTAGTTCTGAAGTAGATGATGTTTCTGAGTTTGATTCCATTGAAATAGAGAAATAAGAGGTAATCCTAATGAGATGCGTAAATGAAAGGAAAGTGAAGCTGGGTCATCACAAACTTTGGATGTGAATACATGCAATGAATATGAAGAAAATTATTATCACACAACTGAAGATGCGAATGGTTACGTTGTGCTATATGTAAGTTTGCGATGGCTTCATGCAGAATGTACGATTTTCGATGAGTTTTGTGCCGACTGTGGGAGAGAGAATAGATTAAAAAATTAGTCCAGCCTATTTGAAAAAAAAAGTAATTCATTTATGTCATTATTTTGTCCATGTTTGTTCCGATTCTGAAAATGAGTGCAAAATAAAAACAGCAGATGTTTTTTAAATTTATTCAATTTTTATGTTTTATAAAATCGCAATTTCAGTTATTCTATTTTTTCATAACATAGTTGTTGAAGAAACGTATTTGATAGGAAGTAAATTCATTTACTATACGAAGCGCGGCAAGCCTCATGGTGCGGCATAACACCCGACACAATTGGGAGAGATGCCGCAACGAAGGGTGTTAAAAAATAAATTATAGCGGCTTATTGAATTTTTTGTAAATTATATTTTACTAATATATATGCTTCTTAAAAGTGTATCGATTATTATGACTAAGTAAATTTCATGTTTGTGCGCCATGGGTCTCAGAATATCGATTTTAAAAAAAGTGAGGCATGTAACCCGGATTTACCCTATTCCCTACATTTTTTTTTAATTTAAAGCAATAAAAAAAGTACTATGATGTATTTAGTGTGATTTTACATAAATATAATTTAATATATATACGGTAATTAAATTCATTGTAATTAAATATAATTTTATTTAATTTTTGAACAAAACGATTTAATACATTTCTATTAAAATGATTTATAGACTCTAAAGTGTGTTACTGTACACTGATTTTAAAAAGATATCGTTTATAACGACTATCGGTTATAACGACCGAATTTTCACGGTCCCTTGGAGGTCGTTATAACCGATTTTCACTGTATCTATATTCATATCTATATTCACTATCATCTCATTATTTAACGTTGGCTTCAAACACTTGGCAAAAATTTTGGTGATGTTGCAAATGAGAAACTATATTAACCTATGACGTCACCCCTCATAAACTTTTCTTCTTCACCAAATTTTGGTTTTGGGCCAAACCACGTTTTGGCTACTTGATAGGGAACCTGTATAGGCCGTTTAATTATAACCACCCTGTATATGGTATCATTCTGCTTATTTCTCACTAAATGCTTCCAACAATATTAGACGCTAAGAAAATAATAAATTTAAATATCCCGTGCTACTCGGAATTCCACGAGAACTGCTTTTCGCGAAGCATGCCAGATATTTCACAAATAGCTCCATGAGGCAATGTGGTTTGTTTGCATATTTCCTTTTTCATTATAAATTTCCCGATATAACAACCATAAGCATTTTTTAAATCCTTAGCAATTTTTGCGGTTTTCTCAGAATTGGAATATGACGACTCAAATTTTAGTTGCCTTTCTGATGTTGTTGTTTCAAGGACTTTAAGAACGAAATAATGCGAAATTTCAGTTGTAATGTTTATGTTTCAAGTAATTCTCATAGTTCGGATAGAGTTTTTGATATACTACTTTAAAAAAACCCTAAAGCCGAGAATTCGTAAAGCAGGAATTGCCTGTAATTTGTTGAACTGCAGTTAGAAACAGATCCAAATAAGCCACAGCTGTGAAATTTCCTGTGACAGCTCATCAACTTTTTGAAAGTAATACAGGCTTTTATCTTTACCTTCACCATGTTTTTGTTGGTTCTGTGCTGGGGGAAAGTAGTTGACACTTTTTAAACTTCTGTTCCCCTAATTTTATGTCATCATGTAAGTTTCTTTATCGCATTTCATGCGAAATTATGCGCGTTACAAAATTTATTAAAAATTTAAACAATCTCTTTCCTGATTCTCGTTTTCCATTTTATGCCTACTCACTTTTTTGTAACTATACTAAATCTGAAAACAGAAACGAGTTAAAATTATGCTATAATTATTTTTTTATTTTGGTATCATTTGTGTAATAGCAAGTTAAACAAATATGACCAAGATTTGTATATCATCTGATAACTAATACCAAAGCCTTGTAACTAGAAACGTTTGAAATAATTATTGAAAAGTTAGTTGAAAGCACTTGCGAAGTCCTTCATCGTGATAGAGAGAATAATTGAGCATTACACATGCCATTCATTTTTCTGATTTCCACCCTTTTTAAAAACGCAAGTTGCAAAAAATTCAATGAATTTTGTTTTTATGGACTTTATCTCTAAATTTGAACACTGGCTTCATGTGAAATGGTTTCGGCTGTACTACAAGTGTATCCCTTGTGCGATTTGTGGCCTTGGCGTGGCAACCCTGCCGGGACAACCTTCCCGGATTACGTCATCACGTGCTCCCTTCCCAGTTGCCATGTTTTTTTAAGGAGTAATTACCTGTTATACTGTTTACTGCTTATTATACTCTTTTCAGATTTTTTTAACAAAAAAAAAAAACTTCTGTCTTTAAGCTTCTGAGCTTTTATGGCTTTTGGAATCATTTCCTCCACTTCCTCTTTGTGACACCGTCTCCACATATACTCTGCGTAGTATGAGTCAAACAGCTTTTCAGCGCCGACATTCCGATTCTCCATTATCCCCTCATACCTCCTCTCCCTTCTCCCCCTCCTTACCTTCTGCAAAGTACGAGTCCAACAACTTTTCATCGCCGACATTGCGATACTCCATATTCCACTCATCTCTCCCTACCTCCTCTCCCCCTTTTTCCCTCAATACCTTTAACCTCTTCTCTCCATACCTTCCTCCTATACCCCCTCTCCATCCCAAACGTACTATCAATTTCAATCTGTAACAAAAAAACATTTAAATGGTCGCTTATCCTATCGCTACAACTCACATACCACCACCGGCACGTACGAATGCTACGACACTACAATACAACTACCATGTACATGTGCTCATTTTTAACGCTTCACAAAACTTTCCCTCCGTTTTAAGAGTATAGCATTAGTTTTGGCGACAAAGCAAGGGATTCATCTGTAGTGTCACCATGATTTCCTTTGAATGTGTTTTTAAAGCATTTACTCCATTCTGTTATCTGATTGTTTTAAGACATTGGCAAAAACATATATTAATCTCCCGTTGCCAAGGTCCTTTCAGCGTTGCCAAAACTCTCACCATACTCTTAAAATTTGTCCGAGAATTTTTTCGTTTTTTCAGCCTGGGTTCTATCATAATGTCCTTTGAGCATTGCTTATCTTTTGGAACATTGCCAAAATGGATGTCCTCCATGATGAAATGTTTTCTAGATGTTTTTGTGAATCAGTACAAGCCTATTGGGGATGTCCCCACACCCTCCATGCTTACTAAAAACATCAGTAAATTATGACACTACAATCTCTTAAGTTTGCAAAGCTTGCAATAGTGAAAATGAAAAAATAAGATGGTTTTCAAAGAAACTCACTTATTAATTCATGTTAGTTTATGGAGGGAAGATTGTTTTAACAGCTTCCAAAAACATTGAATAATTAAGCGTCTAGAAACATAGGTGTCCTTTTTGATACGTTCAATTTTCCCCTAGAAACATGAAGGAAAGTCGCTGTAAGCGGGGTTTTGACATCAGCGATTTCGATGCATGATGTCACACAGGGTGGAGCATCATACAGTGTTTCTCTGTGGCGGTGGTAAGACTTATGGAAGTATTGAAGTGATTGGAAAGATGTCGGAACATTTCAATATGGATTTTTTTGTTCAATTGCGGTTGAAAGGGAAGAGGAATGTTGTTGGATTGGTTTGTGGGAGAAGGTTTATTTGGTTTGGAGTAGAAGGGCCCGGTTTGCAAGGTGTGCTGGTATGCTAGGCCTAACGTGGATGACGGAATAGTTGAAGAGGTGAAGTTATCCGACAGATAAAAGGAATAAAAGTTAGTATGCCGTTTTTATTTTGTTTGCTGCACTGAGAAAAAGGAGCAGGGGGAGGGGAAGAGATGGAGGAAAAGAGGAGAAAGGTTAATAGGCAAAGGGGGTGAAGGTTGGGAGTGGAAAGGGAACAGGAAAAAGGGATTAGAGAGGTAAGGGGAGTAGGCAGAGACGGCCAAAAAAACAGGGGTTGGGAGGGGGAGGATAAAGAATATGAGGAAGAGGTTAGAGGGGTAGGGATGAAGGCTGGGAGTAGGGTGGAGGAGCAAGAGGGGGCAGAGCCTGTAATGTGACATAAGAAACATGGCGGCAAGCCAGGACAAAGTTGCCAAGTGTGTTGGAAACACGTCCCACTAAAAAACGAAATGGGACAGTATCTGTACTAGCGCTGGAGGATGAAATGCTTTTGTTTATTTGTTCTTTATGACATTGGAGAGTAACTAAGATTATGCTGTGCCTGGACTTGCAAATTTTTAAGCAATTTGAACCTCTTTGACCTCAGAAATTAAGCTCAGGACTGTGGATTTCCCGAAAAAAACAACAAACAACCCTGGTAAACACTACATATTTGCTAGAATCAAACCATTATCATTTGCATAGTAGCTGAATGGTTTACTGCTATGCAACTACAGGACCTAATGAAACAGTAGAATTAATGATAAAAGGGAGAATCTGTGGAACCCAGTAGTGTAGACTCAAAGGGAGAAATGGGAGGTAGAGATTGGGATAGCAGGTGTTGAAATATAAGAAAGCAGAATACATGTACTTTAAAAAAAAAAAAAAAGTAAAATAGAATGCTCACACTGGTAAAGTGAAAGTTTCTTTTTTTAAACCAAAAATTGTAAAAATAGTCATCAAGTGTTGAGAAGGATTTAAGAAAATTTAATGTCTTATTTTTTTAAAAGAACCACACATATTCTCTGTACATACATCATACAATAACTGCTGGTCCATTTTTAGCTCATCTTAGAAAAC
This sequence comes from Dysdera silvatica, assembly GCA_006491805.2. Taxonomy (NCBI): domain Eukaryota; kingdom Metazoa; phylum Arthropoda; class Arachnida; order Araneae; family Dysderidae; genus Dysdera; species Dysdera silvatica. Next base: position 260,737,575 of record QLNU02015360.1, on the reverse strand, counting down.
AATCACCGAAAGTTAGAGGTACACACAAGAAAAATTTATACCATAGAAGTTAATATAATAGATGTTAATGCACCAAACGTTTAGCCACTCAAACATAATTAAATTTTAAATTATAAAGTAACCAAAATTAATTATAATAATTCAATGTCATTGAAAATTAATACAGCAAAAAATTACCACAAATTCACAGTAAATGATATAGAAAGAAAATTCATATCAAGGAAATGGTGATAAATTAAGGAACAATTTTTATCGTTTTTTGGGCATAGTATGGTAACCCTCGATGTTATGGCATGGTTAGATGGTGAAACGTTCATACAGAAAAGAAATTTTTCTGCGTCTGGTGAGGTATGATCCCACGGCCGTCTGCTATCTCGGCAGGTGCTCTTACCAACTGAACTACAGACAACAAATAATCCCTTATGAATGTAATTAAAGTGTATTTTCTGAAACCGGTTATTTCTTGAAATGGGGCAGTACATGGACTGCTTTTTAAACCAAACTGCGAAGAGATCGGTATTAAATTCATCGAAAAGCCCGTTGCAGCAGATATATTTATACAAGTCGAAATAAAAGAAATGGTGATAGTTTACTCACTACATTTAAAAATGATAGTTAATTTAGTTATGTCCATCGTTTGGTAATCGTTGGTAATAATTGAAATTTAACAATAAATGGCTGTTCATTGCATTGCAACCTGTTTGTATCTTTACTTAATCATTTTTAAGCTTAAATTGTTTATTGCTATTAAGCTGCATTATTTGAACCATCATTACAGATAGGTGTAAAATTTGTCCTGGAGCATAAAGTAAGGAGCAGGTACAATATTCATGTAAAAATAAATACTAAATACTTATTCTTTGAAATCAGGTTTTATTAAAAAATAAGTAGTTTAAAAATTTTCTGAAGCTGCCTTTTTAAAAACTTCTTAACCCTGTCTTAGCAAATGGCATATAATTAAATATAATTAGCAAATTTTCTTTCAATTAAAGGGATTAAAATGGCAGAAGTAACTATTACTCTATTGGCTCTAAGTACAGATGTTGCTATGTATAATCTATATTAAAAATATCCAAACGCTACTCATTATTTACACCCCTGTGGTTAAATTGTCATACCAAAAGTGTCATTAGATTCTGAATAATGTCTATTGTAAATTAATGTACATCATATTTACATAAGGGGCTGCCTTAATAGAAATTTTTTTTAAAAGGCAGCACCCACTTTTGATTACAGGTTCTAATTTGCTGGATCAAAGTAGCCATAATTTATATAAAATTTATTTATTTTGCTGAAACCGATGATGAGCTGTTATTGGTTGAAATTCAGAGCTCCCAATGTCAAATGACTATTTCAGTCTTTTTTTTCAATTTCCATGCTTTTTTATCACCTAACTTGCTTCTAACAAGGGAACCACTTTTGTGGAAGCTCGTACTCTGACACAAGACATATCACAAATGATAGTCCCTAAGTTCCTTATTAAGAATATGAAATCAGTTTTTTGTGAATAGCACATAAATCTTTTTATTAATATTCAAAGTCCAAAAATCACACTTTTTAGATGAAGTGTGATATTTTTTATTCGCACTGTATATGAAGATAATAACTTTTGAACTCAATTCGAATAAAGAGGGTAATTGTATTTAAGGGATAAAATTATAAAATTACACGAAAGGTCATTCAGAGTGTTTTAAAAAATTATACAAAAACTGAGTTTTTTAATACCAATATTTGGCGCGTTTGGCTATGCTTTAGAAGAATTGGCGATATCGGTATGAAGCATTTATTATTCCATAATTACGCTCATATTGCAACCTTCGTTGACACTATTTTTAGGAAATATAATGGCATAATAAAAAAAGAAAGAAACTTCTAATTTGTGGCCGTAACATCAAAATATTTTACGTAATTTTTTAATAAAGAAAAATGTTTTAATGAAGCTGGCATTTCAAAATGTTATATGTAAATAATTTGCTTTATAAAGTAGACAAGCATTGTACAGAAGGAGCTCTTTAATCCGGCACTTTCGGGTCCACGGCATTGCCAGATTAGCGATTTTGCAGGATTATCGAACGTTAATATGGTTTTAACGGGAATACCAAAGAAAAATTAATACAGTACACTGATATTTGGCAAGAAAACATACAGACAAGCATTACTGTTTAAAAAAGTCTCTAATATCACGTTGCCTACGTAATTCGCATCTTCAAAATTTTTTTACGGATTATATACAAATTTATGGGTTCCGCAGAGTTGTAGCTTTTGTTGGATACGGCAAATTTTATAAATGTATTTAATGATTCAGAAGCCTGTTTCCACGAGACTTTAGCTTCATCTTCCACGTCTCCTCCTTCATCCGACTTGGCGGACAAGGTCAACGAACGCCTGAATCCACCCGAAAAAAAAACAAAAAAACAACGAACGCGAGCAGTTTGATCGGTGCCAGATTATAGAATGTGTCAAATCAAAGAATGCCGGATTAAAGAGCTTCTATTGTATCATATTGAATGTCTACTATTTTTTGTGGAGTCGACCTGTCTGTTATAAAAATTTTATGCAGGAAGTTTGAATGTTGTAAATCAAAGACTTTCAATGTGAGAAAATTGTAAAAATGATCCAAAATATCGAAATCAGGAAGTATTTTTATGAGTTATTGCCATGCCAGTGGCAAAAACGGGTTATAACTGGCAGAAACTAATAAAAGTACTTAAAACAGTATTGTATTATTTAGTAAATGAAAGATTACAAATATATATTTTATTACGGTAGTTTAGTATATTATAAAGCTTTATACTATTTCAATAATTAAAGTATTTTAAACTAATTAAAAACTACTCAGAGTAAATCAGCCAAATCAGAGTAAGTACAAAAACCACCTTCTGAAGACCATATTATTTAACTTATTAGGCCTATTTCGTCTTATCTTCCCTACCTCATTAGACTTTTGGCTATAAAATAAAAAGCAACAACATTGACAGACTGGCTTTAAGGAAAAGACTTACTGGCTAACGACCAATCCAATAAGCTGTATTACAGCCAATGAACCACACTTTTTTTTTCAGCCTGTTGAAAAGCATGTGGTTTAGAAATATTTGAGAAATCGGTACAGACAAGGTGCTTGGCTAAAGGAATACATAAACACTGTAAAGCCACAAATACCCAGCAATATAAGGTGGAAAAGTTAGGTAGATTGCTTGGAATTGTTCATAAAGAATCATCCCATCTATATAACTTGCAGATCATGAAATGATATGGGTGATAAATACAGGGTGTCCACAAAGTCTGACCCCGTGTCATTTTTCTGTAAACTGTTGGGTAAATGGAAAAATCGGCAAACACGTATCCCATTATTTTTGGGGCACAGTTTTTGAGTGAAAAATTTTTTGTGTGTGACTCTTGGGAGGTTGGGGGCAGGGGTCAACTCAAAATTTTCAAATGGAAAGGTGATGTCAAGTTCTATGTCGTTCAAAAGATTTGAATAAAAAACGATTATTAACATTGGTCCCAGGTCAATACACCCAACCAGTCATGAATGGGGAGAGGTGAAAATTTGGGTTCGAAATCTCTTTCTTTACTAAAATTCCCCATACATAGGTACTTAAAATCCCGTTCTATACTTGTTTCTGTAGAGAGTGCGCTTCTGAGCATGTGTAGATGCAGAGGAGATTTTATAGGTGGTGGGGGGGATCTCCTCAGCCCCAATAGGATCAAATTCCTATTCAAATTACACGGCGTACTACTAGATTGAACTTTATATCAATAACTGCTCAAAATGTGCACCATTCACCTACTGATAAAATAAACAATTTTCAAATTTCTGATGCACATGCTTAAATGTAAGTAATGGTATCTCCCAACAAGCTGTAGTAATTCTGTTCTTTAATTTGAGTAACAAAGTTGGTTAGGTTCTATAGACTACAGTTTTCAGGTGTCACCATAAGAAAAAAATCATTCATAGCCAAATTTGGAGATCGAGCCAACCACTCAATCGGCCCTCGCCTACCAATCCATTTGTTTGGGAATCTGTTATCCAGATACCGATGCACAACACAGTCAACCAAATGAATGTGCAGGGCAACCATCTTGTTGAAATACAATTCCATCTACATCAAATTCTAGCTCTCCTTCTTCAGTTGTAGCATTTTCGACAACCTTTGTAATTAGAGGGTCTACTAAATTTTCTAGAAGATCTAAATAACGTTCCCTGGTTAAAGTGCCATGAATGAAAAGAGGCCCTATGATATGGTTGCCTAAAATTCCCACCCAAACATTTAATTTTTGTGGTCGTTGAGTATGTTCTTCTCTTAAAATATGGGGATTTTTATTGCTCCAGTAATGCACGTTTTGGGTATTCACATGCCCATTAAGAAAGAATGTGCTTTTATCGCTGAAACAAATGTTTTGTAAAAACTGATTATTTTCAGCAATTCGTGCTGTCATTACTTCACAAAACTTAAGACGACGATCAAAGTGGTCCTTATTGAGCTCTTGAGTAAAGTGCATTTTATACGGATAAAACGAACGTTTTTAAGGATTTTGCCGATTGTGGATTTAGAAACATTCGTGCAGTCACTCATTTCACTCAAGGATTGCAGGGGTGTTACACTAGCATTGCCGATAACTTCCAGCACTGTACCCTCAGCCACCTTAGATCGACCAGAGCGTGGCCGATATTTTACATTTTGTGTTTCGCGAAATTTTTTTACTAAATCGGACACGCACTTATGATCGATTGGTTGGTCAGGAAATAATTCATTGAACCTTCTAGAGGTTGCCCTGCAGTTTCGACCACATTCCCCATAAAGAAAAATTATTCCCACTTTGTCTTCCACTGAGCATACCATTGTATGGCCGTTAAATGATAAAACAAAGAGAGTAATTACATAAGAAATGAAAGTTTAATAAAGATTTATTTAAACTTCCATTGCTTTGAACGAAGCCAAACACACCTAATAACACGTACAAGTAATTTTTTACTACCTAACTAACACGTAAACGAAGCACAGTGGCTACACATGCGCAGAAGCACATTCTCTTCAGAAATAAGCACAGAACGGGATTTTAAGTACCTGTGTGTGGGGGAATTTTGGTAAAGAAGGGGATTTTATACGAAAATTTTAAACGCTCGCCATTCATGACTTGTGAGGTGTATTGACCTGGGACCAACGTTAATAATTGTTTTTTATTCAGATTTTTCGAACGGCATGCAACTTGACCTACCTTTCCATTTGAAATTTTTGAGTTGATCCCCACTCCCAACCCCCAAGGGATCACACACCAAAAATTTTTCACTGAAAAAGTGTGCCCCAAAAATAATGGGATACGTGTTCGCCGATTTTTCCATCTACCCAACCGTTTCCGAATAAATGACCCTGGGTCAGACTTTGTGAACGCCCTGTATATATAAAGGTGCTGTTCAAGTCATAAATAATCAGATGATTAATAAAGATGTAAAAAGGCCTATTGCAACTCTTTAAGACCTATTACTGTCGCCCTGTATGAGATCTGAAAAGATGACTTTTCTATGGCAGGTACTTGTGAAATTTGGTTGACCCTAATGGATGATGATAATCTCAAAGAAATGGATCAAAAAAGGGTAAACTCAATCAGGCAATAATTCAACATCATATGCCAGTTTATATGCTTCATCAAATGTACATGTAATCTAAATTGTCACATGAGCAGGATGAAAATAGTGGAAATTCCTTAATGTCATTAACCCAAATTTTATGCTTTACGTTATAGCTTTTTGAGCAAAATCAATTCCTTTTCCTGAAACATATTACTATAGTAAAATCTTGGAAAATGTCCCAGTTTCTATATGGTGGTCTAGTTTAAAGGAAACAACTATAAATGAAGATTTTTAACTCTTGTCTATGCAGCGATTGATATTTCCTTCAGTACTGGTCCACTTGGAAGAATATTTCTCTTAAGATTTTTGTCTATTCATAATAAATTAAGAAATTTTTTGAATTAGGAAATAGCAGGAAAACTGATCTTTTGCTATAGACTGCTTTATCGAAAAGATCAGCCTGAACTTAAATGCTAGTGAATTTGCTATGATGTAACTTTTTTATAAATACTATAAATGTTTTAATTAAATCTATTTTATTTTAAAATGCAGCCCTTTTTTGTAATTTAGGGTATTTTTATATGCTTTTAATGCACAAAATAATTATTTTCTGGGTTTCTGCTGGTTATTGCCACTTTCGTGGCAGAAACTAGTTTCTGCCATGCCGGTTTTAACCACCTTGGCAGAAACTTGCCAACCCTGTAATAGACTATACACATTATTTGGCTAGACAGCTAGCTACGAAAATTTCGGAGATGGGTTCTGCTCTAGAATGGTCAATAACATTCAAATGAGAACTCAAAATGGCGTTAGTTCCATACAGTGAAGTGCGTAAGGGGCTGGAAATAAACAAAAATAAGTAAAAAATAGCAAGTTTTAAAAAAAAATTAAAACCCTTTTTTTTTTCAATGATTTAAATTTCGGTTAAGATTTGGTAAAATAGGGCCCTCTTTTACAATACAGTACAGGTTTCTGTTTTGGTGAGTGTTTCCTTCCATACATTTTTTCTTACTTGGATTCCGACTTTCTCCTACTTTTTTTTAATACAATCTTTTTTTGGTACTTCCGTACTATAGCGACGTCTGACTTTATTTGGCGACTTCTAAATTTCGCCAAGATCGCAGCTTTTATATATCAGGCAATAGCACACCTCCGTATTTGTATCTCCGTTAATATAATATTTTGATTATGAATTAGTATTTTTGTAAATAAATCAGTACTTACCTGAATCACAGAGACCGAACTGTGGGGCGATTCCCCCCCCTCATCCTCATCGCTTCGCGACTTATGCCATTTCGAGCACATTCGATGTGCACTACCTGAATCAGTGTCTGTCGAATCAATATCTTCATGCACAGCATATTTAAATAAAATAAAAAGCCTCAAATAGCCTCAGCAAAATTGCAACACCATGCTAATATAAGAATACTTGGCAAAATTTTGGCGACATTTTCACCAAAATTACTCACTATCTTGGTGATACATTTCGGACGTCACTATAATACGGAAGAATCCTTTTTTTTCTAATTCAAATTCTTTTTTTTTCCTAATTTAAATATAACTTAAAAAACAATTATTTTAATGAGATATTTTTCTTGTTTTTGATTAAAAAATAACCACAGAGCTGCTGAGCACTGGTGAGGCTTTCCTCCCTTTTATTTGAATATAATTTATTTTTTTTTAATTTAAATTCAATTTCGTTTTCCTTTAATTTAAATGTAACTCATTTTTTTTTTTTGGTCTGAAATTTAAGTTCAATATCAGGTTTTTCCCCTACTGTAAATTCAACTTTGTATGAACTTTTCTGAACTCACCATTATAATGAACGCATATGCCCATCACAATTCCACCAGTTTGAAAAAAGTAGTTTTCATTAATCCACAAATATTTTCACATTGTAATAACTGTAGAAAATTTCACCACTAATTTACAATACTCATTAACATAACATTTTCTTTTAAGTTAGCTTAGCTTTAATTTTGTTTATCCGCTATTTGAGGATGGAGAATTTTTAATAGCTTCCAAAAATGCCGGAATAATTTCTTGTTACATTAGCTTTTATGACTGCTGCCCACGCTTACCTCACAGCTAAAAACTTCCCTAAACAATTATAAAAACTAAATAGTGAGAAAAAGGTGGAAAAATTCATTTTGTGAAAAAATAAATTTGGAAAAAAAAAAAATGAATTCGTTTTTATATTTGAACAAAAAAATATTAAAAAAAGTAGGATAAAATCATGATTAGGGTAAGTATTTAGAGTATTATGGTTGATATAAGTAAGGAAACACCCCCTAAAACGGAAGCCTGTATCGTATTGTAAAAGAGCACCTAAAATAGTTTAGACCGTAACAGGTTAAGAAAATAGTTGCTTTAAGTGAACGTTTCAGGTGTTGTGCTACTGTATGTGGTTTTTAAACTTTTTTTAGTTTGTATAATAAAATTGTGAAATAATTATGGCCTTAATTACAGGTTTTGGAACATGATAGAATGGATTGATAAAAATAACCGTTGCAATATTGATATTGAATCCTTATACTCTTTCAGGATTTCATACTTTGTAATACTTGTTACTTAACATAGCAAAGCAGTCCAGATGTTTTCAATGTCAAATTTTTCAACAAACCTGTGATCCCATTGTTTTACTAGGTTGGTGAGTTTTAAACATTTATATTGAATTTTAATTATAATGCATTTGTTTAATGTGTATATGCATTAGAGTGGTCCTTATTTTGAAAGTTTGGAATTTTGAATGCAGCACCCCCTCAATTTTATCCAATCTTATAATATATTAATCATAAAAAATTTAATCTTGATCGGGCAATATTAA
>QLNU02015360.1:260713834-260729076 GCA_006491805.2 Dysdera silvatica | reverse complement strand
TATTGTTTTGTTAGGGTATTATTAAATTTATTTCATGTATAGGAACATGACTAATGCCTTTTTACTACTTTTTTTATTTCAGTTATTCTGATTACTCTCTTAATGGATATCTTGCCTGTCTCTCAGCATGATGCTATGAATGGTTAAGTTAAAGCAAGGCAATAAATAGCATGTTTTTCAAACTGTTGTAATGCACGTTGCTAAAGCCATCCAGGTAAAATTTCCATTGATATAAGAAATTATCTTGATTATATTGATAGCTGTCCTGCTACCCCAAACAAATAAAGTGTGGCTAATATTGGTATATGAGTCACATCACCAAATTTATCCCTGAGCGCCAAAGAACACCCTTAACCAATGTAATTGGTGTGGTTTTCACAAAATGAACACCATTTTGGGTTTTCTTTTTTCTGCAGCAAATAATAAAATATAAATATTTAAAATAGAATTCGCAGAATTTATCAAAGAAAAAAGCAGTATCGCCACAGGCGACTAACGTACCACCTCTGTAGCAAAGAACAACCAGAACCGGAACTGCCCACTGCCACCAAAGACCCCCCCCCTGAAATTGTAGCTGAACCGCCCACCTCCACTGAAAAGATCACCAGAGCTTGAGCCATTGCTAAGGACTGGGCCAAGGACAAGGATCTTCCTTGTGGCAAGATCCTGAAGACTTCGAACTAACTTTTACTTATTTGCTCAGTTAAATTTTTTAATTTACGTAGAATGTGTCTACTTAAACCAGCTTTAGAAAAATATGCCAAAAGAAGTGTAATTGATTTCCTTTACTGTATATTTGATTTCACCGCGTAACTTATGTGTTCTTAGAAAAGTTGCATTTCAGTGTTAATTTTAAAAATTTAGGAATTGATTTTCGCACAACAATTCTTCTGGTTCCCATTACTACTAGTAAAGACCTTTCTATTGATATAGGTTTCGATTCAGGATGCGAGCGGCACTTAAAACAGTTTCCTTGTAAGAGAGAAGATTCTTCATTAAACACATGACCAATTACATACCATTTAAGATTCGTGGGCATGACATCCTTCCGTACAGTGATGTTTATGTTGGATGGTCAATAGTAGATATTTTAAAGGACACCAAGAATGAAGTTCCATCTCTTTTAGTCACCACAGAATGGTGTCCTTTGATATTACATGTATAGGGTGATGTGTGTACCCCTAGGATAAAGGACAGAGATACCAGCAGTGTCATTATGGTTATTCCCAGGATGACGCAATTTCCTGAAGCACTTGTTTCCCTGAGATATGCAGAACCTTCTTAGTTATCACGTGTCCTGTATGGGCTCCCTGCTGCCAACATCATCTTACTGCCGTATCACTCGAGCCAAGATATTCATAACAATTCTGCATAATTACTTTGCTTCTGTTAAGCCTGTGATACAACCTTTCTCAAATTCATTTAGTTTCAAACTCATCTTGATAACTTATGTATTGTAGAGGCATCATCACAGACTATGCTGGGGACAGGATTTATGGTTGTTTTTAGGCCAATCTCCTTTCCCACCCCAACATAATGCCAATAGCTGAAAGCTAACAGATCGTTAAGCATACAATTTTTTAATATCATTTTATACATGTATACTGTTCCAAGATTTTGATTCAGTATTTTTAAAACGTTTATCTCTATATGTTAGTACTTCATCGATCTAAAAATGTTGACACATAAATGTTAAATGGTGGCAGAGCCAATTTAAACTAGCAGGTATGTAATATATTTTATACTATTAAGCAGGGATGGAACAGCTGCACCAATTGTGACTAACTGCACTGAAATCACATTGCTGTGCATATCTGTGCCAAACTTAACAATTTCTGTAAAATTGTGCCATAAAACCATTCTTTCACTAAGAAAAAATCCTGGCAATTCTGAAAGCGCCCTGGGGAAATTTCCCCACTTTAGCATCATCCTTGCCCAACAAACAGCTGTCAAAGAAAACTGAGGGAGGGGCAGTGTTTCAACATAATTCAAATTAAGCGATCCAAGCAAAACATTTTAAAATGAAAAGATTAATTTGAGTTTATTTTTCTTTGTACATTGCAATTACAGCTTAACCCTCCTCCTTTCTATTGCTAGAGTAAAATTCTTACATTTTCATAGTAATTTTTGCATTATGTATATCGCTAACCTTTATTAACTGCCTTTTCCTGTTTCAGCAATTGACATCAAACTAGTGATGTAGGAAAGGAGGCTCAAAAACCCCCCATTGGATATCAAAACATGCCTCACATAATCTTCTTTAAAGCCACTTGATCCTCCCCACTCCCCGTTAGTTTTTAATTGCTAAGCTTCTGTTAGTGGTGCACCAAGGATTTCTTTTTGTGTGGGGCTGACCAAGCAAAAATCTGTCTTTTAGCAAAATGCTTGTTATTTCTACACACTTCACATGCTTCTTTCCCCCCCCCCCTGGCTGCCACCTATGCTAAGTAGGGGCATAGCTACTTGATAGAAAAACAGTATATTTAAAAACATTTGAACTGCTGTGAATTTAAATTTTATTTTGTACTCAAACTGCTCCAATTTAGTGATTTTGGTATTCTGAACTGCTCCAAATTAATAATATTCATGCTCTAAATTGGCAGTTTTTCTGCTCTCAAGTGATTAAAATTTCTAATTTTGCTGCTCCCAAGTGATCAAAATTTCTAATTTTGCTGCTCCCAAGCTGTTCTAAATTACTTCTTTAGCCATTGCATCCCTGCATTAAAAGGTGAGCTAAGCAAATTAAGGGAGGTAAAGGGGATGAGAAAATGAAATAATTGTGCCCAAAAGAAAGAGGGTGACTCCTTTTGCTATAGTAAAAAAATATTTTCATAGTGATACTAAGTCCTATACTGATTTGAATAAGAGCTACTTGTAACTGGCAATGGCCTTCAAGGTTTTAAACAGTCAAATTTTCTGTTCTGATAGAGAAAACAGTAAACTCGTAGGACTTTTTTAGATGTGTTTAATGATAATTTAAAAAACATGGGAAAATGAAAAAGTTTCTTGCAGAGACTTGACCATTTGCTTCCTTTGGCCCTTGTCCCCTATTTATGGATTTAATGAAACAGCAAAACCAGATTTGCCCATTTACATGAGCATTGTTCATTATATTGGTCATGGATATTCCCTTCTCATGCACTCTGAAATCTCCGGGTGCATCTATTGGCTATAAAATTTTAATAGATAGCTTCCAGTACCCACACTTGCTCAAACTGGAACTTTCAATATATGGAAGAAAGAGACATCGCCTTGGTGTAGAGTCAAACTAGGGTCCTTCTGTTAGACTTGGTGGCTTTGTGTGTTGACCATTTAGCAATTGTGTTAGACCTGAGAAGAGCAGTAATATAAAACTTTATATATGGAGAAAGGAAGCATCATTCCTATGCCTTGTCAATCTAGCAGTTAATGCATTCTGGATCTAATGGAAGGACCCTAGTTCTACTCTGGGCCAAAGGGATGTCTGTTTCTTTCCTATACTTCGAAAGCTCTGGTTTGAGCTCAAGCGTGGGTGTCAGAAAATTACTATCTGTAAAAGTTCCCCACGAAAAATTACAAAAAACATGCCCTGGTGGCTTTGTATGTTGATCATTTAGTAATTATGTTAACCTTAAGAGGGTTAATAACCCTGTGGCAGAAACACGGCAACGTAGTCGCAGAAAATATACGACCCCTTGCAGAAAGAAGTTGGATTGTGATTTTTTTATGTTTATGATTGTGCAATTTGGGGAAAACCCCTCCAAGCTTACTGTCAATATTACCGTATCCCGTACACTGTGGATATGGCCCCTGAACACTGTTCAGGGTGGGAACCAGTCCAGAGAAATGCGAAAGCATGTGTGACAATGACAAAAGTACAAAAGCATGTGATGGTTCGTTCGATTCATGTTTGCCCCATTTTGCATTAAGGGGGAACTATCGCAATTGTCTTCAGAAACGAAGTAAGATGTTTTCATCTGAAAAAGTAACTTGCTCATTGAGCGATTTAACCCTCTGGCTGCTTATCCCGCGATTTCCACGGGCAACATGAAAGTAACAAGATTTTCTTTTCAAGCGATTTTCCTGGGTATGAAATTTTTCCATGTTTCATCTCTCATCATCTTTGGTTACAAAAATGTGCTACATATTTTAACTCTCAATTACATGTAGATTTGAAATATATAATAAAAAGAAATATGAAATTTTTAAAGCAATTTTGATAAAAAAAATCGAGCAGTTAGAGGGTTAGCCCTTTTGAAAAAGAATTTAAATGTGCATTTTTCTCGACATCACCCCGGAGAGGCTTTGATTTTTAAATCAAAGGATTCAAAAAATGTGAGAAACTTTTTTGTGACTACCGAAAAAGGAAACAACGCTCTACATGAAGAGGATGAACCCATTGAAAAACGTCCTAGACTTGAACCTGAACCTTAAGCTGCGCTGCCTTCAAAAAATTCTTCATTTCCTGAAGATTCTCATTTTCTTTCATTCTTGAAGATATTTGGTTAGCAGTTCAGGGTAAAAATAAAAAAACAAACAAACCTGGAATCACTTCCCTCGCCTTCTGTTTACGAAACATCCTCATTATATAGTGCAACTATAGTTATTGAACACCCACTTCTGCCCAACAAACGAACTTGGAATTCGGAGTGTATGTATGTAATTGTGAGTGGTTGCGATAGATATAATGAATAGGCAATTACAAAAAGGGGCTTCCAGGAAAATCTTGCCTGCCTCCACCCCATCCTTTTCATTCATTCCATTTCCACCTTGTGTACCTGGAGTTACTAATTTCGCCACACACTTACGTTTAATTAATTTTTTTAAGTCTGTGACTCTCTTATAGGCCCATTATATTATTTATATATCTTTATAAGTTTGTCTATTTTTTTTTGACATTGCATGTTTTACATTTTTTTCTTTCTTTTTAATAGATATTTTTGTAAAATAACTTTCACTGTTTTTAACTTTTTTCGTGCAATTGATACATCCCTGTGACAGGGATGTACTAATTGTGCGAAGTAAACACTGCTAAAAAAATTCTGTCTGCGATCTTGATATTGCTGTATTAAAAATCCAGTTTAATTTAAGAAACAATTTATTTGCTTGCTAAAGGTCATAAACAAAATTAACATCCAAGCCAAATGCCTGCCTTGCTTTAAATAAAATCAGAATTTTGATTTATTTGAATGTCTATTTTTATCTTTACCTATAAAGCACAACATTACATAGCTAATTTATAAATGAGGGGCTTAAAGGTAAACTAGGCTAAATGACATTTTTATCCAAAATTGAGTTATTTATATATAAAAATATAACTTCAAATATAGTTTTTATTGCAATAATGAATGAAGTCCTAATTCAATTCTTTGTCCTCAGGGAGCATGTTATCTGTATGTGTTTAACATGGTTTCTTATGGGACTGTTATTTTTGAAACTGATTTTCTCAAAACTAACCATGCTACTTGGCATGGAAAGCTAACCATATGTATTACAATTGCTTCCCAATGGTAATTTCTCAAAATAACAAAACCCATACACATAAACGTCGTAAGCCCTGGATGACTAACAAGATTCTTAACCTAATTGCGAAAAAGAACAGATTGTTTTCTAAATTTCTCCGCATCAAACAATCTAATGTTTATGATCGTTTTAAATTAATGAGAAATGAAGTTAATACTGAGATAAGAAGGGCTAAAAAGGATTATTTCTTTTCTATTTTTAATCATGCTGACTCATCTGAAATCTGGAAAAATCTTAATAATCATTTAAAATCAGGTAGAAAATTTAACTCCCTCTACATAAATGTTAATGGCACTAGAATTGAGGGTAACGCCATGGTCGAGGCGTTCAATAAATATTTTTCTGAACTACCAGATAAACTTTTAGCAGATCTTCCTGCTTCCTCTTTGCGACTTTCATCTCTTGGAAATTGTGAACGATCTTTCTTCCTTCACTCTGTTACTCAGACTGAACTTATCACTGTTGCATCTGTGTTAAAGAAAACTAAATCTACAGGATTAGATGAGATCAATACTTCTATTTTTATTTTCTACCGTGGATCCTGTAGTCCCTTACCTAACTAATACAATTAATACCATCTTCGAATCTGGCATATTTCCCAATCAACTTAAAAGTGCTATAATTGCGCCAATATATAAATCCGAAAATCAGAATGAATTCTCAAACTATCGGCCCATGGCTAACATTTCTGTCTTCAGTAAACTAATTGAAAAATTGATTTACAAAAGATTAACAAATTATCTGAAAAAATTTAATTTACTAGATCCTGACCAGTATGGATTTCGCGATCATAGGTCTACTGAATCAACATTATTGAAGGCCTTAAATTTCTTACAACTTAATCTTGATCAAAATATTCAAATACTGGGGGTCTTTCTTGACCTTTATAAAGCTTTTAATGTGATAAATCATAACCTCCTTAGGGAAAACTCATTAGTTTGGGCCTTAGAGGTATTCAATTAGAGCTTATTCATTCATTTTATGCCGACAAATATTTCAGCATGGACGTATGCTTCTGAAAAATTAAATTATGAAGTTCCCCAGAGATCAATTCTTGTCCCTTTGCTTTTCCTGATGTTTATTAATGATCTTCGTTTGACTACACATGATCTCACAAAAATTTTATATGCTGATAACACTAATTTTTTTTTGAATGTACATCAACTGTTGATTTGGAAACCTCGATTTTACATATAAATTCCAGACTCACAGATATAGGTAATTGGTTTCTATCAAATAGTCTGATACTGAACGTTTCAAAATTGAGATCCGTTCTGTTCACCAGACGTGAAAATATTCCAAATATTTTGCCTGAAATTAAAATAAGAAACGCAACTATACCCTACACAGACATTATTAAATTCTTCCTTGGTGTGTTTTTTGAGGCCGATCTGAAATGGAATACACACATTGATTTTGTCTGTGCAAAGATTCGGAGGGGCATTGGAATCATATACAGAACATCATTGAGTCTTGCTCTGCACATCAAACTGATTTTATATCATGCCCTATTGCTCCTACACATCCAATATCACATTGCTGTTTGGGGAAGTGCATTATTGGATAATAGTGTAAGGGAGAACTTAAGAATTTTTAAACTCCAAAACATTTTTATCAGACTTATAAGAAATTCTCACAATAATACTATTGATACATAAAAACATTATAAGATTTTTCCAATAGATATGTTATGTAAATTTCGAATTCTATCTTATATGTTTAGTAGAATTAAAATGAATGAATACACAGACATGATAGTTATTAATAATTATTAATAAATATGAAACCAGAAATGGACATGCATTATTGCCTCCAAACCCTAAAACAAATCTCTTTAAAATGAATATAAACTTTACTGGTGCACAACTATGGAACAATCTTCAGCCTGAAATCTCTTCACTAAATAGCATGTATCTTTTCAAGAAAAGAATAAAGATTGATCTTTGCTGGACTGTAATTACCTTGTTTTACTACCACATTTAAATTAAGAATTACTTTTTCTTTTCTAGGTCTTATGTTTATTTTTATATATCTTTCAACCTAGTGAAGTTTTATATTGGCTTAGATGGCTTGGTTTGAATTCTAACTTCTATGTTTGCTTTGATTATATTTTCACCACTTACTGTTAATTGCCTATGTTTTCTTTTCCTTTCTCTCTTCTCCACTTCTTTTATTTGGGGGGCACCAGTTTTATCAGGGTTTTTTAAACCTTTTCTAGCTCCTTCCCTTAAGCTCAGTTTTAGAAATACCTGTTTTTTAAGCTGTGTTACGTTTATCTAAATAGCAACTTATTATTAATAGACCTATATTTTAGTTTATTCACTTTTTGTTGTAATGATGTTATATTTGTTATTATTTTATCGTCCATTCTGTTCTTATATATCTCAGCTTTGTAATTCCATTTTTTTAAATCCTGTTCTGATAAATAAATTTGTATTGTATTGCTCTCTTGCCCTAGTTTTTCTGAGCCCTTCAAATGAGGCTACATGAAAAAAAAAATTAATTGCACTAATATTTGATTTGTGAACTGCGATGTGATACCATTTAATTTACATCCTGCTTCCGAAGAAAGATTTTTGAATTTTGAAGATCTGTTACAGATAGCTTTGTGATTTTTGCCACAGGGATTAATAATATCTTCACCCTTCTCCTCCCCCCAAAAAATATTCATTTGCATATCTAATTTAAAGGCATTTGCACATATGAGAGACTTCATTATTCCTGCTCCTTTTTTTTTCTTTTTTTTTAACAAGGTGTATTTTTAAACATTTTAGATTACACCTTTGTTTTGTTGTATGTGTGTGAGTATAACAAATTCCTGTTTATACCCCAGTTTCTTAGTAATTAAATCTAACTCGTCTAGTTCATCTTTTTATCTAGTAGCATCATCTACTTTGACTTTTAATGTGAAGATAATTTTATATTTGTTATTACTTATTGGAATTTTGCATTTATATTAAGCTATTTGATGGTTCTGTTTTCAATAATTCATTGAACAGATTTGCTTGTGAAAGTTAAGTATAGACATCCAATTACAACAAATTTATTTTTATCCTTCCTTACTTATAAAACAAAGGATGTTATAAATAAATAAAACAATGCAGAAATTTGTATAAACTCTTATGTCAATGTTTTGATTTATGAAGATTTACTTACATGCATATATGAGTAGTGTATTTGATGACACTGGACAACAAAATTTTTGGCATTCAGATGAAAATAATAATTTCTTATAGATTTCGAGGTGATGAACAGGAATATGACAATGAAAAAGCAAAATTGGCTACGATTTTGGAGAAATCTTCAATAGTTTGTGTAATAGAGTAACATATACCTGTAAAATTCCTCTTCTATCTCCTACTGCACTTTCCTTGTTGGCTGCAAATCACTTCACAGGAAACTTTGGTGATCATCCAACAGTGGTCAGCCAACATGGAAGTGTACCAGTTTCTTTGATATCATTTCTGCATTGTTGCAATTTCCTGGTTAAAACGTTTGCCATATTCATCACTAACCTCACCACAGTTTTCAGGGAAGAAATCTATCTTCTCGAATAAAGAAAGTAGATCTTCAAGGACATGTTACAGCTGAGTTTATGGTACTGAGCCAATATTTCTTCAGCCAGTTCCGTGAAGTTTGCTGTCCTGACATTCCCAAGGAAGTTGATAACAGACAAAATGCATCCCTGACATTTTTCTCATCCCCTTCAAAGGTATTGTTGAATGTCTCATATTTGAAGAGATCTCCAATTTGAGAACCCACAAAAATTTCTTCTTTAATTTTGGCTTCACTGAGTCAAGGATCTTTTTTAACCACATACTTAAAAACTGGCTCAGTCGTCCATGGCTTTTACGAAATTTTTCATGACACCGAGTTTGATGTATAAGGATGGTAATAGGATCTTGTGCGCTTCTGCCATTTCTGGGTATTGCACATTCTTCTCTCCAGCCATCATACTTCTGTTAGGCCAGTCTTTCTTCACATAGTGCAAAGTCTTTGCTCGGCTGTCCCACTCACATCAAAAGCAGCAGTGCTTGGTGTATATCCCAGCTGCATACCCATCAACAAAGTTACAACCTTCAGGTTACAGCAGATGAGCCATCCATGATTGCTGTATTTTACACACTCCAACATCTTTTTTAGGTTATTATATGTTTCTTTCATCGATGAAATAAATTTTATTAAGAAATTTATTTTATTTTTTCATTTTTTATTTATATTTTATTTCATTTAATAAAGAACTGAATTTTAATGTTCATTGTGTACTTCTTGTGTGGCTGCATAAAAAACAGAATTTATACGTGTGCCCAAAATTCATTTGAACTGAAATCAGCATTTACACGTGAAAGTAAAGCTACTGATTTTGATATGCTAAATTAATGCAGGATGCAAAAACTTTGCAATTATTATGTCAATCCTTTTTGAATGAGTAAAATTAATTGTATTTCATTATCTTTTGTAGTTTTTAAGTAGCAGAATTTTACTTTTATCATGTTATTTCAAACATAATACATGACCATGTCTGTATCTTCTAAAATACAGCTAGTCAACACATTTTATGTACATTTTCATGTTCAGCACCTTTAAATTAGTCAAGTTTGGCTATTTTCATTTTAATTCTTTTTTTGTGTGTTGTCTACTGTAATTAATGGTTTTATATATTTTTGTTTCTTGTGCTGTTTCTTTATAATTACCTAATACTTGCTGTGTTCTATGTGACATGCTGTACACACACCACTTTATCCAAACTATAATTTGTATTTCATTAAAATATGTTTATATTTCTTTTTTTAATTTATTTAATATTCTATTTTAAGACTTTTTGTAAGCTGGCTTGCTTTACAACCCGTATTGCTTTTCCTGCTTCATGGGCAAAAGAATGAGTGATAGCCATCATTTGGGCACCTCTCCCCTACTAGGAGAAGTTGAGCACATTGCCTATCTTTCAGAGCATATTGGAGCTCTGTATTGGAATGAAGACTATAGTGATATTTCTCTTATAATTGAAGGAAATCGAATACCAAGTCATAAAGTAATTTTAGCTTCACGGAGCGATTATTTTAGGTATATATATTTTTTCATCCTATCAGTTATATTATTATTTTTCACAACTTAAGAAATAAATTGAAAATGTTTTTCCAGATGAATTAGCTTGAATTAGTGTTCATTGAACGTGAGCTTTGCATATTTTATTCACTGTATGCAAAGCTCATTCCATAGCACACTAATTTGTTTAAGTAATCTGTAGAACTTTACCTTTTCTTGATTATTCACTTCGGAAGAGATTATTTTGATATGACAACAGATATATTGTCGACAAAGCCATCTTAAACTGTGCTTTATAAATATTGAATTATTTTTCATCATTTTTGCTGTAACAAATATAATCCTCTGGAAAATGCTGAATATTATTTTGGGTTTGTTTGAATTTTAATGAAAGAAAGACACGGAGTAAAATTGAAATTGCAATGCCAAGAAGGAAATGTATGATTTGCCTGCACTTATGGACAAAACTAGTTAGGCAGTAAATAAGACGAAATAACAGGGTGCAAAAAAAATATGATTTTAAAAAAAAATCGGATTTTTTTTATTAAAATCAGATTTTTATTACTTTAAATTGAATTTTTTGGTCAAAATTGTATATTTCAGAAATAAATCAAATTTTTCATACAGCTTCATTTACATAAGGTTTTAGCATTCAGTTTACTCTCCTTAAGCTTAAAGTGAATAGCTAAACAACATATTTAATAACACAAAAAACGAAACATTCAATATCTTGATTTCTTGTTTGTGATTTCAATTATGATATTATTAAAAACCAATATTTAAGGATTTAAATAAAAGTGCCAATTTTGCTGCCTTTTTAAATTTTAATTGATTTTGTAACTTGCTATGCACCTCCAGATATGAAAAACAACTTTTCAGCTCCACAGAGGTTCCCGCAGCTGTGCATAGTTGCACAATATCGTCGAGTTCCTTTTGGCCAATACATTCTCTTACGAGGAGCCAGTGATTTCAACCACTGAAGAATGGAAATTGATTTCACTTTCTCTTCCCTCTTTGTCAAATAAAGCACAATGAGAGGTTGTGCATGGGCAATAAATAATAAAAGTACTTTATTATTCTTTTATACAGTCGTTGTGTAATTTTTAATGACTTCAGTATAGCAAATTTCAAAGAAAGGTCTTAAGAAAATATCATGATGATATAACAAGTTTGGGACTTTGTAAAAATGATGCCTAATTATGAGGTATCCTTGAATTTCTTTTTCACAAAATCTATTGCTTGCTCCTTCTCACTCCTTGAAAAGTATTCTGCTTTAAAATTTGGTGATAATAAATATTCCAAATAGTGAGCTCGAGACGAAGCTTGCTCATAGCATATTTTAAATGTCTTAATGTACAAAGAAGTGTCAAAAGCAAGGTCTTTTATACTGTTCTCTAGATCTTTCCAAACTTCTACCACGTTAGGAATACTGCAAGAATTTTTTTTCTTCAACTTTATCTAAAGCAACAGAAATCTGTTTCAACTGAAGGAGAAGGTTTTCAACATTCCTCTATATACCCATGTTTATAACTTTCAAGTTTATTTTTGCATCTATTACATCTCCATTTTCTTCAACTATCTGTATAAAAATTGGCCATTTCTTAATATAACTCTCCAAATAATTGCACATAGAATTCCCTTGCATTTTTCTTGGTAAATTCAATACTGTGCTTCTTAATTCATTGTTTCTGGCCCAAGCAAAGTGACGATTCTGAAAATATTTGGTGATTTAATTAATACATTCTATTATGTTATAATAAGGAAATACCTTTTTTTTTAAATATCATCTCTTTACTTTGGGCAGCATGAGCTCCGTCAAACCTCTTGGTCTTTTCCCATTGTTGACTAGGTAGGTAATTTGTAACAAGCTATGTAAATAGATTTATCATGTTTCTACCTGAATAAAAGTTACTATATTGTACCTAAAAGTGCGTATATATCTGCGAACCTTTCACAAGCCAAACCATTCGTGTACCGTCATTGAAATTATTTTCACAATGAACTTCTAACGATCCATGCAAAAGGAAAGAACCAGTCACGAACCACCAGCAGCTATTTCTCATTTACTTTCAATTATGTTTTCACGCAAGGAAAATTAAGCCATTTTGGTGATAATTGCTGTGGCTATAATGATGGCTACTTTGTGCAAGAAGGAGAGGAAACGACGTTGGTGGCACACTGATCTGTATAAAAAACGCACTAGTACAGAGCTAATGATGGACTTGAATTTACAAGTGCCCAATATAAAAATTTCACGCCAATGTTGCCTTATGATTTTGAAAATCTGCTGCAGAAGACGGGATCCCACATTTGCAAACAAGAAACATGTTTCCACACTCCAATGCAAATATATTCATCTCAGCACCTATTTCCCTCCAGGCATCTTCCAATATTATTATTTTTTTTATTTTGGAATGGTCGTTACGTTTAGGATCCCAGAGTAAAGATTTGGTTTTATAAATATTAATCGGTTTCAGTACATTTTCTTCTGACCACTCCATAATTAAATAAGAAACGATGGAACAAAATTAATCGGCACAAAATAATATACGAGCAGGAGCCCGAGGTTTGCTAGCATAAAGAAAAACAAGGAACTAAACATGACAATGTCCCAATCTGAACCGTGAATGCCGTTGTGTTCTTCAAAAAACCGACAGAAAACGGATTGCCATGAATGGTTCAAAAGTGGTTTGTTCGGAGATTCAAACCCTATCCCAATCTTGCTTTGAAGACTACAGATCTTGGTACAGCATTACTTTTGTTGTCCTTGTGCCATAAAACATACAAACCAAATCACATGTTTTTAAACATAAAAGCATTTATGAATGATGAGGACATTTTGGACATCGAAATCTTTCAACGTGTTAATGAAAATCAGCATAAAATAATTTAATGATGCAGGCCCGAGGGAACTACAATAGGTTATAAGATTTCATTAGTCCAGTGATTGATAACTACTATAAATATAATTTTATATTATGCTATTTATTATATTGTTAATACTCTTCATAATTATGCAATAATATTAATTATGAATAATGTTAACCGATATTATGAATAATGTTAATGGATGAACCTTAAAAATGTTGTGGAAAAGTAATTGTAAGTAAATCTGTTGGGGCTAGGGCCCTCGATTTTTAAAAGAATTAACCGGGCCAACCAATCGAAGATTGATAATCACTGTTCTTCATTTAAATCAGATGATTTTTTTAGCAATTCATGTATATTATGTTTCAGCACCCGTTTGATTTAATTTCTCAGGAAGGTTATGAGTGGAAGTTTTATGTTTTCAAATTTACACTTTAGTGGTTATAACAGAGATGGATATATAGAATGGGGGCAGTCATCCCTTTGAATGAAAATTTAACATTGAAAAGACCAGCTAAATGTCAAATGAAGGTGTGTTCAAAAATCAAGTCATTTATGGTGCTCCCCTTAGGAATGGCCCAACTAAATCCACCCTAGATTATGGTCACCACCTCAGGCTGATTGTTACTGGGTTCCAACTCCCAGTAAACTTGGTTGTATTGTGGTTCGGAGGTCAAATTAATGTCATCAGTTCAGTTTGATCTATAATAGTCATGGAATACAAAAACACAAACAACGGCCTTTTTCCATCTATTCTGTTTCCTTATGAAGCAGCTTCTAATGAATCTTCTAATAACATATATTATTACCATGTATAAATTGTGCTGATAAAATTTCATCTCCCTTTCTAGATACTTTTTCTCATATCTAATATATTGGTAGAAAATATTTTCCTTATTTTAAAATATATTTCATACTGATATAAATAAATTTGTGATGCACTACCCAGCTACATATTTAAATCAAAATTCCACATAAAAACCTTGTGGGAATTTTGATTTAAATATGTTCCATATTATTCATGCTACGGAGGGTGTTTACACATATTTATAATGATTTTGACAGTGTAAATAAAATACATACAATAAAAAAATTATTTTCTAATGTATTCTGATAGCCCTGTCTTTGAACTATCATATTACATCTAGATTTCTACGATAATAGGACTTTTTGTAAAGTCACAAACGGGATTTTCTCCAATTCCTCCTCCACATCTTTCCACAGTTCATCCAAGGTAGTGGGTTGGCATTTTGAAAGAACTTGTTTTAAAAGTCCAAATGCACAATAATCCATCGGTGCTACATCTGGAGACTTGATAGGAATATGGCTAACTATTATTGACTTGATTCCAATTTCTTGTCTCATTTTTTCTAGAAATGCGGTTGTACTTTTGGAGGTGTGGCTGCTCGCTTTGTCCTGATGGAGTTCCACATTTTAAAAATCAGTAGAATACAATTTTGGAATATTTTCTTTAAAAATAGGAGTCAGAACATTATTTTGATAATATGTTGAGTCGATTTCTGCATTTTTCAACTTTTCTTATTTTTAATTTTCTGTTATAAGAGATGCCAGCGCTAACCATAAATCCTTTGCTGAAAATTTCTTTGCTCTCTTTGAACCAAACTATTGAGTCTCTCAGGCCTCTTTTTTTTTATAATAAATCGACCTTTGTTTATTACAATCATTTAAATAAACCCACGCTTCATCAAATATAGCAATTTTTTTCTACCTATTTCCTGGCAAATGGCTTTTATATAACAATCTGCATGTAGTCTTCCGCTCAGCAACATGCCGAGGTAGCAGACGATGAACCGTATTTTTTTAAA
>QLNU02015360.1:260699569-260713734 GCA_006491805.2 Dysdera silvatica | reverse complement strand
AAATACTATTAAAACTGAAGAAGTAGGAACTTTAATATTACGAAGTATGAACACATGTAATATGCAAATTAAAAATTTGAGAACAGAAATCACATCAGTAGCGAACTTGCTGCAATATATAACTTAAAATAAGTAAAATATGTGGCACAAAAGTTTAGGCACAAACATAAATTTTAGCACTTGCATAAGGAAATGAACAATTTTAATAATCAATGTAGCCACCATTACTTCGTATTAGATTAAATACGCGGTCGTTCATTGAAAGCACAAGATTTTGAAAGGTTTCTGGTTCAAAATTAAACCACGCTTCTTCTATAGCCTTTTTAAGTTCTAAAACGGACGGATATTGCTTTCCATTGGCATACACAACATTCGTTAGTATGCCCCATACATTTTCGATGGGATTACAGTCAGGACTAAGAGCAGGCCAATCGAGAACTGTAATATTTTTAGCGCTCATCCATTCTTTTGTTGACCTGGATGTGTGGATGGACGCATTATCTTGTTGGAAAACCCAGTTTCGTCCACATAAAAGTTCGCCAAAAGGTAATAGGTGACTTTCAAGAGTTGCCTGGTATGCCTTGGAATCTTGTTTTCCATTCAAAAACGCCAAAGAAGTCTGTCCATTGAAGCTAAAGGCTCCCCAAACCATGACTGAACCTCCTCCTTGACGTCTGCTGAACCGACTTAAGGGGCGTTTTCGAAGATCGTGCCAGTAGTGCGAAAGGCCATCGGGACCATCTAAGTTCCACTTTTTTTCATCACTAAATAACACCTGCAGCCATTCGTCACTGTATGATATGTGCTGCCTTGCCCATTGTAGTCGTGCTTGTTTATGATGTAATTGCAAGCAGGGCTTGCGGCGCATTTTTGCATATCTCAAATGCCTGCATTCTACAATCCTTCTACGTATGGTTTCTCTTGACACTCGCATTGCTAACGTGTTTTTTATTTGATTTGCAGACAGGCTTTCATTTGAAGCCAATCTTCGTATTTGTCTATCATCCCGAATGCTGGTCACTCGAGGCCTCCCAGATCGTGATTTTGGTTGATACTGATCACCCCGGGATAACACTCGATAAATGCCTCGCTTTGAACGGTTCAATGCAACAGAAATTTGAGTAACAGATTTACCTTTAGTTTTCAGCCTCCAAATCTTCAAAATCTCGTCATTCGTAAATTGCTTTGACTTCGGCATCGTTCTAAGCATTCTAAATTATTTCAGGCCTTATATAACAACTCTGGGAAACGCCCCTTCGATCACTTGGGAACTTCGCGCCGTTAATTTGCATAAATCTGACATATGTGCCTAAACATTTGTGGCATGCAGATTCCAATATTACGGTGTTGGGATATTTTGTTTCAGTACTTTTGGTAATCTTTTAAGTTGCACAATTTATTATTGGTTCTAGGATTATTTAGATACAATATCGGCGAAGTTCAATGCAAATTCTCGCTTTTATTTATAATTTGCCTCTGTGTCTAAACTTTTGTGCAGGCCTGTATATAGACTTGAAAGCCACAGCTCCTTTTCATATGCCTACAGCGTAAACTAAATTTTTAACCACAAGCGATTTTTGCTTTTCAGGCAATAACAGGTTGCCAGATTTTTCGGAGTGGCTGTTAGTTTTTTTAAATTCAAAATCCAGCGTCATTATAAAATGTGTAAACACCCTCTGTAAAAGAATACACTACATTGAACAAGCCTTGTCCTGCATTGTCGCTCGCTAAACTGAATATAAAATAATTCTACTTACGTTAATGAATTAATTTTTTTAAAAGAAAATGGAATTTTGGTTGAGTCAAAATAAATTGAATCTTATTTATCCAATCAAATTTTAAATTAAGAAAAAAAAACATTTAACTGATAATTTTTGGTTGGTGAACCTATGTCACCCGATGAGCCGCTACTGATTCTTAGTACAAGCTTGTGATGTACAAATACATTTTATTACTATTTTATGAAATATGCCTTTATGATATACATGTTGGATTTTTGTTTTAAATTTATTTTGCTAGGGCTTTATTATTTGGTGGTCTAAGAGAATCCAAAGAACCCTCTGTTGAATTGAAAGGAACAACTCTTGCTGCATTTAAGGTTCTTTTAAAATATATATATACTGGTCATATGACATTAGCCTCCTTAAAGGTAAGTATTATTTTTTTTATCATATGGGAAATTATTATCCTTAAATGGATTTTTGCTTTTAACAATTTTCTTAGCCAGAATCATAAATAAATCATTAAAAAGCATGTATTTATGCTGTCTATGCAATCATTACTCACATTTAAAAATTATAATCTTTAATTGCTTTTGTGCTTATAATATTTTTAATATGTAGGGTAGTTATAAACTGACTCTATTCAGAGCCAGCTTGAGGTTGTTCGAAATAACAGTTCTTGAGGAAATTTAGGATATATGCTATTGAGGTCATGGGGAAGAGTTTTCTGAAGGATAGAAAAATAGTTGAAATTTTTGTCACCAGGTGAAAATATGATGCTACAAAGATTACTGTGGTGTGTTTTTTAATAATTTTTTGGAGTTTATTTTATTAGTTTATTATCACATATTGTTAAATAGATTGTTTTTAAATGGTTTATTAAGGATTTTGGTTATCAGAAATTTGGAATGTTATTAGAATTTCAGATATTAATTATATTGGTTGTTAACGTGCCAATTTGGCAAGATGTTATAACCCCAAATTATTTACAAGTTACAAATATCCGTGTTTGGTTATTAAATTTCTGGGGTTTGAGTTCTTATTTGAACTCAGGAAATTAATCTCCTAGTTCAAGTACCAACATCCATGTTAAAAGAAATGTAATTAATAATTTATAGAGGCATGTCATATTTAAGTATAGGGTAGGACAGTTACATTATAAACCACAAAATAACACCAGATAAGGTGCATAAGAGTAAGGCAGGACAGTCCATTAAGTTAAACTTAATGTTAAACAATGATTTAAAATTCAAAGAAATGCAGCATGCACCTAAATTTCAAAATTAATTATCTCAAATAACACTTAAATGAATACTCAAATTAATGGAATTGATTTTAATAAAACATAAGGTTTATTACATTTAAAAATTACATTTATTATAAAATTCCCCCCAGGAATTCACCAAACATATTCAATTATAAAAAGCAATAATCGTTGTTCAACATTCAAGACATTAATTTGTCAAATTCTGCTGCATACAGTTTCATTTTATTTTTTTGTAATTGGAAGAACCGTAATGTCTTTATATTATTAATTTTATCAACAGGAACTTTCACTGGGTCTGGCCCCCATGGAAATACTCATTTTGAAACATGCATTATTATACATTGCATTAATTAACAAAAATAAGCTTATGAAGATTTAAAAGAAGGCACAGGAAAGGAAGAAAGAGAAAAGAAAGATATATTTACCAAGAAGCATAGCACCCCAAGAGTTAAGTGTTCACATGATGTCTTGCCTACGACGTCTAATTTTACTTTCGAAACAAGTTTCGAAGAATGGTTAGGTTGCCAAACATGAATTAAAATGCACCAAAGGCCACCAAGAGCCTACTTCATCAAACCCATTTGATAGTAGTTGATGGAACAAACTTCTACCAACCTTAGCCAATATCACCATTGGCAGATGACCCATGCTTTCACCTCTGCCATGGTGCATATGTTTTTAGCATCTGAGTAATTCTGTTTGGTTTTTGCTCATAACTTCAACTACAATTGCTAGCTGTTGACAATTTTAAGTTTTCCTATAGATGATTTTGATGCTGGACTGAAAGTGGCTGATCTTTTCGTGGCCTTTTACTATTGAAGATATGTAACAGGCGAGTCAGAAAATCATTTTAAGGAGGGTTTAATGGTGAAATATGCAAATTAAAAGGTTGCAGATGCGGCGTCAGCCATATTGCTAGGAAGGTGGTTTTAGTTTCAAAAGCTGAAAAAAAAGATTTCGGAACCAGGATAGAAAAATTGCCGAATAATGCCAAAGTGGAGGGTAGAAATTAATTAAAACTGATAAAATCGTGAAATTGAATAAGTTTAAAATTATTATGTACATTAACGTAACATGGAAAAAGTATTAACCGAAGTATTAACGTTATACTACATTTCAAAATAATAACAAGCGTTATTCCGTAAAAATGCATATTAATGAAATAATGTAATTAACATAATTATCAAAAAAATATAATTTTGTCGAAAATAAACATCATCTTAATTTCACAATTGTTAAAGCTTCACATATAAACAAAATGTTGATGTCCAAAAGAAATTGATTGTTAATGTCCAGAGATACAATAATTGAAGATGAACATTGGGTAGTTTTTACATCCAATACACAGCTGCTGCAGGACATGGATTCACTGGAATATTCCGATTTTATTAAAATGTCTCCTGAATTTTTCTTGGGGTATAAAAATAAAGCTAGACAGTATCATTGAAAAATAAAACAAATTACAATGAGAACAACGATTAGAGATAGTAATAAAAATGAGATGCGTCAGCTGGCAAAGGACTTTTTGTTTTTATTTAAAAGATAATTTTGAAATAATAAATTTCACCTCGACACTACAATTGGAGAACAGACGATCAAAGTTTTATTAGAGCTATTAAATGAAAATTTGCAAAGTTATGTGCTTAATATGTGAGCCTTCACTGTTGACTATGTGTAGTAGGCGTAATATGGCATAACAGTTGCATGAAGCATTTCAGAAGGAATGGGGGACACATGCCACACTATGCTGGCCTTCAGCTCAGACAAAGAGTGTATACTTCCCTAATATATATGATCTTTGAAGAATTCCCAAAAAGGCCTGCCAATGGCATTAAATTGTGTGTGGGGGGGCAGTATACCAGTTGAAGATGGCTTGTTGTTAAACAGGGCTGTAACCAGTGGGTGGTTCCAAGCCCCCCTCCCAATACTTCCGAAATATTTTGGCTACTAATACATCATTAGCGAGGCTGTAAAAAATGTTTACCTCCCCGAAATAATTTCTGGTTAAGGCCTTGTTGTTAACAACTCTTTACAGGGATAACAGACATCAACAAAGCAGTGTTTAATTTAAATGTGCTTCTGCTTGATGACGTTCACTTTACCATAAAATTAATATTCTAGTTACATTACTAGTTTCATTTTCACATGCAATGCTCCTTACTAAATTTCGTATTTATTATGCTAATAGTGATGGTGTAGACAGTCCCTTTAATTTATGTCGTTGATAATGAGCTTAGAGGGTCAAAAAGGTCCTTGAGCTTGCGAAATTAAAATTGGGAAAATGTAGTTGTGGTTGTAACGTTATTAAAAACGTTCCACTTGAAAGTTGAAATAATAACACATCAATGGAAAAGTCTGGAAAACGAGGTTGCAAGCAGCATTTGGAAAGCCTCTGGAGATTACATAGTCTTTTCTTCTACAACTATGTAATGCAGGAACCACATGCTGCAAAACTAGCCTAGTGGATTGTGTGCTCATAATTGTACACCTCATATAACCTTAAGGTGTGAGCTCCTCAAAGAAAAAGGAACCTCAAATAAAATTGGCAGTCACTCCACATCATAGTCACATAATCAGAATGTAAAGTTTGTTGAACCACATGGCTAAGAACTCTGTATGTGGCAGTTTTGTGTGTTGATCGCCCCTATGAATGAAAGTATACCTTGTCTGTCTAAAGGATACTCCAAGGCCACATGGTATCCACTTACATTCTTGCCAAAAATTGTAGAGCACAATTAAAACATTGAGGTGGGTTTTGAGATTTTAACTGTTGCACTATCTGGATCATGCACGGATACCACTTTAAAATGCTCTTCAAAACTTGGCGAGCTATGGACCAAGGAATGGATAATTCCTGTGACACTGATCGAACACATACCGAAAAATTTTGATTATGTGCAGCTCTGTCTGCTATAGCCATAGTTACCTCATCAACCACTTCTGTCGCAATCTGACACCCTCCCCTTCCTAATAATAAGGTCTGATTTCCAGCCACTTCAAATTGCTTAATCGTGTTTTGCAATCCGTTTTTAAACATGGATCCATTCCTTAAACCTTTCACTTGATATTCTCAGAGTGCAACAGGGCATTGTTACCATTCTCATAAAAATCTTTACCAAAAAATGATCGTTCTTTCTTGTCTAAAGGCATGACAAGATAGAATTGTTTTTCAAAGCTAAATCTTCACTTTTCATAGCAAAACCACTTTGTTTCCTATTTTGCATAGAATTTCTGCTGAAAAACGCCACTTGATGGAGGAAAATTTAAACTTTTTTTTTTCTTTCAGAAATCTTTTCCCTATGACCTCAATTGCATATATTCTAAATTTCCTCAATATCTGTTGTTTAGAACAGCCTCCAAATGGTTCTGAATAAGGTCAGTTATTTTATAACCACCCTGTATCTTCTGTTGTCACACTTGAAATAATGTAAAGACTTTAAAGGGGAACATACTCACCAACTATCTGTTTAGTAATAGCTTCTTTAGTGCTATATAACATCAGAGGCAACACCTCTCGTGATATCATTGAAGAAGTCAAAACTTGTAAAGAAGAAACTTTTACTTTAACATACGTTTATACTACGTTTTTTCTTTTGAGCTTTAAAACTAGACTGTACAAGAATGGCAAAATTAATCCTTTTTTTCTGAAAATAATGTTGCCACTTAAAAAATGAAATAAAGTAAGAACAAGAAAACAAGCATATTGCCATTAAAATAATAGGATAAAGAAATTAAAAACAAGAAAACATCTGTTGCCGGTGAAATTATAAAAAGAATTAAATTAAGAACCAAAAATATGCATGTGGACAACGATGATAAAAAGCTCTGTAAATACATTATCATTTAAATGCATATTTGAGCATGGGGTTAAAATCTTATGTACCGTAATTACATTAATGATATATTCACTTTTAAATTATTAATAATTCACTCTTCCTGTGATATAAAAAATTCTATTATTCAAATCTATAGTTATGAATGACTAGAACATTTTAAAACTTGTGTTTGATTTTTCCATGGCTTTTAACCTTTAGATTATGTTTTAATTAGAAATGGTCACTCCTTCCATGTTATAAGACTTCAAAATTAAAAAAAAATTCTAAGAAATATTATCAAAATAGCCTTTAATATCCATAAAGTGTAGTATAGTACCTTTATGAAATTTATAATTGGTAAAATGTACATAATTTAACTAATAGATCAAATACAAAAAAGCTGAAACATTTTGGCGTGTGTACCCTGTTGTGGCGCAGTGTGGTAACGCGTTCGCTTAGTGCGCCGTCAACTCGGGTTCGACTTCCAACGGTGTAAAGAATGCTTACTCAGAGATCGCACAAAGATAGCACCTCTCACTGTAGTCCAGGGTTTGGTTCCTTAGCTCTTAAGAGGTTCAGATTCCTCGGAAAACTGTAGGTCCCAGCACCACATGACCATTGTAGTCCTTGAGCCATAAAACCACAAACAAACAACACATTTGGAGGTGTGTTTGCCATTTAACATCTTTTCAAATATTGGAATGATAGACATTACCTCTGGTAACAATTTATTATGAAGTTACATGGTTTCAAAATTAAATTGACTATATTGTAATTACATCACAATGCCAATATAGTTTTAAAAAAATAATTGTGTGGTATAAACATATGTGCAGAATAATTTCATCTTAATAGTCAAAACCTTAAAAGTGAAAGTATCAACAAAGTTGTCATAACAATATAGAAGAAATCTGTGGTCTGTATGGTGAAATAGAGGTAACATGTTTGTCTGTGGTGTGGCAAATCAAAGTCTTAATACCGCTAGTATTGAATGCTTGTTATTTATTCTACCATTTAAAGGTGTTATTTTGTAGGCGACAGAGTCAGATCCGTAGGAAAACTGTATGTCCGGAAGCAGCATAATCTTAGCTGTTCTTTCGCCGTAAGACACAAACAAAAAATCTGTGCAAGTTCCATTTATAGTATGAAAAACAAGAAGATGCAAGCAAAAAAAAATATATATATATATATATATTGCATTGTATAATTTTTCTGACTATAAAAAGTGGGTATATGTGTTATTGCAACTATAAATTTAACAAACAAAAATTAGTAAGACTTATAAAAATAATTCTTTAACTTTAAAAAATATGATCTTGAGGAAGAATTTACTAAAATGACATGTATAGCAACACATTGCTTGAAAGATAATACCCATTCTTTTGGGTGGTAGATTTACATTAATATGCAAGGTTTTCTCTAAATGTGTATGTAACGAATTGCAAGTAACTGTAATTGTTTTGTATTGATCGTCATAAATTCTTCATTGTTTTAACTTCTAAACATGAACATCCAAAATGGGTAAGCATTAAGAATTACTCTCTACAAGCCACATGCACGTTTTTTTACCAAAAATTTTACTTGTTGATTTTACTTTTTAGGAGGAAATGGTCCTTGATATATTAGGGTTAGCACATCAATATGGATTTATTCAATTGGAATCTTCAATTTCTGATTATCTAAAAGCTATTTTGAACATTCGCAATGTTTGCATGATATACGATATGGCTAGCCTTTTTCATTTGTCTTCCCTTGCCCAAGTGTGTTGTAGTTTTATAGATCGCAATGCTTTGGATATAATTCATCATGAATCATTTTTATCTCTCTCTGCTGTAAGTATCAGTACTTAAATAGTTGTACTTAAAGTGCTTATTTGAAATTTATTAAAATTTATCTTAAACATGTTATAAAAGAATGCTTTAAAATTACTTTTCAGTCTGCATTAAAGGAAATGATCAGCCGCGATTCTTTCTGCGCGTCTGAAGTTGATATTTTTCGTGCAGTATGTGAATGGGCCCAACAAAATCCTGGTGTGGACATGCATGAAATTTTGTCAGCCGTTCGTCTACCATTGATGGCTTTACCTGATCTATTAAACATCGTTAGGCCTACAGGTTTGGTTAGTGCTGATGCCATTCTCGATGCAATCAAATCTAGGACGGAAAGCAGAGATTCAGATCTTAAATACAGAGGCTATCTAAGTTAGTTGTTTTAATATTTGTATATTTTGAATGAATTTTAACATCTTGTATTAATTTACAGTTTGAGAATTTGACTCAATGAGAAATTATCCTTTATAAGCTTTTATTATAGTGATGAATGTTACTATATGCCCATTTACTGAGTTTTAACTTTCTAAAAAAATGGTTAAACATTCTCCTCTGTTTTAGAAAAAAATGAAGTTACCACACCTCAATTCCCTGGAGCAGAATTGAGTACTATTAATCATAGTTGTTTGTAAAGATATTATGCTTCAAAAATCATTTTAGGTCATTAATCCTATCCCGAATTGCCTGTTGTGTATACTGAATGTAAGTGGAAGTGTATTGAACTGTTAAGCCACAAAATTATTGCCTCATCACATGAAGTCTATACAGATTGGCAACTTTCTATTTATGAAACAAATTGTATTTGAACCATAGATAAAGGAATAAAAGGGGAAGAATAAAAAATTCGACCTAAATGCAGCAATGGACCGATAGAGTGAATATTGTAATGATGTTTGTGTATATGTAAATTAAAAACTATAGCCAAACCATGTTTGTCGATTAAAGCAGGCCCTGTGGTGGTGCAGTGTTGTAACGCGTTCTCCTAGTGCGCCGCTAATCCGGGTTCGACTCCCAGCAGTGCAAAGAACGCTTACTCAGAGATCTCATAAAGATCGCACTGCTCACTGTAGTCCGGGGTTTGGTTCCCTAGGCCTTAAGAGGTTCGGATTCCTCGGAAAACAGTAGGTCCCGGCGCAGCATGACCACTGTAGTCTTTGAGCCGTAAAACCAAAAAGCAAGAAAGATTAAAGCAGCTATGAGTAGAATTTGATAATTGTTATGAGTGT
The DNA here is from genome assembly GCA_006491805.2 of Dysdera silvatica. Taxonomy (NCBI): domain Eukaryota; kingdom Metazoa; phylum Arthropoda; class Arachnida; order Araneae; family Dysderidae; genus Dysdera; species Dysdera silvatica. The sequence continues at coordinate 260,703,876 of QLNU02015360.1, read as the reverse complement.
AAACATAATATCAAAGAAAAAAAATGCACTTCAAAATATTTCTAGAGTTTTTTTGTTTTTTAGTGCCAGAAGAAAACGTTGCCTCTCCTAAACATCTTGCTCAAGTTCTTCATGGTGAGATGAGATCAGCCCTTTTAGATGGGGACACTCATACTTATGATATGGAACGTGGTTTTACAAGGCACCCTATAGATGATAATAATGGTCAAGGGATATTAGTTATGCTCGGTCGACAATGTATTGTTAATCATATGAGAATGCTGCTATGGGATCGAGATATGAGGTTTTCAATTTGATTATAAATAATAGATATTTTCTCTATTTTAAATAGAACATTTTGTATTTTTTATTCATTAATTTATTCTTCTTTTTGGGCAATTTAGATCCTATTCATATTATGTTGAAGTTTCAGTTGATCAAAAAGATTGGGTAAAAGTTGTTGACCATTCACAGTATTTATGTCGTTCTTGGCAACAATTATATTTTAAGCCTCGTGTTGTCAGGTTAGTGAAGTTTCTGTTTGTGTAGTAATGTAATACTGTTAATCATATCTGCGTTTCAGTTCAATTAAATAATTTACTGCAGGTTTATGTACGAGTTATAAGCTTATTATATGTTTGTATACATTATTTTATTATGCAATATTTATAGGTTATTATGGTTTATATATGAGTTGTAAGGTTTGAATATTAGTGAGCAATGTTCTTTCAATTTTATCCCACATGTTTCAAAAAAGATTTGGGGAAAGTGCGAGTTAGAAATAATACGTATATATTCTATGTAAATAATATGTACTTATAATATTGCATGTAAATACTAAACTATTTTGATATAGATCATGTTGCCCCTTAAGAGGTTCCACTCATTTCAAAGTATCTAAAATACCATAGTATAGCCATTAAACCTAAGACAGGTGGAAAATGGAAAAAGTGTTGAAAGAGGAAATGATGAACCCATTACAACCATAGGCATTGATGATTTTGTCAGATGAATCCTATGCAAAGGAATTCTTGCAATCAGTCCATGGTGCAGTAGACAATGACACAACTGTAGCAGTGCTGCTCCAACCAGGGTTGGCAAGTTTCTGCCATGGCAGTTCGAACTACTGGTTTACAAGGCAGTTGGAAATATTGGTTATAATCAGTTAAAACCGGAATGGCAGAGACTAGTTTCTGCCACAAAAGTAGCAATAATCAGCAGAAACCTAGAAAATTATTTTGTGTGTTAAAAATGTATCAAAATACCCCAAATGGCAAAAGGGAGTGTATTTTAAAGTAAAATAGGTTTAGTTATGATATTTATAGTATTTACTCAAAGATTACATCGAAACAAATTAACTAGCATTTAAGTTCAGGCTGATCTTTCCAATGAAGTAATCTATAGCAAAAGATTAGTTTTGCTTCCATTTCCTAATTCAAACAATTTCTTAATTTATTAGGAATAGACCAATAGCTTAAGAAAAATATTCTTCCAAGCCCACCAGCACTGCAAGCGTTATCATCATTGCGTATATAGGAGTTATGAAATCTTCATTTATAGTTTTCTTTAAACAAGACTATGACATAGAAGCTGGGATATTTTCTAATATTTCATTGGAGTAGTATGTTTCAGAAAAAGAAAAGGTTATTTTGCTTGAAACTATAGTGTAAGGCATAAAATTTGGATTAATGACATTAACGAATTTTTTAATATTTCCTTCCTTCTTATGTAACAATTTAAATCCCATGTACTTTGTGTGAAGCATATGAGGTTGAGTTATTGCCTGATTATGTCAACATTTTCCTTTCGTTTGATTTATTTTTATGAGATTATCATCATCCATTAGAGTCAACAAAATTTGACAAGAATCTGCAATAGAACCGTCATCTTTTGGACCTCGTGTACAGGGCAACGGAAATAAATTTTAAAAGCTGCACCAAGTCTTTTACATCTTTATTAATCATCTGATTATTTCCGACTTGTACAGCTTGTTTATCATCTATATAGTTTCCATTATCTACAAGTAACATGGGTGATTCTTTATGAAAGATCCTAAGCAATCTACCTGATTCTTTTACCTTACATTGCTAAATATTTGTGACTTCACAGTGTTTATGTATTCCTTTTTGCCAAACACCTTGTCTGTAATGATTTCTAAAATATTTCTAAACAGGTACCACATGCTTTACAACAGACTTAAAAACAAAAAGTGTGGTTCATTCACTGTAATACAACTTATTCGATTAGTCATAAACCACTAAGGCTTTTTCTTACTGCCAGTCTGTCAATGTTGCTATTTTTTATTTTATAGCCAAAGGTCTAATGAGGTAGAGAATATAAATAAGGCGAAATAGGCATAATAAGTTAAATAATATGGCCTGCGAAAGATGGTTTTTGTAACAAATCTTTGATGTACTCTAGTATTTTTTAATTATTTTAAAATATTTTAATTATTGAAATTATTAATATAAAGCTTTATAATATATTAAATTATTGTAATAAACATATATTTTGTAATCTTTCATTTACTAAATAATACAACACTATTTTAAGTACTTTTATTAGTTTCTGCCAGTTTCTCCCACTTTCTGCCGGTTAAAACCGGTTATAACCAGTTTCTACTGCTAACATGGCAAAAAAATGGTTTCTGCTGGCAGAAAGCCAACGCTGGTTGAAGCATCCTGATAACTGTCAAGGTGAAGCTATACAGTCCATCACGGCCATACAGATGAGGTGTCTATTATCCAGTGCTGACATAACATTTCTTCATCTGCCTCAGGATTTACAACTTGCCCAGTTCTCCTCAGCTCACTACTTTCACACTCATACCACTGTCATAGCACTACACTCCATACAAGCTGCTATTGCATAACAAGAAAAATAACTTTACAAAGATTGATCATTCATCCCTGTTGAAACTCTGTAAATTGCTCATATGGTGCCCTCTGTCGCATAGTGCATGTCCAGGCATAGTGTTTTCTCATGAAATATTTACTGCTAGCAGACAACCATAGACTATTTTCAATGTCCCGCTACAACTCTCTATTTATATGGCTAAAACAGCAGTGCAGAGGACGCTGCTCAGCCCATGCATACATGGTAACTTTGAAATTCTGCTCATTTGTATGGCATGCCTTTAAATTGCATTTTCTATAAATTTCAGCCCAGTCGCATGGTTCCTTTATGGTGTTGCAATTTTTACAAACATGAGTTTATATTTATTATAGATGGCAACTGTTCCAAAGTAATATCAAGGCATCCAATATATGGATCTTGAACTCAAGCTGTTTTTTTTTTATCAAAACAGTAAATGGCTTGGTGAATTAGTTCCTTTCGATAATAGATCTTCAAGCTCTGTATTATCCTAAATGTAATGTTCTGGAGAACTCAGGATTAGTGTTGCTTTCTGGTGAGATGGTGCCTGGTTATGCATGTACAGCACCTTAATTTTTGTTTTGCTTTTAAGTTTTAATAGAAGTAAAAAAAAGGTAAGTGTATAAAAAAGATATAAATATATATGGGGTTGCCCCATATTTTTTTTACCGCCAAAAAAAAGTTGCGCCTAGGGGGTGCTAAAAAATGTTGCACCCAGAGCACAAAAATAGATACATTCAGCCCTGCCAGTTTCCTGACCATAAACTTTCTGCAAATTATCCCATGTCTGTTCTTGAATCTTTGTAGTCATCCAGATGAGCATTCAAAATGAGTCATAGAGCATCAGCATAAAAAGCAGACTTTTTCTTGTAAAATTGCACCCATAAGTGTAAGATTTTTTAAAATCATTCATAAAGTACTTTTTAACATCCTGAATTTTAAGGCAATTTCTGTTTTATTCAACTTTGCATAATCCACATCATTTAGAATTTTTACTTTTCTAATCTCAATGATTTTTTCGCTTTGCAATCTATTTATTCACTTAACTGTTCAAGGAATCAGGCTTAAAATACACATCACTTCTTCCGTCAATATCTCTTAAAGGAAGAAGACATCTCAATATGTGCCACATATAGTGAAGCATTAAATGTTTTACATGTTTCATGTATTTTAACCAGCATCGATCAGTAACTTATAACCGAAATAATTTTAGTCTTAGCGACATTTTATGTGATATCATGAAATCATTTTTAACTCTTTATCTAATATTGGCCATTCCCATTTAATATGATTTTTTTATATTGTTTCATTTGGTACCTTCGTTAAGTTGTTTTTAACACGTTTTTACCTTTTTAGCTTTAATTTATTGTATATTAAGCCTGTGTGCATGTTCTCACCTTGTTTGGCGCGTAATTACCCTTGCTGTCCTTGTGCCATAAAAACACAAACAACAA
>QLNU02015360.1:260685712-260699469 GCA_006491805.2 Dysdera silvatica | reverse complement strand
CATTTTATTAACGTACTTTCTCCTGCCACTGTTTAATGGTCGTTCAAGTATTTAAATTTAAGCATATGTTTTGGGTTTCATATCCTTCTCCATGTAAGCAAAAAAAAAATTCAGATGTCTTACTCACCCCATTGCTTACGTGAGGTTTTGTTCTCTGATTTTCATTTGCTGCTGTAAATACAAATTTTAGAGTAATTTAAAAATTGGTATAGGTTTTAATTATGAATTAATTAGTGCATTTCTGTTAAGGCAGTTGTCACTTGGTAACAACCCCCACTGTGCTCGTTGTATTATTTTCAATGTCAGCACTGCTCAATTGTGGAACATGAAATAATGTAATTCTCATTAAAAGGCGCCTTCATAGAGATGGCAAATTTTTTTTTTAATTGCACCTAAGTAAAACAATTTGGCAACTAAAGAAAACTTGTTAGGTGCCATTGAATCCTAACTTTCTATTCTGAATTTCTAACCTTGCTCAGAAGGATGATTCACTTGTTGGTCTTTACTTTGGATAATCACGGTTGAATCGTGATTAACCAAATGTGCAACCTTCGTGACTCTACCCTTCGGATTGTGATGACCTTGACTTATTGTCATTGCATTCAGTAAAAATAGTTTGAAGTTTAATTTTTAGAAATTGAATGCACTTTGCACATGGCCATCCATTTTAAGATTTTTTTTTTTCCAAGTACTGAAAGACTACCACCGGTATTTAATCTAAGATAATATGCTATCGCAGAAACGCAGAAATTGTGCATATATACATAAAAACTTTTACGGTTATTTTAGACTAAATTATAAAATCTAATTGGGTATGCTTATAATTTTGAGTTTTATGTTTTTGTGGAATTTTCCAATTTTAACTGGTTGTTATTAATAACTGTCAGATAAAAGCGGTTAATTTGTGCCAAATGTGTTATGTGTAAATTCTTCTATTAACCTAGGATTTCTTATAATGCAAACTGTGTCTAATTTTTCAGTTTTTTGCAGCAAGCTATTTAAAATAATGATTATTATAAATAATTACATCAGTTGCCTGAAAAAAAAGTGGATTCCTTCAAAAATTCTTTCAAGGTCCTTAAATATACTCCTTAATTTTTATTTTGAAAAATGAGTATGAACCATGTGTAAAGAGACATTCTAATGTCTCGTCTCATGATGATGACATAATTTGTTGTACTTTTGGTTTGCATTCTTGAATGCTAATAGCAGAGTAGTTATGAACAGTATTCTTTCTAGCTATGTATTTCTCCACTATGTTACTTCAACTTTTAATACCTTCTGTTAATTAAATGTCATTTTTGTTCAAATAAACACACAAATATTTTTCTATGATGCGGTGAAATGGCACCATCTGTTGACCCACAATGTAACGAATTTTCATGTTCACTACAGGGGGTATGCAGCATCTAAAAAATATTTAAAGGGGGTCCATGGTGAAGAAAAGTTTAAGAATCACTACCTTAGGCAACAGGTTCAAATCCCCTGGACTGTAAGTTCTGATACAGCATGATCTTAGCTGCTTTTGCTTCTATAAAACAAAAATAAAATTGTATTGATTTTAAAGCTTTTAAGTATTAGTAGCTATGATATAATGTTCAGTGTAACGATTTCTTCATACATATGAATGTTTTATTTTTAAAACTCCAACAATGCACTAATATTTTAAATTTGTTATATGATTTTTTATAATATTTACTTTAAACTGATCATCAGTTTTTATGAGGGACAGGAAGCAATGAATTTCGAATTTTTTTTCTTACCAACAGCATTCCATTTATTATGTCATTGTTTTTAATATTTTAAATTGACTTATTCGTATAATATTCAAGTCAACAGCAGCTTTAAATTTTTCTATGCTTAATTTGAGCAATTAATTACAACATGTGCAATGGTTTTTGTCAACAAAAGAATGGTAAGAGTTTAAAGAGAGTTTTATTAAATTTTTGGATCGTTTGCTGAAAAATGCTTTAATGATAGAACTGGTGAAGGCTGTCTTTCTGCTATTTCCCTCCAATCTCAAATAATTTAGTGACAAAGGAAGGGAAGGTATATTTTCTTAATGCATTATTTTAATTGAATTCCAAAAGGTGAAAATTCTTTTGATGATGTTTATTTGTATGAGACTGAAATAAAAGTTTTGCAGAAGTTGACCTTCCAGTTGGCAAAGAAAAGCCTTTACACAGGAGGTTTACATCATTATTTGGAAAACATTAGTAGTTTGTTTTGCAAGCTTCGAACAGAGTGCACTTGAATATTAAGGCAGGGCAATGTGATAATAGACTCTCTTCCTTGTGGTGTACTCTGGGCAATGCCTTGTGGCAGAGGAGTTTATCAGCAATCAGCTTTCACAATTTCATCTATGTCGTACTTCTGTTTTTGGCCAGGAACTTCTGTCCATAATGCCTGCTGCATTTGAAATAAAAAACTTTGTTTAAACTTCCAGTGAACATTTTAATTTACTTATTAGCTTTCAACATTCATCCTATGGCATATCTTACTTGTGTAAAATATTTGTATATTTTTATAGTTCCTATCCATAATGTGGCTACAGTGGCAGCTAGTGCATGCGTTACAGAAGGTGTTAGTCGCAGTCGAAATGCTCTCATCAATGGTGATACTGAAAATTATGACTGGGATTCTGGTTATACATGTCATCAATTAGGAAGTGGTGCTATTGTTGTACAGCTTGCACAGCCATTTATGTTAGATTCTATAAGGTACAAATTAAGCTTTACATTATTTTTGCATGCATATTTTTTAAAACTATATATACACACACACATGTATCTCCTTACATGCATAACTAAAAACTAATTTTGCTTTTAAAATATATTGTAATACGTAGTTAATAAACATATGTATTGGATCCTCATACCGAATGCTTCTAACTTAGAATTCAGAGTAGCAAATATTTAGAACTAATACAGGGTGATTATAATTAAAGTCTCCCTGTTTAGAACTCTCTGTAGCATGAACTAATATGAGGAATGACGGCAAATTTTGTATGCATATCATTGAAGGCATGGGCAAAGGATTCCAAAATTTACAGGGGGAAATGTGGCACTCCCAAATAGGAAAAGTGTGGGAAAAGCGCAGAACATTAATAACTAACAGGGGGAACCCACAGTGAGTGTCCCTCCAATTTTGGTGAAAGTAGAGTTCAAATAAAGAAATATATGTCTCGGCATTCATGCCAATGTGGCTTATTTTCGGAGATATGAATTTTTAAAGATTTTGCATACTATATATGAGCTTAAAACACAACGCCCTCTGCAAGCCAATCGGTAGCTTGGGCGGTAAGTTGTCGGCTCTTCGCGCCGTGTTTTTGTGTTCAATGCCTGGGGAAATCGATCACTTTTTTTTAATGCATCCTTTTTATATATTTATGTATTTTTATTAGTAAAAATACTTTGCTTACAATCGGATTTTTTTCATAAACTTACTTTAATAAAATTCATATTTACATATTTAATTCTGTGATACTATTTTTCGCAGTTATAATTTTTACACGAATTTTAATTTTTAATTGAAGAGTTGTAAAGGTACAAAAAGTTTAGGAGTTAGCTGTAAGTTTTTATGTGAATATAACTTTTATAAAATTTGCCTACTCATTGTCAACCTGTGAAGGGATGAAATTACACCAATAATGCAGTTTTGTTTTATTTAAGGATTGAAAGATTTTTTTCTGAAAACGTTTAACAATTCCATTAAATAAAAAAGAAAACTGCGTTAATTCGTCTTATTTTGTCATTATTAGCCTTTGCAGTCATCCACTATTAGCATCTATTATGCCTAATATTTTTTTAAAATATATTTATTTATTGTCAAATGCATTTTTAGTATGTAATATTTTATTTTATAACATATAAGCATCATTTTGTTTTATAACATATAAACATAATTTTATTTTATAACATATAAACATTTTATGTGCATCTCATTTATATAGAAACATTTTATTTTATAAAATGCAATCAATTTTATTTTAAAACTGACTAACGTGAACATATTTTTTGTGTATCACTATCGGAGGTGTCGGAATTGTATACTGGTACACAGTTTTGGATGATAATTATCATAAAAACAATAAAAACATAAAAAAATTCTACAACGTGAGCATTTTATAAATGAAATGTTCGAACCACTGATTTTCTTTGTCTAATATCATCTGGAAAACAAATACCATCTACATTTTCGATAACGTTCCTTTCATGTGTTAACCTTGCAACAAACCAAAAGTATTGTAACATGTTCCTGAAAATTGGTGCCAAACGTTGATTGTCAATAAGTGAATGGATCTTCAAAGCATCTATCTGCTCACGTGTTTAAATGACTATTTTTTTGTAAGCTTTCAACACAATTTTGTGACCTTTTAATGAAATTTTTTACTTGACGGAAGAAGTACACATCACGAGGTTAACAGTATGGGGTACAATGAGGTGGAATTACTTCAACAGTAGAAGAAGAGGTGCCGTCGTCATTTGTAAAAACATTATTAAAGTGTGCTGGATCTACTTAACTACATAACAGGCTGGATGGCTACACCAAAACTTTTTCTACTTTTCAGCTTTTTAATAATCAACAATTAAAATTTGAGTAGAAATTATCACTGCCCATAAGCATACAATTAACACATTTAAATATATTAAAGTAAAGTAAGAAAAAAGTAGGGAAATAGTGGACGTGGTGCAAAGAAGAAAAGTAAAGATCTTGTGCCTACAAGAAACTAGGTGGAAAGGAAGCAAAGCTAAAGAACTTGGTGAAGGATATAAGATGTTTTACAGTGGAACCGATGTGAGAGGGTGAAATGGGGTAGGCATTGTGATAGCGGAAGAACTTCAGGACGAAGTATATGATGTCAACAGAAAGAGTGATAGGATTATGTCCATTAAATTAGAAATAAGAGGAAACCTAACCAGAATAATTTGCGCATATGCCCCCCAGACGGGATGCAAAGAGGAAGAAAAGGACGCCTTTTGGGAGAATCTAGATCGAGTGATAATGGAAACACCTAGGAATGAGAGACTGTTCATTGGAGGTGATTTAAATGGACATGTGGGGAAAAGTAAGAGAGAGGAAAGACGAATTTTTGGAAAGTGGAACGTGGGAGAGAGAAATGAAGAGGGAGAAAGGATTATAGATCATGCGGTAGCATTTGATTTAGCGATTGTAAATACTTTCTTTGAAAAGAGGGAAAACCAAATGATCACTTATAGAAGTGGAGACAGAACTAGCCAGACTGACTATTCTATGTGTCGTAGAAGGCATCTGAAGGAAATAAGAAACAGTAAGGTGATTAGTGGTAAGAGGGTTGCGGCACGGCATAGACTGTTTGTAGTAAATTGGGAACTAACAACTAGTAAAAACATGAAACGTTCAAGGCAGAGAGAACAGAAGATAAAATGGTGGAAACTGAAGGAGAATGATATGAGGAAATGGTTCAAGGAAAAGGTGCTAAAAGAGATAACGTTGGCATAAGATTTACAAGAATGGTGGAAGTTTAATAGTTATAATATAAGAAAGACAGAAAAAGAGGTGCTATGAAAAACATCAGGAAAAGGACCGCCAAATATAAAGGAGGCATGGTGGTGGAATGAAGAAGTAGAATCGGCAATAAAACATAAGACAGAGATGAAGAAAAGATGGAACCCGACAGGTAGTGTGGAAGACAAAAAAGCATATAAATTGGCAAATAAAGAGTCAAAGAAAGCTGTGACCAAAGCGAAAACGGTGGAAGATGCGTATGAAGAAATGGAAAGAAAAGACGGAGAGAGGCAGTTAATAAGAATAGCTAAAGTGAGCAATAAAGGGTCAAAGGACTTTACAATGATTAGGCAGATAAAAGATGATAGGGGAGTGTAAATATTGGAACAATCGTGGATTAGAGGAAGATGGAGAAAATATTTTAGTAAGTTACTAAACGAAGAAAACTCAAGTGTGTTATTTGATGATGGAAGAGCGATTGAAAAAGAGGTGGGGGGAGATAGGCAGAAATGAAGTGGAAACGGTGCTTAGGAAAATGAAAAACGGGAAAGCAACAGGTATGGAACAGATCCCGGTAGAGGTATGGAAGAGCTTGGGGATGAAGGAATAGATATCCTGTGAGACCTTACGAAAAAATTGTGGCAACAGGAGAAGATACCGTATGAGTGGAGAAAGAGTATTGTTGTACCAATATATAAAGGTAAAGGTGATGTGCAAGAATGTGGTAACTACAGAGGAATAAAGCTGATGGCCCACTCACTGAAGATATGGGAAAGAATTGTGAAAACGAGGATTAGAAAGGAGACAGATATAGGCACTGAACAGTTTGGTTTTATGCCAGGCAGAGGAACAACGGACGCTATATTTGTACTGAGGCAGCTCATGGAACGATGTAGAGAGATGCGAGCAGAGTTACATATGATGTTCATAGATTTGGAGGAGGCATATGATAGAGTACCTAGACAAGAGATATGGAGGTGTATGAGAGAAAAGGGAGTATCAGAGAAGTATGTTAGACATGTAAAGGAAATGTATGAAGTGAGTAGAAACTTACATCAGGAGTAGTGTAGGTTTGACAGAAGGGTTCCCGGTAAAGGTTGGACTGCACCAGGGTTCAGCTCTCAGTCCTTACTTATTTGATCTGATAATGGATGTTTTAGTGAAAGACGTAAACTGTAATGCACCATGGAGTATGCTGTTTGCAGATGACATTGTACTATGCGAAACATCCTGTGAAAAAGTAGAAAGGAAAACCGAGGAATGGGGGAAAGTGTTAGAGGTTTGAGAATAAGCAAAACAAAGACAGAATATGTGGTACTAAATGGAGAAAGCGTAAGTAGCATAGGTCTACAAGATGAAGGATTACCATCGGTGCAAAAATTTAAGTATCTTGGATCGTTCATAGGCTGCGATTGAGTTTTGACCACAGAGATACAACACAGAATCCAATGTGGGTGGTTAAATTGGAGAAAGATGAGTGGAGTGCTCTGTGATAGGAAAGTAAGCGGAAGGATGAAAGGAAAATTGTACAAAACTGTGGTCAGACCTGCAATGTTATACGGGGCAGAGACTTGGCCAATTACAAGAGCGCATGAAAGGAAGATGGAAGTGGCTGAGATGAGAATGTTGAGGTGGATGAATGGTGTTACAAGGAGGGATAAAATAAGGAATAACCTAATTAGAGGTACGGTCAAGGTTGGACCCATAGGAAGAAAAATACAAGAACATAGGTTAAGATGGCTTGGGCATATGGAGCGGAGAAATGAGGAATATGTGGGAAAGGTAATGGACAGGCGGGTGGTAATGGGTAAGAGGAAGAGGGGAAGACCACGGCTGAGATGGAAGGATAAAGTGACGGAAGATCTGGAAGAGTATGGATGGAGTAGAGAAGAGGCATTGGATAGAAGATTGTGGAAGAGAAGATTAAAGGACCATAACGCCGACCCCATATAACATGGGAAATGGCAAAGCGAAAGAAGAAGAAGTATAGTAAAGTTTTATTAGTGTAGTTGAGTTTATGAACAAAATCCCATTTCAAGCAAAGAATTTTCACTAATAAAAATACATAAATAAATATGTAAAAAGGATACATAAAAAAAAAGTGATCGATTTCCCCAGGCATTGAACACAAAAACATGGAGTGAAGAAGTGACATCTTAACCAAGCTACCGATTGGTTTGCAGAGGGCGTTGTGTTTTAAGCTCATATATCGGATGCAAAATCTTTAAAAATTCATATCGCCGAAAATAAGCTGCATTGGCATGAATGCCGAGACACGTATTTCCTTATTTTGTCTCTACTTTCATTTAAAACATTTCATCAAAATCGGCGGGGCACTCACTGTAGGTTCTCCTTGTAAGGCAAATCTAAAATTAAATTTTAGTTTTTCAGGTTTACTCGTTGCAAAAACAGAAACGAATAAATGAATTGCCTCAAAATTTTTATTCACAAATAAAAAGAACAGAAGTGGAGATGTCTTTCCACGAAACATTCATTAGGAAGATTAAGCCCATTTTCATCTTGATGGGACAGTTAATGCTCAAAATTTTCGAATATGGGCTTCAGAAGGCCCGAATGTCATTCAGCAAATTCCACCGCATTCATCAAAAATTACTGTAGGGTGTGATTGCACATCCACTTTAATTCTTGGGCTATACTTTTTTGGGGAATCACAGCCAGTAGGTACAGTAGCCAGCTGTGTTTTAGCACAACAGTATCTTTACATATACGTCTTCTATATAGCTTTATAATTCTACAATTACAGGAAAGAGGCTGCTTGGATGAGGCAATTTTCATTCAAAATGGGGCTTCTCCTCATATTGCACGACCAGTTCAACAGCTATTATGCCAATATTTCTCTGAAGAAAAGTGTCTCTGTTTCCCTATGACATAGCCGTCACAGTCTTCTGGTCTTACCATGCAATTTTTGGCTGTAGGGTCACCTTAAAGCCAATGTTTATCAAGAAAGTGTCCCTAACCTGGCTGTTTTAAAGGGTAACATAATGCAGTATGTACGGAATATTTTTCCAGAGACATTGCGTTCTGCAATTGAGTATGCTGTGTATCGAATGCAGTCTCTGGTCCAAACAATAGCAAGCATAATGTAGGTTTTTATATAAAATAGTATAACCTACCACAAGATTAGCGCAATTGCCAAATGATCAACGTACAAAGCCACTAGGGCTTTTTTTTTTTGTAGTTTTCATTGAGAATTCTATAGGTAATGTTACCTTAAGCTCAAACTAGAGCTTTATATATAGGAGGAAAAAAGACATCGGCCTAACCCAGAGTCGAAAAAGGGACTTGGCATATAACTCATTGTGGCTTTAGCTGTTCAGTTGAACAGGTAAAGACGCAATGGACTCCAAGTTCGACTCTGAATCAGGTTGATGTCTCTTTTTTTCTATTTTTTCCTATACATAAAGCTCTAGTTTGAGCTTATGCATGGGTAGAAGGAATTGTTATTAATCATAATTAAACTCCACTTCAATATCAGCTACATTTGTAACAACGTGAATGGTTATCAAATGAGTTGTGAAATCGTTTCCAATGATAATTTATGTAAGTTTTAGTTTTTGCAACTAGTCAATGTAAAAAATGAAAATTTCACTTTAGACTTATCTTACAAGTGAACCACTTGAAGTACAATTTGCCGATTTTGATAAAAGTGGTACCATCGGAAAGCTCTTGTCGGGAGAAACAAAAAATCCAATGGAACTACCCACCCGAATCCAACTACTCAGGAGCTACAAGGTGATTCGTACAATCATTCCACTGACAAACAAAAAAAATTCTCAAAATGTTATTTTGAATAATTTTCATGTTTTTCTACTATTATTAATATAGTCAATGTTTTTGGTGCACATTACAATTAAAGAAATGTATTCTTTGATATAGAATGTTATGAATTTGTGTGTGTGTGTGTGGACACATGCATTAACATACGAGGTCTGTCTAAAAAGTATCCAACCTGTGTCTGGGAAAAATATATTACTTACATGACGGGATTGGGACCCTGATCCTATTCAAAGTAAGCCCCCTTGCACCTCCAGACACTTAGCCCACTGTTCCTTCCACTGCCGAAAACACTTCTGGAAGGCTTCTTTTGGAATGGTGTTCAACTCTGTCGTCACGTCCTCATTATCTCTTCTCTACTCTCAAAACGGGATCCTTTCAATGGCCTCTTCAATTTCGGAAACAACCAGAAATCGCAAGGAGCCATGTCTGGAGAGTAGGGAGGTTGGTGAATGACTGTAATTCCATATTTCGGCAAGAAAGTCTAAATAAGGTGCGACGAATGAGATGGAGCATTGTCATGATGCAACTGCTAGTTTTTCGCCGTCGAGAGATCTCGTCTTTTGCGCCGAACTGTATCACGGAGTCTGAGAACTTCTTGATAGTACTCTTTAGTCATTGTTTGTCCTTCCGGTGTGTATTCGTGATGCAAAATTCCACGGATATCGAAGAACACAGTATCACCTTGATTTTGCTTCTCACCTGTCATGCTTTTTTTGACCTTGGGGACCTGGAATGCTTCCATTGCGATGACTGTTCTTTTGTTTCTGGGTCATACCCGCACACCCATAACTCATCTCCAGTTATGATGGTATTCAGAAACTCGGGTTTAGTGTTGGTAGTGTCCAGCAGGTCCTGTGCAACCATAAGACAGAGTTCTTTCTGTTCCGCCGACAGAAGCTTGGGCACAAATTTTGTCACTACTCTGCATGGGAAAATTCAAGGTCAGATACTTTTTAGACAGACCTTGTATAAATCAACTGCTATGCCACAAACTTAGCGATTAGTAAATAAGTTGTACACCTTAGGATAGTGTGTCCATTTATTACATTGTTCAGCGCTTTCTTGTTGGTGAAAGTGCCTTTCAGTGTAGAAGGGTTTGAAGCATAGGGATTCTTCACACCAGGCACATTTTATAAATGGCTGGGTTTCACATTTATTACAAGTTTTCTGTGTTTGTGTGAAGTATACCTGTTGCACGGATATGAAGGTGGGGATTTCAATTTACATTAACACCTTCTGGAAAATAAGATATTATTACCCTTCTCAGGGATAACACAACCCTGTTTTGAATTCAGGATGGCGATGGCGTCTCTTTTTTTTCCCAAAACAAAGCTCTAGCTTGAGCTACTTATATGTGTGCCGAAAATTATTGTATAACACCTTCTGGATAATATCACCTTCATATCGCCGCATGCCTTCAAATGTTTTCGAATACTCAGTCATGTGTTTGACTATGAGTTTATAGTCATAAAAAGTTTGAACATCAAGGGAGTGGAGGTACATACTTCATTGTATCTGCAAGTTATTTTGCATTTTTATTTTCCTTGAAATGGAGCAGGTCATTAATACTTTTGGATAAGGCAACTCTTCTTGACGTTTTCTCCCTTGGGGCACAAACTTGCCATTAGGTTCCTGCATCACAACTAATACAGGTCCAACCACCTTTCCCATTGCCCTTATAGTCAATTAAATCGTCTATGAGTGGGTGGTCCCTTTTTTTTTTTCGTAACAGTGGCATACACATCCTTTACCCCCTTAACATCTAGTGTTCTTTTTGATGTGAACTCATACCTGTTCTGATGAGTGTTTAGAATACACGACAGCCCATAATTTTCTTGTATCCATTTTTTCACATTTTGAAATTTTCGGATATTTGGCTGAAGTGACAATGCGGGGAACAAGACATTTCGTGTCACCACTTGCATTATTTTGCGATCAGTAATTCTGTGAGGTTTTTTTTTTTTTTTTTAAATACTAAAATGAAAGTTTTGCTTACTTTAAAGTTTTCCATCCTGATTTCAAATGCTTTGTCTATAAACCACATTTCTAAATCATGATCGTGGACTGTGACTTAATTTGTAGTGATGGTATTTAAATTGTGACAAGATGTGATTTTTTATATTCACTAATTTATTGTGATCTTGACAGCCCTTTTTCAAGTATTCCCTCCATCTAAAAATGTATGGTGTCCTTTTACTTGCCTTATAACATGCTGAGTGGCCCTTATTTTATTTTTCTTTGCCATATCGTTAGCTTCAATAGTCTTTCTCATGGTCGTAACTGATACCTCCTTAATTTGAATATCTTTTTTCTCTGGCGATTCATAATCAGTGTCTTCTTCCTGTAATCCTTTCTCCTTAACATTACCTTCAATTATAACATCGAGAGAATCGTGAAACTCATCAATAAAGTCCTTCACTAACTTGGACAAGCAACAGCTAATGGCTTGTTCTTGACTTGTGGCTATATTTATGTAATCGGGACATCTGTAATAGGATACAAGGAGAGCACAAAGAAGCTTCTTGAAAATTGCTTTGTCGACGTTATTACATTAACGTCAAAAGGCTCACCTATGGCATCTTTATGATTGAGCCCGACTTTGCATGTCACAGAGGTGCATGCCACCTCCCCTGAACCAAGGTGCCTGGAACATGAGCCACAAGTACTGCTATAGTTCTCCATGGTTGAGTACCTGAGAAAACTGCCTCCTTAGGCTCTGCCCATGCCCTTTATTCATCCCATAGGATCAGGTGAGGAGTTAGTTCCTGATTCATTTTAAAACACATCTCCAGTCAATACACATATAAAAATGTTACACAGTACAATAGCATTTCGAGAATATTTTTTGTTTGTTAGTGGAATGATTGTATAAGGGCGGAATTATATGATTTACCTTGTGGCTCCTGAATGGTTGAATTAGGAAAAGTAGTTCCATTGGATTGGGTTTTTTTTTCATGACAAGAGCTATCCAATGGTTCCCCTCTTTTCAAAATCGCTCTATCAAATTTCAAGTAGTTGCTTTGTTAGTTAATCATTTTTTGTGCTTATTTCCATGCGTTTCTTATTTTGGAGCGCCACGTTTCCTTCTATCGGCAAATTTTGGAACTAAAAAAAAAATGTTTTGCGGAATTTTTCTTCCCATCCCTTGAATAGTATATGTACAAAATTTGGTGTTATTCCTCTTATTAGTTCAGTCTATACAGGGAGACTAATTATAATGATCCTGTAGTATCTATTTGGAGAAAACACATATTTTCATGCAAGTTATTGACTTGCATTGAGCCAAATTAGTGTTTCCCATAACTACCAGAAGCTTAAATTTAGATTTACTCCCATGGTCCTTGACAGTTCTTGATTTTTTTTTTTTGCCAAGTTTAGACCCTTAAAACTGCCAAAAATGTGGTGGTTGGTCCTTGGAAAGTACTTGAATTTTTCCCAAAACCTTTTTTCAAGTTTTGGCAAAAGAAAAAATAGGGGAGTATTTCCCTTGTTTCCAGTGTATTGACAATGTAAGATTCTTAAAAAGTCCTTGAATTTCATCAGGACAACGGGAGTGGGAACCATGACTTCTCACAAACGTACTAAAACTTTTCTATAATTGTTAAACATTTGTTTGTTATAAGCTTAATTATTTATTTGTTTTAAATAAAATATGTTTTTCCTCCTTCATAATAACTAGATACAGTTCAAGTACAAGTAGTGCTTTGTAGGATTTAGTTTGGTTTTGCTTAATTTTATATAGTGCTTTTATATTGAGCACTCTCTTAAATGCTCCATAGCACTGTTGCATGAAATTTCCAGCTCTAGAATAGATCCATGCTGTATAAAAACATCAAAATTTAGCTCTTCTTTACTTTTGTATCTTTCGTTAGAATGCTGTTATGGGATTGTGATGATAGAAGTTACAGCTATTACATAGAAATTTCTGTTGATCAGCAAGAATGGCATACTATTGCAGATAAGCGCAATGATGCATGCAGGTAAGAAATATCCTCAATGAAAATAATGCATTTTCTATTTAAATTGTCAACTACATGAAGTTAAACTTAAAAAGTAATTAATGTAGATATTTATTTTATATAAATCGAACACTACGCAGATTAAATCAAACAACAATGTCAATCAATCAACGTTTATTGGCGTAGTGATACCAACGCCGATGGTATGGCGTGATTAGATGGTGAAACGTTCGAAAGAAAATAAATATTTCTGCCTTCGGTGGGACCTGAACCCACGACCTTCCACTTGCTTGCCGGAGGCCACGTAGAGCCCCTAAGTTGTTTGCGAAGTGTTGTGACAGGGGAATAGAATGTTTGGATATTTGCCTCTTTAAGGATGCGAGAGATTGTTTCGGAAATGCCGTGAATATATGGAATAGATATGCGGGTGTGAGATGTATTGTTTAAAGATGTACTATTGGGTCTACAGTTTCTGAGAATGAATCGTTTAGGGTATCCATTATTTTTAAGTGC
>QLNU02015360.1:260674822-260685612 GCA_006491805.2 Dysdera silvatica | reverse complement strand
GCAAGTGGAAGGTCGTGGGTTCAGGTCCCACCGAAGGCAGAAATGTTTATTTTCTTTCGAACGTTTCACCATCTAATCACGCCATACCATCGGCGTTGGTATCACTACGCCAATAAACGTTGATTGATTGACATTGTTGTTTGATTTAATGTAGATATATTTCGAAAGCTAAAATTTAAAATTGGATATTAGTTTTCCAAATCTTTAATTACTAGATTTGCATTTTTTTTAACTGATTACGTCTTTAACATGGATTTTATTTACTTTTCGTAGCCTATAAGATTACTGATTAGTCTCACTAAACATAAATTCACTTATGAGTAAATCACCTTGTTTAATGCAGAATGATCATTGCTGTTTTTGCACCAAAAAAAATTACTTACCAACTTATAAGTAAAAAACTTTTAACTGGTTAATTACAAACAACACTTTATACGCTCTAAGGCATAGAAATTGACACACCAAGTAGTAGTTATACAATTGAGGCAAAAATTGGTAGATGTGATGTACATGTACAAAAAAAAAAAAAATGATTACAATTTCAGAAAAATTGGCTGATTTATCCAAGAGGAAGAGCTACACAAAGTGAGTAAATCGATATTATGTTAGTGCACCTCTGACTTGGATGTGAACTTACCCGGCATAGCAATGACTCATAAAGTTAGCAGGTGGTATCCTGAGAAATTTCTTGCCAAATTGTCTCCAATTGTCAGGGTTAATTTTCCAACATTTAGGGATGGTCGAAAGCACCTTCCCATCAGCTCACAAATGTGCTCTATGGGAAAAGAGATCTAGTGACATAGCTTACCAAGGAAGTGTTTTTCCAACACGAATACAGTCAGTAGAAAGGCGTGTTGTATGCAGTCAAGCATTGTCTTGTTGAAAAGTCGGCCCAGTGATGCACAAAAGGATCGGCAAGGGTTGTACAATTTCAGCAATGTACCTCTGTGCTGTAGGGGCGCCAAGTATTATCAAAGGGGTCTGGCTATTAAAAGAAATGGAACCCAGATAATAATTGCCTGTTATCTGCTCATATGGCATGAGACATTAAAGGTAGAATCTCAACACTGTTCACACATTTTTTGCGTGTAGTGAGTCATCAGGGAAAAAATTGTTTCCCTCTGAAAAGAATTTTTGGCTATAGCCCTGGGTGTTATGGCTATGCAGTTTGGTGGTGTTATGCTATTAGAATAAGAGGATGTCGTTAAATAAAAAGGAATATTTATGCAGTGTAATGTCTCCAGGGTGTCTACGCATCTGGAAAACCTGGAAAAGTCAGGGAAGTTTTTTTGACAGGAAAATTGGAAATTCATTGTTATAATAAATAGCTTAACTAGTAAAATTTGACACTGGTCGGAATATACGAAATACAAATGAAGAAGGTAAAAGATATTTACCGTCTGCAAAAATATTCGCAACGTTTCGAGAACTACTGTTCCCTTCATCAAGCGAAAGTGTCAAGGAAGTGTAGGTGTTCGGTATTTATACCCCAACTTTGTTTTTTCCCAAAGCTATCCCGCACTCGGGTTTTCCCCCCTGTCTGAATCTGGATTTTCTAAGGACCATCCCACACTCGGTAATTCCCCCTGTCTGAAACTGGTTTTCCCCCATCTCCTAGCAAAAATGCGGTAAGGTTCAGGCATCGATTTTGCGATGTTCATCGCCTTACTTCGCATTCGAAAAGTCTCCCAAGACTCCAGAAAAAGTCTACAATAGCGAGAAGTTACATTTTTATGAAGAACTTTTGTACTTTTCCAATCAGGAACATGACCTTTCTCCCAGGCATGTTCTGCCAGAAGATTAGTCATCTCACCTTTCTCCACAGCACGATGATGTTCTTTTTTGCGAGTACAAATAATTCTTCCTGTCATGCCAGTGTATACTTTTTCGCAGTCTTTGTAGGGTATCTGGTAAATTGTTCCAGTCAATTCATTCATTGGAACTCGACCTTTCACTTTTATTAACAGGTCACGTAAAGTCGATGTAGGTTTATAGTAAGTCTTGATGTCAGATTTCCTAAGAATACGCGCAATCTCCTCAGAAGTCCTCTCCACATATGGCAAAACAACCGTCCCTCTAGTCCTAGAGGTATCTAGTATCTAGAGGGATGGTTGTTTTGCCATATGTGGAGAGAACTTCTGAGGAGATTGCGCATATTCTGAGAAAAGCTGACATCAGGACTTACTATAAACCTGCATCGACTTTGCGTGACCTGTTGGTGAGAGTGAAAGATCGAGTTCCAATGGATGAATTGACTGGAACAATTTACCAGATACCCTGCAAAGACTGCGAGAAAGTATACACTGGCGAGACGGGAAGAACTGTTTGTACACTTAAAAATGAAGATCATCATGCTGTGGAAAAAGGTGAGATGACTGATCTTCTGTCAGAACATGCCTGGAAGAGAGGTCATGTTCCTGATTGGAAAAGTACAAAAGTTCTTCATAAAAATGTAACTTCTCGCTATTGTAGACTTAGAGAGGGTCACTAAAAGTTACTTTTTTTTCAGAAAAGTCACTAACGTCGCTATTTTTATAAAAAGGTCACTTAAAGTTACTATTTTTGGTAAAAAGTCATGAATTTTGATTATTTTGTTTTTTGGTTCGTGGTAGTTGTGTACAAATTTTATTGACAAACGTCAATTTTGAATTTCTGTGCCCGATAATCCGCAACGGTGAGGAGGAAATATATTTTTTTAAGTGGATATTTAATAAAAAAAAATAGTATAGATCATTTCGGTTAAGCAAAGTTCAGATGACCGGAGTTCATTATGAATGATTTCCACTGTATCAGCATTTTTGCCAAAAAACATTGAATGTGTGTCCACTTAAAAAATAATTTGGAAAAAAAAAAAATCTTTTTGCATTGTTCATTTCGGTTATACAAAGTTTGAATAACCTAGAATCTATAAAAAATTTGGTTTATTATTTACGTTTTTGTAGCCTACTCATTATCTGCAGGGGGCGAAACTCTAGATCCTCTTTATTTGGGTTTGTTGTTTTCCTGAAGGGTATAGTTATTTTTTTAAATCTTTGGAAAGCCTTTGTCATTCAGATTGCTGGGAGTTTCTAAGAATTATTGGTGTTGCCATCTGGATAATCCTATTTATTAAAACTTATTAACGGTTTGGACATTGACAGCAGCATAAGAAGGTGGGCTCAAGTCCCCCATTGGTTATTAAAATACATTATTTTCTCACATTTCGTAACCTAATCACCTTTAAAGAAACTTGAGTCCCCCCCATAATTTTTTAATTTCTACACTACTGGAGATTGACGTACCTAACTGGTTTTGCTTTTGCTGCACTTCAATTAAATAGAAGGTGAAAACACAGAAAAGTGTCTTGAAAAGAAAAAGTCAGGGCTTGAGAAACAAAAACCAACAGTCATTACTTTTTTTTTTTTCTAAAAAACAAAAACAAGATGATAGTGAATAGAAACTGAAATAAAAGACAACTAGAGCTAAACCAAATTGTAAAAGAAAATTAAAAGGAAGGCCAATACCCCATTCAGGACCTTAACTGGTCTTAACCGGCTTATTTTAGTTGGGGCTTTTTTTTTTCTTTTTTTTTCCAAAGAAAATTTCATGTTCGTGTATGTATTCAATAAGACTCAGATCTGATACACAATTAAAATTGTCCTTTAGACATTTTAATTGACAAATTGTACTTAAAGTATAGCCAAATCGTAATGATGTACATAAAGTGATTATAAGGAAAAGTTACCCTTTTGGTAAAATGAGTCTTTTTCATAAAATTAGTCACCTTTTAATCACCTTTTTCGTAAAATTAATCACCGTTAGTCACTTTTTTTGTAAAATTAGTCACCGTTTTGAAGGCTAGCGAGTGCTCCTCACCCTGAACAGTAGCCTAGCTTGTTAAAAGTTATGGGGAGGTATTAAGTAGCTTAAAGAAGATCATCTAATACAGTATTAGAGAGAATGTGTTTTGATATCCATTATGGGGAGTCTTGACTCCTCTGTTTCCTATTCCACTAGAGGGGGAGGGAGTGATAAAATTGATACATTAAAATTGAAAGCTGCTATTATTTTACAAAATGCTGGGTTTTTTGTTTGTTTGTTTTTTATTATTATTGGTTATATCATAGCATCCTGCAAAATTTTATTGATGCACATTTCTGAAAGTTAGAAGTACGATAGGAGTCTTTTATAATAGGAATGAAAAGTGTTTAGTTTTTATGTTATTTTACACTCTATGATAAAATGTAGGTATTCAGATTATATTTCTAAATTATCTATTTGCATATCAAGAGACTTCGTTGGTTTGTTAATTATAATTTTAATATGAACTACAAATGTCTTTGAAGTAAATTTGTATATGAATTCTTTCAAATGTTTATTTTCGAACATTCCATTTTATTTATAAATAATTGAATATTCATAATTAATTTATATATATACCGGGTGATCCAGATTAAACAGGAGGTGTTTAGACCTCTCTGTAGAGAAAACTATTTGATCAATTTCACCCAAATTTCGTACACATGCTCCCCTGAGTATGCGGTTTCGATTTCTGAAAGAAAAAATTGAGTTCATATTTCGGCCGCTAGGGGAGGAAATGGCGCTGCGGAGCAGGCAATTTACATATTACTTAACATGCGCAACATCCTCTGCCTATATAAGGAGTCGTGAAGCATTTTTCCACCATACGAGGACTCCGTCATGAAACTTACTTTACCAGATCGCGCGTTACTTGTTAAGCTCTTTTATCAACGAAATAACAATGCTTCTGCTGCACTTAAAGCATTTCGGCAGGTAAAAGGTTTACGCAGAGGCCCTCTAACGATTACAAATCTTCGAAAAATAATCTTGCATTTTGAAAAGAGCGGAACATTCACCGTTAAACCAGGACGATGCCGCAAACCAACTTGAGTTCAGCAACATCAGTAGTGGAGCAGAGAGCAGCAAGTGCACGTGCGATATCACGGGAATTGAACATGCCATATACGACAGTGTAGAGAGTTATGAGAAATGTCCTGAAGTTTTATCCGTATAAGATAGCCCACACTCAGCAATTGCTTTCTGGTGATAATGACGTGCGGAAAACATTTGCTTTGATGTTCATTGCTCGGATGACAGTGGATGATGAATGGCCTTGGCAGATACTGTGGAGTGATGAGGCCCATTTCCACTTGAATGGCGCTGTAAACACACGTAACTGCCGTATTTGGTCTGACACAAATCCCCACGTTCATCAACAAATTCCGTTGCATGCTCCAAAAGTGACAGTGTGGTGTGGCTTCACCTCATCTTTCGTCATTGGTCCTTACATTGAAGAATATAAATAAAGAATAGGAATATGTAATTTAATAACTTAAATTACTATAAAGATTTAACAGGAAAAAAACACTTTACATATAGCATTTTTAAGGAGTCCACTTAGCTGCATGGAATTTCATTGACATGTCGATGTGCAGTTTGGACTCTATTAAAAATCAACATTTTTGTGTCATAATCAAAAAACTATATTGAAAATTAATATTTTTTTAATGAAAACAAAAAAAAAGGTAAATTGTTAGTAAATAACAAACATATTAAGTAGCTCACTTACAGAAATAGATTGTCAGCCACTGATGTAGATATTTGTCTGTTTTAATGAACTGTTTTATTGTAAATATAGTTTTTTTTAGCCTGTTGACTATTTAGAATTACATTAACGTATATTAAAAATATAAATACTTTACCTGTAGCTTTTTGGCACAGAATGACCCTTGCTGTCCTTGTGCCATAAAATGCAACCAACCAACCAGTAGCTTTTGTTCTCTTTATAGTATTCCCGCTTTATTATTATTATTTTTTTTTGATGAGCAATCAATTCAAACTAAATGAAAAATTAAAAATGGTCCTTTAAAATTTTTGCCTACAAATATGTATTCAGTCATATTTTTCATTAACTAAGAGAAAAAAATAAATTTTCAGAGGCTGGCAAACAATCCCTTTTATAGCCAGACCAGTTGTCTTTGTTCGAATTGTTGGAACTCACAATACTGCCAATGAGGTAAATACTATCAAATTAAACATCGCTAGTCTAAATAGTCTTGATTATTCCCAAATGTGTATTTCTGTCTATATATACGTTTCTGGGTTGGTTTTTTTTCTCATTATGAAGGTGTTTCATTGTGTGCATTTTGAATGTCCAGCCCAAATTCCAGCTTCATCACACTCTTCGAGTTGTAGTTCCACAGAAGATTTATCAACTGTAAATGTAGAGGAAGTTTTTAAGAATGAAAAGGGCACTCAAAATGAAAGATAATTTTGTGTAATTTTCTACTGAGTTGTAAAAATAAATGAATTTTTTATGTCCATTTGCATTCGTTGTATATATCATAAAAAATATCATTACCTATGCTGCATATCAGGGCTTTTCTTGTTTGAAGATTCTAGTATTATAAAGGATGTGTGAGCATTTTTATATATTATGACAAATATAATAGGAATCTATGATGTGGCCAATTTCTGTAAACTTCGATGCAATTTATTTCTATGCAATTTTTATGTGTTACTGGTTATATACCTTTTCCAATTGTGAACTTTTATACTACAGCATATAACTTGATCAATTGATTAAGTCTGTTTACAAAATAAAATATAATTTTTTATGATCTATATAATAAAAAAAAAATGTTCCCATTTATTTTATTTTGGGGGGTTTTGCAAATTATTGTGTATGGTGGCAGCCTGTATCTATTGTTAGTATTACATTTAATTTTTTGGACATTTGAAGTTTATTGATTTAGATGTTTAAGATTTTGTTGATTTGTCATCTTTAATTGATGTTAATATGTTTTTGAATATTTGTTATTAAATATTTTCTTATTTAAGAAAGATACAAATAGACCATTAAATGTTTAAAAAAAATGCAATTATACAATCAATTATGCAATAAATACACACAATCATCAGATAATTATTATCAATTTATCATTTTTAATCTATTTGTTTATCTAAATTTCCATGATATATTATAAGGAAATTTGTTCTATTTTAAAAGACATTTTGAACAATTTTATATTTGCAATTTATATATTATCAATGATCTGTATGTTATATCCTGTTTAAGTGTTTAATATTATAGTCAGTTATATATGCAGGATGTTTTGTAATGGAGAGCTGTTAAGTGCAGTATGTGATATTGCACCTATAAATACACAGAAATCATATGATTTTGTTTACTATGTATAATAATCATAAAAGATTGTAGAAAATACATTGTGGTTACTGTACGAACGAAGTGGCACTTAACATTTAATATTTAATCATGTAATGTTCATAGAAAATGTGTTGACATTTAATGGCGGCTGAAAATACTTGTCATGCATATTCCATACTGAAGCATGATTCTTAATGAATAATATGTGGCATTATATAATCCTTTGTTCTCCATTAAAAGTATCCGTCT
This sequence comes from Dysdera silvatica, assembly GCA_006491805.2. NCBI lineage: Eukaryota > Metazoa > Arthropoda > Arachnida > Araneae > Dysderidae > Dysdera > Dysdera silvatica. The sequence continues at coordinate 260,678,195 of QLNU02015360.1, read as the reverse complement.
AAAAATTTAGAACTATGTGATGTATTTAGTGTGCAGTTAATATCAATGCTTGCCTAATTTTATTTTGTCTTTTTAAATATTTACTCTGCATTTTATCCCCATTATTATTTTGCTCTCTAACTTCAATCAAGTCTCAGCTATAAAACATGTTTAAAACTTGATTTACATTTATCATTCTAGATCTGATAAAATCTAAATTGAATAAAATTGATTTCTATGCATTTGTCTTTCCTTTTTTGTTTTTAAGCATTCATTTTTTATATAAGTTGCTTCCTTGTTTTTATTATTTGTTAGTGCTCACCTTCTATGAACAACAATAGTGTTAAAAGTAATTCATCTTCGCGAGGTGTGATCATTGTCAAACTCATAATTACTTTTTAACATCCTCTCTTTTACATACATATTTTGCACACACACGTACGTTTGTAAAAGTGCAACGCTAAAAAACACGGCTTTTAAAATGCTGCGATCGACATTTAAGAAGTCCATAGTTTGGAAAAAAAATGTCTACTGCGCTTCCAATAAAAATCAACGAATTGAAAACTGGTTCTATCATATATGGTGAGATGGTGCATCCTGTCCGGTTTAAAAACCACCAAGAAATTTCGTGAAGTTCAAATGATCGAGACGATCGACTAAAACATCTCACAATCGCGTATCACTGGTGTTTGGTCTCTACGTTTCTGGGCTTTCCTTTACACCTCAAGCAGATTCCTGTTGCAACTAGCTCGACTGAAGAATGCGTTTGCAAACACATTTATATACATGTATTGCATTTTCAATTCCAGAAAAATCAAAAAAAATATTGGTTTTAGGTGTATTGGGGGCCCGCGCCCATAATTCTGGATTGAAAAGGGGTCCATGCTGTAAGCGCTAAAGGGGCGGTCGCCCCGAGCGCCACAATTCGGAGGGCGGCAATTAGCCTTTAAAAAACAAAATTTATTTGTTTTGTTACCCAATGGGGGCGGCAATAACAGCCACTCGCCTCGGGCGGCAAAATATCTAGCTACGCCACTGGGTCCATGGCTTAATAAAAATGCAAGAACCGCTATAATACATGCAAAAACAGATAATATTCTTATTTGAAAGGAAAGAAAAAAAAACAAAAACAGTATGATGAGAGAACATTCAGAGCGTGGAATCTGATCTTTCCATGTGCGTGCGAATAATATCCGTTTATTCGCACCGAAGACTTCAAAGAAAGGGTGTGCAAAATGTATCTGAAAAGCGTGCGCTGGAGCCTACCTGTTGTTATTCTAGCTATCGACCCGTATTGCATACGGCGTTAGGTACTAGTGTGGATAAAGGAGGGATTATGAAGGGGCAGCTGCGAAGCGCTGCTATATCAGCGGTATTAAGTTACGTTCGTTCTTTAAGGAGGGGCAATAGGAAGGGTGGCCGCCCGAAGGTGGCGGCTGATATCCCAGAGAGGTATTAGGTCTGTGTCTCTCTTTTGCAAGGGGGAGTGGGAATGGTGGCGGCGCTGTGATCCCAGACAGGGCCGCTTGAACAGCACAAGGTATTAGGTTCCGCAACTGATCCTGAACGATTATCCAATCACAGCGTTGAAACCTTCGAGTATATGTACTCGTAGAGGCCGGATGACGTCAGCTTTGAATGGGAGAGAGCGAAGCCAACATCTTTGTGGGAAGTCATGTGATCTAGTACACCCTTCAATAATGCAGCAATATTAAACGAGTTTTACGAAAGGCGATGTTCGGAATTTATAAAAGATTTTTCGTTTAATTTTTTTAAGATTACATGAAATTAAATTATAAATGAACAATATATTTTTGTCAGTTTGAATAGTATATATTTTTTAATTATAAGTATATTATATATACGAAGTTAAATTAATAATTTATTACTTAAATTATTATTTTAATTATTATTATCATATATTTATATTGTTATTTGTTTGTTATATATTATTATTTGTATTGTTAATTGTTTATATTGTTACTTATATTATTGTTATTTAAATTATTATTATTTAATAATTTATTATTTTAAATTAATTATTTTATAAATACAATAAAACCTCTCTTAAGGGCCACCTCTATTCAGCGACTACATCATTTGACGAACTTTTTTTCTGGAAACTGATTTCCTCCCTACCCCATAGATACAATGCTAAATTCACTTCCATTCACAGACTACCTCTGAGCGACTGCTTTTCTACGGGCCCGACGGCGGTCGGCTTAGAGATTTTTTGCTGTAAAACCTCTCTTAACGACCACCCCTATTCAGTGACCGCTTCCTTTAACGACAACTTCTCCTGGAAACGGGTTTCCGCCAAACCATGGATACAATGCCTAATTTACCTCCATTCAGAGACCACCTCTCCGAACGACCGCCTTTTCACCTAACCGTCGCTTTAGGAAGGTTTTACTGTAATCATATGAATATGCTAATAATCACAGTATAACCCCTAAAGCGGCCACCGTCATTTCCGTGAAAAAGCGGTCGCTTAGAGATGTGGTCTCTGAATGGAGGTCAATTTAACATTGGGTGGTCTATGGCGGGGAGAAATCCGTTTCCAGAAAAGGTGGTCGCTAAATGAGGTGGCCGCTTAATAGAAGTGGTCATTAAGAGAGCTTTTGCTGTATTTTATAAATGCATTAATTATACAAATATGCTAATAATTATTTTATATTTTTATTATAGACATATAACTACACTCTATAACAAAAAAATCGACGCACCAAGAAGGAGTTGTCCGATTGTAATGAAATTTCGTATGCAAAGACATTTCGATTTAATTTGTTTGGATTTTTTATGGCGCAAGAGCATCTGGGCTATACTGCGCCACATTTTGACCGAACATGCAAATGATTAAAATTTGGTGTCCAATGAATGAATAGCGGGAACTCCAGCGCATCGGAACTGCGCATTCAGCAGGTGTATATAAGGAGCGATTCTCAATATGTGGTCAAAATTTCTGTTGCATTTTGACTGCGGATATCTTACGTCGACTGTAACAATGCCTCGCCGAAAGATTCGTGCTCATTACGAGCATATGTCAGAGTTTGAAAGAGGTCGTGCTATCGGATTGAAAGAGGCTGGTTGGACGAATCGAAGAATCGCTGGACATGTGGGTCGAAGCGATGCGGCGATTGGACGGTGCTGGCAAGAGTGGGTCAACAACGGCAGATGTCAGCGTCGGGACGGCAGCGGTCGACCTAGGGCCACAACAGAACGGGAAGACAGAGCGATTGTCAGAGCAGCTGTCACAGCACCGGATTCGTCGTTATCAACTATCCAACGTGTGGCCCGCACACATGTCCAACATGACCCTCTGTAGACGACTGAGAGAGCGGAATTTATGCTCGCGCCAACCGATACGCCGCTTACCTCTCACGCCTTTACACCG
>QLNU02015360.1:260638546-260659565 GCA_006491805.2 Dysdera silvatica | reverse complement strand
TTCAAACATCTAGCACCCCTCCTTTAGATACGGCTTTTCTCACGTTTGGCCTATTGGACCCCAAAAAAAAACATATACAGAGAAAATCGGTTATAACGACCTGCAAGGGACTGTGCAAATTCGGTCGTTATAACCGATAGTCGTTATAAACGATATCTTTTTAAAATCATAGTAGCCCATAGTCATACACTCCAGAGCTTATATATTGTTTTGATAGTAAAAAGTATTAAACTTTTTGGTTTCAAAATTAAATAAAAACATAATTATAATGAATTTAATTTCCGTTTATATTATGTTATAGCCAAACTAAGTACATAGTACTTCCTTAGTTTTTTAAATTGAAAAAATTGTAGAAAATACTACTAAAGTATATAATGTAGGAAACACATGTAATAAATAGTATTTATTATATTATACTAATGACTTCAGAACAGTGCCGGTTTAAGAATTTTGCGGGCTCTACGCTGAAAAAATAGAATGGACTCCTTAAGAACATTCAATTAATAAATCACTTTTTAAGTTCACTATCTTTAATATTCAGGTTTAGCAGTAATAAAAATTTCTCTTACATTTGTAAATAAACAAGATTAGAATAAAGCTTAAATTTTGATAACTAACTTTAAATTTTAATAACTAACCCACATGGTTCTGCTTTATGACTGTCAAGTCGCGTCGTTATATCCGATACGAATTTCCCTACTTAGAATCTACGTAGACTACAAAATCGCCGTCGTTATAGCAGGTTTCGTCGTTATATACGATGTCGTTATAACCGATATATTTAGTATGGAGTAGAATAGCAAACCAAATTTCTTGTAAAAATTCCGTCGTTATATGCGGTTGGTCGTTATAACCGGCGTCGTTATAAACGATTTTCACTGTATATATATATATACAGTGAAAATCGGTTATAACGACCTTCAAGGGACCGTGCAAATTCGGTCGTTATAACCGATATCTTTTTAAAATCATAGTAGCCTATATAATGCACTCTAGAGTTTTATAAATTATTTTGATAGTAAGAAGTAGTAAACTTTTTGGTTTCAAAATTAAATTAAAATATAATTATAATGAATTGAATTTCCGTTTATATTAAATTATATTTATAGCCACACTAAAAACATAGCACTTTATATTTTTTTAAATTGAAAAAATTCTAGAAAATACTAAAGTATATAATGTAGAAAACAAATCTAATGAATAATATTTATTATATTATACTAATAACTTCCGAACAGTGCCGGTTTAAGAGTTTTGTGGGCCCCACGCTTCAAAAATAGAATGGACTCCTAAAGAATATGACCCTCGTGATATTTAATCATTAAATCAATTTTTTTCAGTTCATGATCTTTAATATCCAGGTTTAGCAGTAATAAAAATTTCTCGGACATTTGTAAATAAACAAGATTAAAATAACGCTTAAATTTTGATAACTAACCCACATTGTTCCGACTTATGACTGTCAAGTCGCGTCGTTATATCCGATACGAATTTCCCTAGTTAGAATCTACACACGCTGCAAAATTACTGTCGTTATATAAAGACAATATACAACGTTATCAGTTGCCGTAATCTTGTGTAACGTCACTACAGTATCATATGGATTGTTATCTGTTATTATAACGTTGCATAATTTTATTAAAGGAAACGCTGCCTTTTATATATGTCCCGTTCATTCTCCTTTTATGTTCGAAGAAATGGGAGGGGGAAGGTCTTATTCAGAAATATTTGCATTATTTTTAGCCAGTGCATTTCCATTTAAAATTGAAAAATAAAATCGCAAAGAGGTTAGAGGGGAAAAAAATTACACACACACACATATATATATAGTTGAAAATTAAAAATTTCGAGGAGAAGTTGCACATTTTTATTTTTGTTCTTGAGAAAAAAAACAGCAATGCCGGCTGAACAACCCATACCTGATAATAATTTGGCCTATCAGATTAATGGGCTATTGACTGGTTAGGGGTTCCTGATCTCCCCCCCTGGATCCACCTGTGATTCAGAAGAGCGCTAGTACACATTTTCTTTTAGGACTACACCACTATATACAAGAGCCGATCCAGAAAAGTTATTCGAGGTAGAGGGCGCAAATCTCTTAAACTAGTTTATGCAATGCCCGATTAAGGATCGTATGGGCCCTAGGCTAGGAAAGAATAGCCCCTAAAGAACGTGGTCTCAGCAATATTCGCATGGCCTGACACTTATCTTTTATAAACTAATTTTCAGTGGTGTTTTATTTAGGATATTTGTGATAGAGAATGGAAAGAGGTTTAGGAGAGAAATTGGGGAGGGTAAGATAGGATGGGTCAGAAAATTTTAATAGAAGGGGGGCAAAAATCTAAATCCGCCCCTGCCTGTTGGTATTAAACTGACCACAGAGAAGCACCGTTTCTTACTCATACTGAACATTAAGTGGTGCCATCTATCGTCAGGAATTTAAGTTTATTACAAAACCTGGAAGATAATATTTGTAATTGTTACGGATCAAATTAAGCGGATTTGTTTCCTGAATTGAAAAAGTGAAAATAGCGTTTGGCCATCTTGGAAATCTGAACTTCATTAATTGTAATTTTAATGTAGAAAGTCCTTCACGAATAAAATCAAAGCTTCCCATTCCCTTGTGTCATGGACGCCGACGGAATAAAAATATTGGGGGGACAGTATACCAGTGAAAGGCAGCTTGTTGTTAATGAGGGCCGTAGCCAGCGGGTGGTCTCAGGGGCCCGCCTCCCCGCCTTGCCGAAATGTTTTTGCTACCAATACTTATTCATTAGCGAGGTTGTAACATTTCCTCACCTACCCCCTGAAAAATTCTATGATTGAAGTCTTGTTGTCAAAACTCTTTGCAGGGATAACAGACATCAACAAAGCAGTGTTTAAGTTAAATGTGCTTCTGCTTGATAACGTTCACTTTACCATAAAATTAATATTCTAGTTACATTTCCAGTTTCATTTTCGCATACAATGCTCCTTACTAAATTTCGTATTTATTACTCCAATGATGTAGACGGTCCCTTTAATTTATGTCGTTGATAATGAGCTTAGAGGGCCAAAAATTTCCTTGAGCTTGCGAAATTAAAATATAGAAACTATAGTTGTAACGTTATTAAAAGCGTTTCGTTTGAAAGTTGAAATAATAACACGTCAATGAAAACGCTGCCATGCAGAAAAGAGAGCTATATAATACAATCTAACAAAAGGTATAATTACATCAAATAAATGACAAGGTGCATTTTTTTTATTTCGCACTAAATATACTACACCAAAAAATATAACCGCATTCCTTAGATTAAAAAAAAAAAAAAATTGAACGACATTACCTATTATTAAATTTTTCTTTGCAATTGGGGGGGGATATGGAACCCTAATACCAACATTGACGGGGATGGGTCCCCATGTCCCCCCCCCGCTAACGGCGCCCGTGCTTTATGTAATGAATCATTTCTTCTTTTCAACAGAGGTCACTCAAAGTCAACGTAATATAGAAAATCCGCATTCACATTTAACTGGATTTAGAGAAACAATTTACTAGAATTACAGCGATTCTCACATATCAGTGTTCGGCACGTTCTACGTGTAAACGAAATTCAAGGGTTCTTCATAATAAGATGAAAACCTGCACTCGCGGTAGCGTATGTATAGTTAGTTCACCGTACCTAAAACCTGGGTTTGACTACTTTTGGTAAGTTCTACCGATTCATATTTCGGGGTTTGATTACCTAGCTGACGGGTTTGGATTCTTCCGAAGACTAAGTCCTTGTGTAGTATGATATAAGCTGCCCTTTCGCCATTAAACACAAGTGCAATAAAGTATTTCTGTAAATCAACTTTAAGAAATAGTTTTTACTGGTAGTTTTTGAACTTAAGCCTCTTGTATAAGAAACCGTAACATATACGGGCGAGTCCACAGATTGACGAAAAGGAGGGAGAGGGTTTGAGCTACCTGTCCTTATCGTCAATCGTTGTCCGCTCTACGGTTGGGTACCGATTCATCCTTTCCAATCTCATGCGCTGCTCAAAATGGTGCCATCTCATACCCTGGCTATAAAGAGGCAGGGGCGGACTGGGCCGGTGCGCCCTCATGGGCTATAGGACTCGCGCCCTCTGATAATCCAAGGTATTCGCCCTTTGAGAGGACCCAATCCACCCCTAAAACAGGTATTCTGTATCCTTCCCTCCACCCCGTCCCCGATTTCCACTTTACGCCCTGAAGCTTTGCCTTCCCCCTGAAAAAAAATGTCTGGATCGGTCAAAAAATAATCACCGATTATGTGGCTATTTCGTTTAACCTAGCAGTAATATACTTTTTCAATATCATATGAAATAATGCTGTGCAAGTAGTAGCACGTTATCAAATTTAAAATGTCGTTGTAGACTGGGTTATTGAAGTTTTACAGAATATAACAAAGCATGTAAGTACTGATGGCGTCTTCTTTCCATATCCAAAACCATCTACCGTTTTTTTCAACAATTTTATCTAAATTGAGACATTTTCTTCGTTTCTTTTTAGTCGGCATATTAACCCCTTGCACTCCAGTGGCCACGCAGCACCACCACTTTTAATAAAAATTTCTTTTTAATAGTAATTCCTTTTAATTCATTGGCTAATGAGCCTGGAGTTCAACGGTTAAGATCGTGCTTAACCCGGATATGAAGTGATACTGAGCATCATCCTTAGTGTTATTGCGCCGTATATATATATATAGCACATATATATGTTAGCCATATATAGTGTTAATATATAGTGTTGTAACATGCATATATATATATATATATATATATATATATATTTTAACACTCCATTTATAAGAAAATGAACATGTGGTTTAAATTAGAACAGTATTATATAAATAAATTCAATGTCTAATTAAACACAAAATAATATTTTCGCTCATATAAACATATCAGCATTTTTTTATTGAAGATCACAGCTTGTCCTCCTTGTATTTCACGAAGTCCCCATCATCTGCATTTATAGAACATTTTCCGCCCTTAGGGGGACGCACTACAGTACCAACACATAATGATAATAATTATGTTTATTTATTTATTTAAAATATAGATTTAATAAACTACTCTCTACAATTAACATAAATGGGGTTTCTTCTGAAAATTTACTAATTTAGTTCAAGTTAAAAATAAGAATTTTATGTACGAAAATTTTCTTGCGCCCCCCTTGAGCAACTGTCGGGCCCTACAATTTGAGAACCTCTGTATTAGTCAATTGCTTAACTAGTCAGACTGTCCTTCAAAATGGGAAAAGAAATTTTGGGGACAGTGGGACACATTCGCCCAAAGCTGGACTGTCCTACACGAATCTGGACGTCTGGTTACCTTACGCATTAACAGAATTATAAGGTAGGTAGATAAAAGGAAGTTCGTAGCATTTTAAAATTTTACGCCTTTAAAATTTTTGCGCCCTCAGCACTTGCCCAGCGTACCCATTTATAAATCCAGGCTTAACACGCTTTTTATATATACTAATAGTAAACGAATAGATACTGAAAAATAAAATTCATGCATATAAGCGTACGCGTATTTTTTCTAAGTACGCGAAATACACGCAAAAATATCAGAGGATCCAGGATTCCAAACTAAAATTATTGTGGATTCAAAAAGTGTCTCAAATCCACGAAGTCGGAGACTGTAGTAGCAATAATTTTGAGTTGTATCTTATTAGTTTGAATAATTATATGAAAAATCTCCTTTACATATCAAATGTTAAGAGTATGATATGCGGTTGGTTTTTTTTTAACAAATATTCCGTTCTTTCTAAAGGAGGGAGGGGGCGGCAGTACAGGCTGTGCCTAAGGGCGGCAATTTTATAAATCCGCCACTGAACTTGCGTCTAAATTGATTCCTTTCTATAGGTATACTATTTGGATGCCCGGAATCATGGCGAAAGTCCATGGACTGAAGACTTTAGCTTCCAGTTTATGGCCGATGACGTCGAGCAATTCATAAATGAACAAGAGATCCCTAAAGCCGTAGTAATTGGTAGCAGTATGGGAGGAAATGTTGCAATGAAGCTTGCTTTAGACCTGGTAAGTTAAACCTTATTGAATTATTTGCATTAAACCAAGAAAGTGATCCATGAGTTTAAATGTTGTACGTATATGTACACTGTTTTATCGCTGAATCCTGACCAAATCTCACTACTTCATGGCTTCTCCTTCTGACTTCAGTACAGAAGCTATCCGAAATAGAAGCTTGTTTGGCGCAAAATGACCCTTGCTGTTCTTGCGCCATAAAAATACAACCAAAAAACTATCCGAAATATTGATTTAACAAAATGTCGGAGGCGTGTCCATCCAAGCTTTCTGTGATACAGGCTTGCCGTGTCCAATTACCTCATGCCTTTCTAAAGTACCCTTAAAGTGTTATAGAGGTGAAGATCGGAGGAACATGTTTAATATTGGGGTTAAGATCGGTCAATAGGTATGTTGCAAGTTAAAAAGTATTCCTTGAAACACACGAAATGCCGAATGGCAAGGAGCATTACCATCTTAAAAGACAGCACCATTCGGGTAAAAGTATAACATAGTAGGGTATACAGTCAGCAAGTAGTTCAAGATATTGAGAAACCCGTCATGTGTCCTACATTGCATTAGGGATCCAATTTCTTTCAAATTAAACGTGCATCATATCATGCAAATATCTCAACCGGCTTGCACTGTTGAATACAATGCATGATGGGTCCATAGATTTAAAGTTGTTGCCACTGAATACGGATGCAACCATCCACGGAATGCAGTAAAAAAATGAGACTAGTCAGACCAGAACCCCTTTTAAAATCAAAATCTCTCATATCAGAATCAAAATTCTGAGAGCGGCCGAGGGAAACTATTTCAAAGCGACAATTAAAGTCCCCTTCGAAGACAGCGGATCCACATGGAAAACAATTAACGAAGCCTTAAACTGCAAGAAACAGAATCCCATCCCCACAAGAATAAATGCCTTCTGCAGAGAACTTCACTCAACAAATACAATAGCGAATGCCTTTAACCAACTTTTCGACCTTTCTAGTTTTCTTGAATTTTCGTCCAGGTTTTGTTATTTACTAATTTTTTTATTAAACATACTAATAATAAAATATATCAGTATACGATTATTAAGGTGTTTGTTCAGCGATAATTATAAAAATACCAACAAAAAAACTAAATGTAAACATGCCGCATAAGAACATGCAGAAAACATGCGATTAAGAACATAATAACATGCCTAACATTAGAGTTTAATGAGAAAAAGGGTTCAGCTGGGGGAGGGGGGAAATATTGTCCGCTCCAGCCACGATGACCCTCCTTCAAACACCAACTACTTTAGGCGAGGTGGCGAACAGTCGCCACCCCTCCCAACGAAGACTTTTACTGCCAACTAACACCTTAAATGCTAATTAAAACTACGCTGTCTGAAAATCACGGGTTTAGAAAGTAACACACAGTTTGCATGAATGGTCATAACCCAGTGGTCACTTGGTATAATAGGCTATATATCGTTCATGGAATGGTCTTTAATGAAAGTTTTGTGGATATTTCCTTGAACGATCCGCTACATTACTGTCTTAAAATTTATTTTACTGTGCTCATCCGATTACCAGTTTGAATATAGGAAAATTAGAGCTCTCTTCGAGTTTTACTTGTGGTTAGTTTTAATCACCGGCTCGATTTCGTGGAATTTTTCATATAATCTTGGTACACATGTGCGACTATCCTATCATCGAACTTGTTCAAGTCACCACCCTTATCAGTTGACACTCAATGTATAAAATCAATCATGAATACCTAGATACCCGATCTCCTTATGTCAGTTTACAGTGGTACAGTATTTGAAATATTGTTTTGTAAGTTGATGTTAGTTATGTATGTCTTTTTCAGTAAGAACAGAGAAAAAAAGCCTAAATTAAAAAAATAAATCATATTAATAAAGAAATGGCTCATTTTCTGCTTTCTGACGTAGCTATGGTTTACAATCCATAAAATTAATATTGTGAATTACATTACAGTTAGCTAAACTTTATATATTACTATATAGAGAACGATTGTAGATTTTTTTTCAGCGTCCCAGAAATACAATGTTTACAACTAGTTTTCGGACATTGGGCTGGGTTAAACTCCTGGTAAGCTTGGGTGTGTGTAAATATTTATGGTGGTTCAAAGAACACGTTAAGACGTCGGTCCCGTCCAAAATGACCCTGAGTGCAGTTTTGCGATGTAAGATAAATTATCATTCTTCCCAAAATTCATGTACCAATATAATTTCTAAACCACGTGCTAATCACGACTATCTAATTTGGTAGCCCGCTTTGGTCGACAAATTGGTGATTGAAGATATGGTGCCGGAGCCATTTCCCACTCATGGATGGAAGATAGTCATCGTAGCGATACTGATGCTCAGGAAAGCACTCCTGGAAATCCCGGAAGACGCTGATCCAATTGCAGCAAAGGCAGCAATCACGAAGTTCTTGAACGCCCATCTTCCGCACGTAAGTATGCAGTTCCAGAAATAGGTGTTAAAAATAATACAAAAAGTAATGCTTTGTAAATTTTTTACCCAAAAGCTCTACACGGCGTGGCGGGTAGGGAAGGCTTTCGTCTTAGTACGGTTAATCCGATTTCGATTTCAGTGGTGCCGAAGAACCCGTTCCGTTTTTTCTACCTAATGTATCAGGGTAGTTAATGAAGTCAGGGCCATCCTAACTCTTTTCTTTAGGACGGGGCGCCATGGGATTGATCATCTTTGGAGGTCCTTTTTTATATTAATTTTTGAATTCCCAACTTTTTGCAATAAGAATAACGAGAAACCATTTTGGTAAAATATTAGAACACGGTACCACCGCCAATAAATTAATTTGGCGAGTTTTTGTCGTTTTGGAAAACTCTCGTTAATAACTGACAGGGTTGCCACTTGCAGCCTTTTTACCTTGTACAGACAAGTCTCCTTATTTCATACAACCAATGTACCATACGCGTGTGAGTGTACATTGCAGAAGCAAACATTACACAATTTTTTTTGATCCATTCGGCTCAGTGTCAAACGGTTTCAATTAGTAATTCTCTGAAATTTTTCCGGCTCTGTAATTTTCCTGAATCAGTGAAGGATAAGTGAGGGGACCCACCACACCCCCATTTCAGGCTTTACCCTCACTGCCCGTTTTGATAGTCTTCGAGTTCTTCCTAACCTCTTAAGACCCGAGCGTTGGTCGACGTGATGCAAATCCGCAAAAGCAAATTCTCGTCCCGCGTTTTTCTAAGCTTTCCAGCGACATCTAGTGACACTAAAAGAAAGCTTAAAAAGTGCACAAATGACACCCTTCGGTCTGAGTTCGCAGTTTATATTAGTTTAGTAGGAAAAGTATTGCAACCCAAGGTATACACTGGAATGAAGAGGTTAATCAGTATAATGATGAATCACTGAAAACCTGAGCAACGCATGTAAAATAGACCTTGACATGTCACATAAAAAATCGCTTGGCGACTATTACTTTAGTCGCCATTTTTGGCGAGAAACCGGTACAGTACGTTAAAATTCAACCACTATTTTTTTGTATGCCAATTTGGAATCTCTGAGTCGGGGTACCCGGGCTTAGTTGGCCCACTCGTTTAAACGGCCCTAATCTTAGTCCAAGGTTTGGTTCCTTAACGCAATAGATTCCGACACATTATGACTTCAGCTGTTCTAAAACCATAAAATACAAACTGAATTGCTTATTATGGGTGTACTTATTTACTAGAATTTCCATGACGGAAATTAGGAAAATACAGGGTTCCCACACACCTGGAATTGTCAGGGAATTCGAACTCGTCAGGGAAGAAGATGTTTTGGTCAAACCTGAAAAGGCCAGGAAAAGACCTTCCTATCTGTGGTTCTGAAAGCTAATTTCCCGCAAACGTGAAGCTATTTTCCCGAAATCGAAATTCAATTCAAAGTTTTGTTCGCGATTATTCAGGATATTTTGTCCGAAAAGTCAGGGAATTTTTTTCTCCATCCAATATGAGTGGGAACCCCGAAAATAATATTTACGCATAAAACACAATGTAGTCGAACTTCGTTAATGCTAAGGTAACGTCTGTTCGTATTAAATGTAGTTCGCATTATTCAGAAATGATTGATTCCTGCTATTTAAATTTTTGATGGGGACTTAAAAAATATTTCGTGTTAGGAGGAATTCACGTGAAGCATGTTCGCATCAACGAGGGAAGTTCGACTCCCCCCCTTCCCCACTTTTTTTCACAAAATAAACGATTTCAAGCCATTTTTAGAAACTACTTTAACTCGAGTGGTGGCAAAAAATGTTTGGAAAAAAAGTCGAAGGTTGTGTCCAGTAGTGTAGTAATTCACAACTCATGTGGGGCTTAAGTGGCTAGGGGGTGGTTCAAATGGTTTAAAAGAAGATAATGCAATGCGGCCTTAGAGAAAATGTATTTTGATATCCAATGGGGGGGACTCCATCCCCATGAACCCTCTTTCCTACACCATTGGTTGTGTAAATAGCTTTCGGAAATCATATTTCAGTTTGAAATTTTCTGAGATACATGGCGATCAGCGGTTCACGAACGCATTGTTTTGGGAATTTAATTTTAAACTTTTTAGAGTACTCTAAACATTTTTATGTTTCATATAGAAAAGGTTCAAAACTTTATATTACAAGAGTGGAAGTCTGAACCTGTTTTAATTAAAATCAAGACTGTTTAGCGCAGCCTGACTTTTGCTGTCCTTACGCCATAAAATTCATGTTTGGCGCAAAATAATCATTGCTCTCCTTGCGCCATAAAAATTCAACCAATAACTAGAAAATATCAGTGTACTTACGTATAATAGTCCATTTTCACGGAGTAGACTTTGATGTCTTTGCGCTATAAATTCAACCAATCGCTTTTATGGTCCCTTGAAGGGTACTTGGTTGAAGTTATTTGTTAACTTTAGTCAATTGTGCCGACAAAAGTAATGGCTACAGCTGAAAATTTGGCGAGTAAAGTTCTTTTTGTTTTACCATGTGTTGCCACTAAATAGCTCATAAATTTCTCGGTATTTAGATGACTCCGAATCAGAACCACGAGTTTGGATTGCAAGTTATGCCCTTGAAGCAAGTGAACGGGACATTCGTATGGGAGACAAATTTGGACACTATTGAGTCGGTTCTCCTCACAAACCCCGACTTTGACAGGGGTTTGAGTGGTACATTTAGCGGGGAAACTCTCTTCTTGTACGGAACTGAGTCCTACATGAAGGTGTAAGTATAAAAGAAGTTATTTTACCTTTATTTTGGAGAGCTGGTGTGTAGATCGTACGTCGCTATATATTAGGGGCGTGCAAAAATCGCACGTTGATCGCATCAAAGAACGGTTTATCCCCCATCTACTGCCATGAGCAACTGTCAGTTTGAGAGGATAGTTTCATCGTAATGCCTAACCGCACACAAAACTCAACAATGCTTTCCTGTTATTTACACTTACCTACGGCCACTAAGTCCCAGACCCATTTCCAGTGGACCACGTCTGAGATATACTGGGGAAGGCAATTGTTACATTTATAACAAATGTTACCAAACCGGCCAAGCAATTGTAGACTTTATGGCAGAACTCTGCTCCAGAACATTAAGCTGTTGGACTTTATGCCGCATCATATAGCTGCTTATATTCCAGCTAGAAAAGGCTTCACAACCTATTAAAATGTTACCCTTGTTTCCACTCTTAGGAAGTGTTCAAGTATTACGTAAGCAATATTTTGGCCATTTTATACCCCTCCCCCCAAATAAGCAAAAATTAACATTGGATAACATAGGAAAACAAACACAATAGCAAACCCCTCCTTCCAAACGTGCTTACTTAATACTCGAACGCACCCTTATGTGAAAAAGTCCTTTTGCTATAAAATTTTAATTTTTTATCTCTACACATTCCTAAAGTATGAATATAAGGCACACTGCGCTTAGTCGAAATAAATACACAAAATCGCAGTTAAAAATTATAAGAAGTTACTAGCTATTTCGGAAGCATGAAGCTTCCTTCTTCCGAATATAAAGCTAATGTTGTACACGTAAAAAAGGTTCACTATTGGGTCATTCCATGCTATTTCAACGAAGGGTTGTGCTGCACTATTTTTAATATTTTTTATATTTTGCAGATGTATTTATACATGTTTAGAGAGTTCAAAACCAATTTTAGAAAATAAATTTTCTTACCGTGTGGCTGAGAGGTCACCAGATGGCGCTTGAAACATGTACATCTTTGTGATTACAAACATTTGTGGAAAATTGTATAACTTTCCTCTATTTCAGCAAATTAAAAAAATTAAAAAAACATTTTGTTCTAAATAAAGTACTAATAATTTTGGTCCAAATTTGTTTCATTATTTGATATAATTTTGCAAATTTGATGGTAATCAAAATGTACCGTTGAAATTTGCATTTTCTCATTTTCCAAGCCTGTTTTTCACTGGGAAAGGGACAATACACTCAAACCAAATTTCTTTTGCAAGTACTATAGTAACAGTAGATTTTACATGAAGGGGGAAAACTGGAGTGTTTTAAAGTCTTCCAACAGTTTTTCCCTGTTGAAAATGAGGATTTTCCAAAATTTACGATTTTTCAGAAGCTGTATCTCCAGTGGGGTTCACAGTAAAAATCTGAAATTAATAGTACTGAGGCTTCTACTAGGTAGCAACAACATAATAAAGTTTGGTCACTTTGTTTTGCATAGTAACAAAAATATTTTAGTTCAAAGTGGTGAATAAAACCAGTATATTTCCATTTGCGTGGACAGTAATTTTTAACCATGTTTAAATAGTAAATGAACTATGCATGCCGTAAAAATAAAGAAACATGTGAAAGCAAACTATTAATATATATACATATCAGAAAAGCATGTAATGTAATAAGTATATACAAGAAAATTAGCATTGTAGTTACAAGAAAATTAGCATTGTAGTTACAAGAAAATTAGCATTGTAGTTACAAGAAAATTAGCATTGTAGTTACAAGAAAATTATCATTATAGTTACAAGGAATACAATATGGTATTTGCTTACATGTTGTAAACAATTGAACAAACAGAAATTGTATTTACATACAAAAGGTTAAATACTGGTAAAATAGCAATGAAAAAGATCACCCAAGCTTTCGGACGCGTCAGCAGCAGTCCATCAGGAGTAATGGTCATTACTCCTGATGAAGGACTGCTGCTGATGCGTCCGAAAGCTTGAGTGATCTTTTTCATATCTAACCAAAAGTGGGTGTTGTCCTTTAAAAAAATTGTGTTGGTCTAATTTTTATGCAAAGACGTCCTCTCACGTAAATGAAATGCACATTAATTTACAGTAGATATTATTCTAATGACATTTTTAATTTTAAAATTCGATCACAGGAGTCTGAAAATTAACGAGGGATGTGTTTAGATAGTTTTAATACTGACTGTACATATGTCTATCTCGCTAAGAAAATGTCTGTACCCCTGTGTGGTGGTTTGAAGTTTGTCAATCTATTACGTGTTTGCATTTGTGGAGGAATGATGAAGGAAGTAGACTACTTTCATCACCTTTTTAATTTCATTTTTAGCCGTACGGTTGTATAAAGGTAGAGCATTCGTTTACCGTACCGTTGACACGAGTTCAATTTCATTGGTACCATAAAACTCGTGCAGCACTTTCGCCCACCATAGAAAGCGTGCCGCACTTTTCGCCCATCGTAGACCGGGGTTTGATTCCCTAGGCTATGAAGGTTCGGATTCCTCAGAAAAATGCAGATTCCTGAACAGAATTACCTTAGCCGTCATAAAATATGAACAAATTTCTTCTTCATATACTTCAGGACTATAAAAAGTTGTTTAACTTTGTCTTATCTATGACATGAAGAAGTTTAACTTGAGAATTATTTATACTTTATATTAATAAAATTGTATAAAATAAGCAATTTAGGTATGTTGTGTATTATATGGCTCGATGGTGTATTTAGTATGTTATCGTAACTTTACGGTTCTGTGTGCCGCCTTTTTAGCATGTCAAGTGTTGGATAAAATTCGAACACCGAAAGATCGTTTCGTTTATTAACAAAGAGTGGGCCTCCCTTTGCACTTAATTCAGTTGAAATACTTCGAGGAATAGTGAAATTTAAATAACGAACAGAATCAATGTCAATTTTGTACCTTTTTTCAACTACCATTGATACTAATTCCTTTATGGAAGCAGATGGTGAGAAATTACCCGAACCTTGTCGAGAAAATCCATACTCACTCAATATTAGCCTGGTACCTGGGGTGGCCAGGGTAGATGCTTTACTTCATTGTCATGCTCCTCGAACCAGGGTGTGATGAATCAAGCAGTGGGCCTTGGAACATGGTCTTAAAAGATTGCATTACCATTTAGAAAGTGGGAATCATGGGGTAGAGTTGGTTATTTAGAATTTACAAATATCGTGATCTACTTTCACGAAAGACTATCGGTCCCAATGAGTTCCATGATCTGGCACCCCAAACGACACAAGAACCTCCACCATACTTGACAGTAGGTTTAAGAGAGTAAAAACATTGCAAGATCATCTAGTAAGCTCCAAACTTACACGACCCGAAGTGGGGAAACAATGAAATTTGATTCATAAGACCATAGTGCAAGTTTCCATACTTCCAAGCTATTTCTTGTGGACATTACATTATTGAATACGCCATTTCTTAGCAACAAGGGAGGTTTGGCGTTTGCAGCTCTGCCATTGATATTGTCTGTGTGTAGTGCATACCAGACGGGCTTCATTGATTACTTGCACTTGAAATCAATTCAACGAAGTGTTTTTCAATTCCATACATCCAGCTTTGATTTCCAACAGCAGCTGCGTCTATTTGCGGATGTTTTGTCTTCGGGCCCTCAGATCTAATTAAGGAAACAGTAGGTCCAATGTCGTGGCCAAAATTTAATTTCGAGGGGAGGGTTAAAAATTTTTTACAATACCGTCGAATAAAGATGTCACCTTTATCGTAAGGGAATACAAATACATTATACAAAAATAAATGAGGAAATACCAATTTTGTCTTCAGACATAATTGTAATTTTTTGCTTGTAGTTTTGCCATAAAATATAACTTTTTATAATGTCCTCCTTTTAAAGTAAATGGTTTCTATATTTTTTCCGTTGAAGTATTCTCAAATTAGTGGTTTACGTAACGAGATCTTGTGGTCAGAATTTTCATAATTATTCAAAGTTCGAGCTTTTTCCTTCCCTTTTTACAAGTTTGACAAGTACATATACGTAATTTCCTATTACAAATTTAGTTTCGGAAGGGGAGGGAGGGGTCGATGCCTGAGATCCCCGTATACAGGTATGAGTAGATCTTCGATACAGTCGGCAACTCGGGCCAAAGGTAACTCCCGGCCCCCTTTAAGCGCACACCAACGATCATGGTTTTTGGAAGTCTCTTACGCCTAACTCATGACGCAAAAACAAAAACTGCAGGACTGTTTATCCAGTGATGTAAGCTACGTAACTGATAACAACAGGAGGCGTTTACTGCTCATGGCGCATGTCATGAATAGTCTGAATTCACTGTCTAAAAATGGAACTCTTAGAATTAGTATTTTGCCCAATTTCTGTAGCTATGCTGAAATGCCCTCCTGAAATAAATTTATAATTCATATAAGCCAATTAAAAATGATAAATTAAAATTTTATTTTTTTCGTCACAGGGGTGAAGACTCGTTGATTCCGAGTATGTTCCCGCGAGCTGTTCGAGTTCCTGTAGAAGGTGCTACACACATGATCCACTTTGAAATGCCAGAAGAATTCGTAAAAAAGGTAGCCCAGTTCATTAATGGTGAAAATTCGGAAGTTCCAGAATCTTGATTGAAAGACTCAGATTGAATGAGTAGCGCTGGTCAAAGGTTTACCGCCAAACCAATACGAATCAAAATACGCGTTTCTTATATATGGATATTAATTAATAGGAATTTAGAATCGGTGTTCATTAGTTATACTTCGGTGTTTTTTTTTTGGGGGGGGGGGTTTAATGTTTGGGATCATTCTTCTCTTTACTGATGTTTGTACTTCATTTTCCTTACCCAAAATAAAATATTTTTGTTACTAAATGACCTGTTGATATTTCGAATTGAATCGCCACAAAAGCTATTCGATTTTTTTAGCGATTTCAAATAAACATTTCACAAACACAAAGCGATTAAATACAACGAAATTTGTCTAGAACAATGTTCTAGGGACCGAGATGATATAGTTCTATATGGCATACCGTTAGACAGGGTTGAACATACATTCTATTTGTTGGGACTGGAAGAAATATCGTTCAGACAGATTTATTTCACAGTAGTAGTGTTATAAGCATAGGCGTAGACAGGGGAGGAGTTTTGGGGGTTGTAACACACCCATTGCAATGAAATGCTGTATATTTAATATAGGAATATGAGTTGTAGTCCTGATACTCCCCTCATTTTGCCCATAACCCCCTTTATGAATTTTCTGCCTATGCCTACGGTTATATGTATCTTTTCAATTGCGTAGTTCTTGATGTTTAATAAGAAAACGTTTCTAAATAAGTTAATTTAACCTTATCTACAGACTTCTTGGATTATCCAAGACAGGAGTCGCTTAATGCAACATCTGAATTGTTTAAAAACGCTATAGCGTACTGAGATTCGAATCCACGCAAAATAAATAATGAAAAAAAGCTGTATATTTAGGAACTTCATTCGGAAATATAGAATAACAAAAGGTTCACGCAAAATAAGTTCATCAACGTGCATGCAAGTTGATTATTGCATATACTACTATGAAGAATAAGTTGATGGGCAAAAGTTAATGTTATAAGAGCAGTAATATTTACTGTGCTATGAAGTTCACCTTTTTCCCATTAATTTAATTCGCGCACTTTTTGAGGTGTTTGAGATTTATGAAATTTAACACGAATCGCTGCTAAACATCATCTCTGAATTAAAAAAAAAAATTTACACACAGATTCGAACCCGAATATATTTAATAAAAGTTCAATTTTTAAGTGGAAAGGTAGTAAGTTCTTGGTAATCATACAACTTTACCTTTTACTGGTCTTTTTGAAATTAATTAGAGAGCTGAATTCAGAAACAACTACAACCTCTCTTTATGGCTCAAGGACATCAAAGGTCACACTACGCAGGATCTAGTTTCCCGAGGAATCCGAACCTCAACTACCAAAGGAACGAAACACTAGACAACGATGAGAAGAAAAAAATCGCAAGCGTTCTGCGATACTATTGGCGATGGAACTTTAGTTAATGGCATCGTAGACGAGTGAGTTACTATCACAAAGCAGTGGACCCATGGCCAGAGTATGACAAGGGCTTGCGGGGTCCGCACCAGAGCCCCTCGAAAAGAGGGCCCCAAAAAATTTCATTTGACACTTTTATTTAATGTAATATGAACACAATGTTTTTTTCCTTCGGATTTACAATTCGTATTTTCAACAGTTTTCATCAATATTTAATGAGGATGGAACTATTTTAGAAATGCTAGATAAATTAAAAGATAAACACTTAAGTTCTGCATTCCCTAATTTAAAAACAGTTTTACACATGTTTTTGACGATTTCCACAGCTAATTGTTGGGGTGGGCCTTGTTCTCTTCATTAAAGCGTCTAAAATCGGCTTTGGGAAGTACAATAGGCCAACAGAAACTTTCTGCTCCGCCTATATTATGTATGGAAAGTGACGTAACACAGAAATTAAGCTATCATGTTATTTCAAATTTTGCAAAGAAGAAAACAAAAAAGTCTGTGAAACCATAAGACAAAAAAAAAAAAGCCTCGTAAAGCCTTTTTGAATGTATTTATTGACACATAAGGCTGATACCGAGTTAGGGAATGGCAAGTTATAGTCCGTTCGCGGAAAGTTGTCCACCAGTCCCGTTAGAATTCAAGGGCGCGAAAGACCAGTTAGGAAAGACGCCCTTCCCTCTACTGCAATGAAACAACCCGTCTGTGACGTCAGCTCCCTTGAATTCTAACGGGACTGGTGGACAACTTTCCGCGAACGGACTATACCTGACCCATAACTGCGTATTCTCGTATACTTGATTTTCTCAATTTTTATTTCACCTGGTTGCTGGTGTTTAGCAGTTTTTTCCTCTCAATTAGGCTGTTTTTAATACCAAAACTTCATTTAGTTCTCTTCGAAGCATTGCAATTTATATACAGGGTGTCTCAGCACCAGGGTTGCAAACATCTAGGAGGGGTAGGGTACACCTAGACGAACAATATTTGTCATAGAACCTAGGGTCGCAAACCACTCGCAGTTCTAAAACCGTCCAGCATGCACAAATAGTGACAACCAGTGCATGAGAAGCGCAAAATGCGATGTCCTAATCATCTATGCACTTGAGCAGCTGACCTGAGTTTTATCTGGCGCTTTTACGCACTGGTTGAAAATATTTGTGCATGCTGGACGGTTTTAGAACTAGCGCTGTGAGTGGTTTGCGACCCTAGGTTCTATGACAAATATTGTTCGTCTAAGTGTACCCTACCCCTCCTAAATATTTGCAACCCTGGTGCTGAAACACCCTGTATATACACACGCAATAGAACCCCGCTTAACCGGCTTAATAGGGACCAAAGGTAAGCCGGTTAAGAGAAAATCCGTTTAAACGGATATGATTTAAAAAATGTTAAATCCATGACATTTCTCTTATATCTCTGTTAGATTGCATTATAAGGAAAACTATGCATTATAAACGTATTTAAACAAATTAAAGCAAAAATAATTACTGTACGTACTATACTATTATTAAAAATTACGTATATTTAACAGACTATATCAAGAAAATTAAACATACGTACTGTACTAGTGTACATACAATTGCATTACTATTCTTTAAAGAAATCAGTTACTTTTTTTTTTTGTTTTAAACTTGAATACCGATGTTTGGCTGCAAAGTCCCACCATTTCGTCATTAATATTACATCAATTGCCGTGGAGGTTGATTGTTGTTCAACATAACGAAGAGCCATTTCTAAAGCATTCATTCCATCGATATGGGAACTCGTGCGTCTGTTGGTGAATCTTCATCATCCGATTCTTCCGTGATGTCTTACGGCACATCAGTGGTAATCTCGATGATGATGTCTTCGCCAGATAACATATCGACGCTCAAGTCATTATCAATTTTAAACCACTCTTTGACACCTACTTCTGTAATATCACTATAGTCTTGAAAAGCTTAAAAAAATTTGGCAAAGGTTAATGCGGAGAGTTCTGTTGATGGCATTTCGTCAATCACTTCAGATGATCCTTTTTCATTTGTTTCTTGCTGTATAGGAGCCATTAGCTTCCGCCATGATTTTTCTAAAGTTGAAGCGGTCATTTCAAACCATGCTGAGGCAACCATACGCCACATCTTTAATATTGATAGCTTTTATGGTGTCAATAAGGTTGACATTAATAATATCATTTTGTAATGTATCAGTAGCTTTCGATGGTATTTATGCTTAAGAGATTCGATTATATCTTGACCTATCGGTTGACTAAGTGACGTAACGTTGGGTGGGAAGAAAACTGCTGTTATATTTCCCACCTTAGGTTCTTCTTTATTTGGATGCGACCATCGGCGTACGCAGGGGGATGTTGATGGGGGGTTGACCTTTTGACCTCCAGTGATCTGAAGAATTTGAAGTGCTTGGTTATTGCATCCATAAATTTAGTCCTATACTGCTTTTCTTGGAAAATCGGCTTATGCTTGTCCAAGTGCAGGGTGTGATTACAATTAATAGCTATTACTGAGAAAGATTAAAATAGAGCCATAGCTGCATCTGGGTTTCTGGAAATTCCAAGGTGAAGGCGAAAAACGGAATGTTACAACATTGGCGTACGCAGGGGGGTGTTGATGGGGGTTGTAACCTCCCATTGCAATGAAATTTTGTATATTTAACATAGGAATATGTGAGTTGTAGCTCTGTAATCCCCATTGAGCCTATAACCCCCCCCCTCTTAAGAACTTTCTGCGTAGGCTTATGGATGCAACGGAGCATTATCTAGAAGCAAAATTGTCTTTAAGGGCAATTCTTTCGATACCAAATGTTTTTCAACTGAACTGTGATTTTAACTATTCTTTAAAGAAGATCGGATCTTATCGGAACGAACTGTGATTTTAACTATTCTTTAAAGAGGAAAGTGTTCATCCAAGTGGATTTTTGAGCTCAATAATGAACTGGAATGGAAGCCATGTTAGCGTTTTTAAATGCCCTTGGCAGCCTTGACTTTCCTATAAACATAATCGGTAACTTATGTCAGTAGAATTGCTACACAAAGATAAAGTTACCCTATCTTTACTTTTATACCGAGGGGGGCAGCTGCTTTTGTTTTAGATGCTAAAAGTTTTGGAAGGTAGCATTCTATAGTACATACCAGTTTCGTCGAAGTTGCATAACTGTTCTGCTGTTAAGCTCTCTTTAGCGATAATTTCTTCTAGTTTGGTTTGAAAACAATTTAAACTCTCTGGGTCAGCAGGCAATTTTTCACCAGAAATGATGAACTAATGGATGCCATGCCTCTTTTTCCATCTGTTCAGCCAACCTTCACTAGCGACAAATTCTTGATCTTCTCCATTTTTTTTATGTAGAATCAATGCCTTTTCTTTTAAAATAGGACCGCTGATGGGTGTTCTTTTTTCTTGTTCTTGGTTAAACCAAAGACAAGCGGTAATGCCTTGTCCAAATTTTCTAAATTATGTTTCGTCAATTTTAACCGTGACTCCAGTCCATTCTTTGATGTTAATTGTCTACAAAATACCTCTAGCTCATTTCGTTTCCTCTTCCAGACGCTTACAGTACTCTCTCCGACACCAAAATCTAAAGCAGTCGTCTTTAAATTTTCACCTCTGTCCATTCTTTTTATATCATTAAGTCTTTTGTCTATAGATACCATAACAAGCTTTTTCTTACCTGCTACACTAGACATTTTCCATTTTCAACAGTGTTACCTCTACAACTAATGTAACTAAAACAATACGTGAATATTTTTCCGTGCCTTAAATGAGGCGATGAAATAAAAACTAAAGAAAAA
>QLNU02015360.1:260605214-260638446 GCA_006491805.2 Dysdera silvatica | reverse complement strand
CCGCCCTCTAACTAATTTACCATTTAATCAGCAAACCTTTTTTTTTTTAATTTGACCTCTATATTGTTTTTTATTAACACATTTAGTTATAAGTACAGTCGAACTCGATTATAACGACTTTCAATGGGGTTTCGCTTTCTTTTTGGTTTTACGGCTCAAAGACTACAGTGGTCATGCTGCGCCGGGACCTACTGTTTTCCGAGGAATCCGAACCTCTTAAGGCCTAGGGAACCAAACCCCGGACTACAGTGAGCAGTGCGATCTTTATGAGATCTCTGAGTAAGCGTTCTTTTTGCACTGCTGGGAGTCGAACCCGGATTAGCGGCGCACTAGGAGAACGCGTTACCACACTGCGCCACCGCAGGGTTGACTTTCAATGGGGACCACCGAAATTCTTAAGCTTTAACTAACTTTTATTTATTAAATTAATATAACGGAATTCACGATTACATTGGAGAACTCTAGCTAAAATATACGAAACAATAGCCCATAAAATTTATAAATATGTGTTTAGGGACGTTCCAACGTTTTGAAGAGTGGGGTGGGGGCGAGAGATATTTTACGGCAGAAACTGGTGACGTCGTCTACTGCCACAAATTCCCAACGGTTATTATAAAATATTAATTAGATAAATAATTTTCTAATTAAAAAAAGCAATGGGTTTTAGAATTTAAATATGAATTTCTGTTTTTTATATATTTCAATCTTTTTCAAATTATTATATTTTTATTTTTTAACAAGTTAGAATGTAAAATAAAATAAACAAATAATGTAGGATAATATATAATAGGTAAATTTTACTTTCAACTTCAGGTACACGAACCATAGAATATTTATTATTGCTGCGAGTAGCATTGGAAAATTCCCCGTATCCTTAAAATCAACTGCAAACTGAGTAAAAGGTATATCTATGGTTATAGTAATTATTTAAAGTTTAGCTTTTACGAATTCCACAGTGATATCGATTCAGTGATATCAACCAGTGAACATCACTCATTTTAATGATATATGAGGGTGGGGGGAACGCTGTTCAAAATCATTTGATTGAAAAATATTTAAAGCTCGAGACGCGATGGTAAATATAGCGTTTAATTTTTGAATTTTTTTTTTTCTTTTTTTTTTTTTAAATCAGGACAAATTCAGCATGCAGGTAGGAAACGGGATAACTCACTAGAAATCGGGACGGGTGGTAACTCTTCCCTATTTATTACTTTTTTATATTAATATAATTATTGCAGTAGTAGCTTATTGGTGTAGAATGCTAATATTATTAGGACAGTTGGTAAAAAATTTTGCAAGCATTCTCTTCTACGTCTTTTAGATTTTTTGAGGGTATCTAATGTAATGCCAACATCAACTGGGACTTCTCTTCCACCTTTCTTCATACTTTTGGTGGCATATGATACTTCTTCCAAGATTTTAAGTGATGTTCTTTCGACTGTTATTCGTGCGAAGGGAAGGGATTGCACGTTATTAGTTAGGCGTGCCCCTAATACATGCCCGTATCCAGAGGGGGGATCTTAGGGACCGGTTCCCCCCGAAATTAAATTTTTAATGGGACTTGGCTACGGCCTTGCATGCTGTGATTGTATCGATACATGCTGTAAAAATTTTTGAACCCCCGAAATTAAATCCTGGCTACGGTCTTGCGTGTCAATATGTGTGTTTTAGTACTTCAGTTCATAAGATGTATGTTATTCAATTTTTGATGCAGTATCAGTGCCATATTAAGGTTTTTGTAGGCCCTACGCTGGAGTAGAATGGACCCCTAATGGATGTAGTCCTCACGTTATTTGGTCAATAAAAAACGAATACCTATTTTAACTTCATTATCTTCAATATTCGGGTTTATCAATAAAGAAAATTTCTCGGTCATTTGTAAATGAACGAAATTAAAAATAATTTAATTTAAACATAATTAACATTAGACCCCTGAGGGGGCCGGGGCCTACTTGGCCTATACGTTAATCCTGTGCTGCAAAATACCGAGCACGCGTTTTGATTAGTTACAGGGTTTTCATAACTTTCACCAAGTGAGAAACAGCAAGGGAAACACGCTGATTGATTGCATGTCCTTTCTGATATTTTTTTTTTCTTTTTTCTTTTTTTTTTTAGGGCGCACGCCGTAGTGGACGTAAATTATATGCTCATTATCCCAATCTAGGAAAAGGATAAATTAAGGCTCTATTCATAAGGCTGTCTTATCAACGCTACAACAAAATTTCTGAATTTAGATATGCTTATAACAGTTTATTTCTGTCCTTGGGAAATAACAAGTTTAATTCTGATGCTTCTATTGGGCGGTAATAAAGTTAATGATTATATTATTTATTAATCAATTAAAAGATGTTTCTGGAAACTGATTAATTTATGAAGAATAAATTTGGACACTGACATTACTGGCAGAAACGTAGTATATGTGAATTGGTAAACTGGAGCTTGTTTTCGCGAGAATTGGTTAACCTACTTTTTTCTTGTTTTGTCGTGCTAAAGAGAAAAATCGGGCCTTCACTGAACTAGTTATTTAAATTGTGGTAAGTCACTACTACACACTGTCTGTTAGAGAAAAGAAGTCCGATGGTACCGTTAGAAACGTCGGGAGGTGACGTCACAACCAGCTAGGCGCTTACGATAATGTAGAACTCCAAGTTCTACACTCTTTTTTTTTTTTTCGTCGCCGAAAACAAGTTCTGAGATTGGAGTACAACAATTTCCCGAAGATTCCGAACCTCTGCTGTCAAGGGACCTAAACACCGGATATTGATGGGCAGAAAAACGGCATGCGTTCGCCGAAATCCAGGCACGTACCAACGTGGGGGAGGGGGGGGCAGGGTTTTTTCGCGGAGGAGGAGGAGGCATATTTCGCCCCCCACCTCCCCAATCGAGGAATACTATTAAAATTTTAACTTCAAAAATAACATTAAACATTGCCACTAAGCAACTATCACACTAACAAAGCTGACACAACTTCGAATTCTAATTTCATTTCCTGTTAATAGATGTCGGCACCATACCGTCAATAATGCTGCTTTGGCAATTCTCCATAGCGTATCTATTGTTAAAAAAATTAGCGTCTCTTTACCTGTATATTTTTTTTCAGTCTTTGTGAAACCATTGATTTTAAAGCTTGGTGCTCTGCGAAATCAGTAAAATTGAAATCGTTCAAGTGGTTGTTGTTTTGTAATTCAGTTTATTTTAACTATTTAATTAACTAATTAACATCTAATTAACAATTAATTTATCTAATTAACATTTTATAATAACTGTTGGTGATTCATGGCAACAGATGGCGCCACATGTTTGTGGCCGTAAAAGATATCTCGTCCCCCAACTCTCCAAAGCTTTGGCACGTCCCTGCCGAAACCATTGAAAGTTAAACCCTGGTTAATGGCACGATGAGCGAAAATGTCATCACTACACACAGTAGAGTAGTGGACCTACATTTTCCTGAGGAATCCGAACCTTGTAAGGTCTAGGAAACCAACCCTCGGACTAAGCTACCAAGTAGTCGGTACGCATTGTTTTTTTGGCACCGGGGGGGAGTCGAACCCTGATTGAATGTACAATGCGTGACCGCTTAACCACTGCACCATTGCAGGGTACTTCAAATGCAATTTATCAGAGTCCGAACCTTTGACTAGGGAACCAAATTCTGGATTACGGTGAACAAAAAAATCGGTAAACAGTATGGAGTACGATTGGAATCGAACCGAGATTAACAGCACGCTAGACGAAAGCGAAATCTACATTAGCTGGCCCTGTGTAGTACTGTGTATGTGTACCTCATACAAGTCATCGCGGAACGACCAAACTTTGCTCGAAATTTCAGTTTAAAGTTGACAATAAAAAAAAAATATATCTTTTATGAGAAAAACTACTTTTCGTTTTAATATAAAAATACAGTACTACTCCAAATTAAAAGATAACGTAGGTATCTTACAAATAATAGAGTATAAAATTTATAATCTTATAAATAATAATATCTCATAAATAATGAAGATGGATAAAGTCACACATAATTCAGAGTATGCGAAAAGAAATACGATTAAATTTAATTGGAATAAGGGATAATAAAATATTCGTGATGAAAGGCTGCTGCTGACGCGTCCGAAAGCTCGAGAGATCTATTTTGTTTGCGATTTTACCAGTGTTTAACCTCAGGTATCTAATTAAATTTAGTTAATATGTAAATGCACACCTATTTAGAAAGAGAAAATATTAACGGTCTCCTGTGGCCATCATGCGCAATCGCTTTGATAGCTGCTAAAAGCGATTAGGTATCGCAGTACTGTTTCAGGAATTCCGCATCAAAAATCAAAATTTCTTCCTGTCAACCTGTACATATAAGCAAATTACATATAATACATTAAAAAATAGTTACATGCCTTGAATTTGCAATAAACGTTTACAACAAATCTGTAACAACAAATGGGTGACAAAACATCTGTATTACAACAAATCTGTAACAAAACATTACATATCCAGGTGATTAGGGACATGTCAGAAACAGATCAAGAAAATTATTGATATACAATGTGCCCATGAGAAAGTAATATAAAAACATAAGGAACCGGAATAATAAGGACATGGAGGGGAAAAATTAACCAATTAGTTAAACAGTAAAACATTATTTACATGGAACATTTTTGGCTTTGTGTCTTTTCTGCTCCTATCTGTATCATTCATTCAAGTAACATTCAAATTGGAATTTCTGATATTTAATTGTAAGTCGTCTTAACCAAGAACATTGCGTTTTTATAGCAACGCCTTAAGTTAGGTTCGTTTTTACAGATTATATTAAATTTTAATAATCTTTTATTTCTGAGTATCAGAGTATTTTAACATTCATTTTACTCACAGAGAGGTATTTTTTGACAAATTGTTTGATATAAAAGTGAAATGTAATAGTTTATATTATAATTAATATTGGCCGAACACATCGGCGTGAATTTATAAGGGCCCGCGCACCCCCCCCCTACCAATAATGTTAAATTAATTGCAATTTTACGTATCTACTGCAATGTATAAATAAATTTATATAATATGTACTTGGGGCTAAGACCGTAGCCACGATTTAATTTCGGGGGGGAGATCCAAAAAGTTTTATAAAATATCGAAAAAAAAGGTATCACCTTTATCGTAAAGAAGAAATATAAATAAAGGTCAGTGGCGCAGGAAAGAGGGGATCAAACCTCCATTAGGTATCAAAACATTATTTACGCTAAGACGGCATCATATAATTTTCTTCAAAACCACTTAAGCCCCATGAGTTTTGAATTGCTGCGCTACTGAAATAGTTCATACAAAAATAAGTGAGAAAAAAAACAATTTTGTCTCCAGACCTCACTCAAATTTTTACTTAATAGTTTTGCCATCAAAACTTAATTTTACAGAATGCCCCCTCCCGCCCTCTAAAGAATGTGGTTTTTTTTTTCTTTCTTAAAGTATTCTCAAACTAATGGTTTGCGAAACAAGACCTTGTGGTCAGGATTTTGACAATTCAAGATTTGAGAATTTTTTCACACCTTTTCTCAAGTTTGACAAGTAAATAAATATTGGCCCTATATACTTTTGGTCCTGTTACAAATTTTGTTTCGAGGGGACCGGTCCCTAAGACCTGTGGATACGGATGCAATTTATATATAGAAAATAAGTGAAATGGTGTATTTTTAAAGTTAGAGATAAAATTATAACAGAAGGTATCAGATGGTAAAGCTTAAAGCTCTTAAGAACAATACATGACTATTCGAAACAACTTTTCATTTTAAATTTAAAATTATAGTTTTAATTTGAGAAATTAGTCTTACCCATACTTATCTCACTCAAAATAAACTAAATCCATACCGCCATGTTCGATTCAAATAGAGCATCTAGTGAAAGAGAAATATAAAATTAGATAAATCGTGAATCTGTACGGTGGGTTCAGTACTCAAAGTTATCTTCAGTAAGACTGAAAAAGAAATAAAATCTTAAACAGCTTGAACTCCCTACTACTGAACCTGGATAATCACCCGAATGTAATTTAAGCACTGATTGCGAGTCTCATCTCAACCTACATAACTTTTTTCATACACTTGTAATTTCAATGTTATGAAAGCCTATTTAAAAACCAACAGTGATGTAAAAATTAAGTCGGTTTTTCGGAGACATGACGTGCTGAAAACAATAAACGCTACTGGCATTGAACGAGTTAAAATGAAATCGGATGAACGTTCTTGGAAAACCTTCACCACAAAAATACTACGCAAATTAACCGAAGACTTCTTTTGAAAAATTATGGCTTATTTTTTCAAGTTTTACATTCCACATATATATCATCTGAGACAGAGCAGATGATCGAACGTGACTTTTTAACCACAACGTGGCTTGCTGAAATTGAAATCCATTCCAGTTAGCTGGAATGCTACTTCCGTATGACCACAAGGTTACTGAGTTTGAACCACCTGAAAGCATTATCAAGACACATGTACGTATGGCGTGACGTTGCAACACGGCACAAAAATGCAACTGTGAATAACACAGCTTTTCCTTTAAAATGATGTTAAGCTTTAGCCAAACGAATTCGACTGATTCGTTCGCTGATCATTCAAATTATGAGTTTCATATTTTTTTCGAAACCTGGAGCTGGCATATGTTTAACTATTTGTAGGGAGAGATGTAGCTCAGAGCACCACCTTCCTTCACACATGTTGTCATCTGTGCTGAAGGGAACTAGACTTGGGGAAGAGTATAAAAATGAACCAATCTCTGAAGATATTCCCCGCCTTAAAATCGAACATAAGCCTAGAAGCATACATTTTTTTCACTTAGAATTAAGTTTTATTCAGTTAATTATTTTAGCATTTAGGAAAATGGTCTTTTACTTATAAACTGGATTGCATTTAATGTATAATAATAAACATAAAAACATAAATAATAAACATAAAAACATAAATAAACATAAAAAACATAAATAATAAACATAAAAACATAAATAATAAACATAAAAACATAAATAATAAACATAAAAAACATAAATAATAAACATAAAAACATAAATAATAAACATAAAAATATAATAAAAATAATAAACATAAATAATAAGGCATAATAATAAACTCCCTTTTTCATTACTATATATTTAGAACTTGTTATTAAACGCATTATATAAAATTGAAGAAAATCGATCATTAAATCGAACCACAGATCACTCTTACTTCCTGATGTCTTTCGTTAAATTTGTTTTTCCAAATTTTTAACTGCACGCTCAACTCCTAAACTCGTAAAATGCAAACTAGACTAATTTAGTTGAAAGAATGAAAAATATCAGAAAAAAGGGATACGATAGCTGAGTAACAAAGGGATAAAATGGTGCTTTTTACAAATATCGCATCATTCAAATAAATACTACAATCGCCGGATCGCTTTATCTGCGTACATTGCGACCTGCACGTAAAACATGCAGCTCGTTAAAAACCACTGGCCCAGTAGTACACGTATATATTAATTATTATTATTATTATTGTATTTTCGTTTAACCATAAAGTTTCCTGCTCGTAGGCGACAAATTTAACTTATTTTATCTTGTATGGATATGGCGCACCCAAGACCGTAGCCAGGTTTTAATTTCGGAGTGGGGGGGGTCAATAATTTTTACAGCATGTATCGACACAATCACAGCATGCAAGACCGTAGCCAAATCCCATTAAAAATTTAGTTTCGGGTGGGGGGACCGGGGCCTAAGATCGCTCCCACTGAATACGGGCATGCTTGGGACCCGCAATAATTTTGAATCTATGTTGATAGCCTCACATCAGGGCTGTAGCGAAGCCGGGGCCAGAAGGGGAGTGGCCCCAGTTGCCCATGCTTGTGTCCCAATTGCCCCATCGAGCTATTTATATATATATATATATATATAGAGAGAGAGAGAGAGAGAGAGAGAGAAATCCTGATATCCTGTGCCCCATATGCTCTTTGCCTTGCCCCTTCATCCTGGTTACAGGACTGCCTTACATGCCGTTGTAATTCTATAGATATGCTTAAATACGATTTAATATGAAATACGAAATACGAATTTAATGTGAATAAATATGTGCATTTTTATAGCCTGTTGATTTAGGCAGTGCACCTGTAGTTCTTACCAATGTTGTCGACCTCGCTGCACTGTGTGTATTTGTATAAACGTATAATGGTTCGCGAGTCATGTGGCGTCGTCCATCCTAACCCAGATGATTCATAGTACAGTCTTAGGACGTTAAATATAACATATTATTTCTTTTTTAATATTAACATTCATAATACACTTACTTTAAGCATACCTGTTATCACAGTTTTGTTTTACGTAATTTTTTTTCACTTAAATTGACGTCAAATAAAGCTTTTACTCACAAAGTGAAGGAAAATTAATCAAGCAATAATGTTCTTTATTAGCTGATAATTATACAAAAAAAAACCCCAAAAAAACACGTGGTAAAAGAGGTCAAAGATTTTTCATATAATCCAGCTAACAAGGGAACCCCTTTCGCTGTTCACTGCACTTAGAGGTAAGACCTATAGGAGATGATAGTATTAGACTTCCTAATCACAAGTATGTAATCATTTGTCTGCAAAAATGACATGGCAATTTTTTATGAATATTTGAAGTCCAAAAATTACTTTTTTCGCCAGGTTTAATATTTTTTAATCGCACTGTATGTGAGCAAAAACAGGTTTGAAGTCTGTAAAATTATGAAGGATCATCGTATTTAACGGATAAACAAAAATTATGTCTCAACTAATCCAAACCGTGTAAAAAAATTAATATGAAAAATGAACTTTTAGAATAGATACTTGGCGAAATTGAGGACAATTTTGAAGGCTACTCCAGGTTTTCGTTCGAGGTAGTTATTTCGTATTATCGCAGCCCATGTCAAGTTTCTTTTACATTTCTTTTTCCAAAATATTATCTCATAAGGAAAAGAAGCACATGAATACATATAAGCATGCATACATGAGTATAAATAAATGAAATGTATGAATGAATATATGAGTATTCATATATGAGATGCGTATTAATATATGGGTATTCATATATGAGACACGTGAATATATGAGTATTCATATATGAGATGCATGACTATACGAGTATTCATATATGAGATGCGTGAATATATGAGTATGAATAAATGAAATGTATGAATGAATGAATATATGAGTATTCATATACAAGATGTGTGAATATGTGAGTAAGAATAAATGAAATGTATGAATATATGAGATGTATTAATATATGAGTATCCATATATGAGATGTATGAATATATGAGTATCCATATATGAGATGTATGAATATATGAGTATCCATATATGAGATGTATGAATATATGAGTATCTATATATATATGAGATGTATGAATATATGAGTATCTATATATATATGAGATGTATGAATATATGAGTATTCATATATGAGTATCCATATATGAGATGTATGAATATATGAGTATTCATATATGAGTATCCATATATGAGTATCCATATATGAGATGTATGAATATATGAGTATGAATAAATGACGTGTATGAATAATGAAAAGTTGCTATATTTACACAACCTGGATGTGGTCATTGCATATCACATGCTGTTGCAACCATGGAATTTAAAAAAATTGTGAACAAAACTTAATAGTAGGCTATTTGAAAATGCATTTATTGTAATTAGAAAAAATGTGAACAAAATTTCATGAAATGTATTTTATTTCATGAAGTTATGTAACCATAAATTGTGGATTAATTGTTGAATTATGCTCTTTATTTAAAAATGAGAAAAATTAAACTGTGTACATCTCAGGAATGTCGTAAAAGTGTTACAGTACAAAAAAAGAAAAGAGTGAAGCAAAGCAATTGATCACAGTGGGCACATTTTAAGAATGACAGATTTTTGCAATTATCTCGGCTACAATTGTTGTATTCAATTTCAAAAGAAATTTCCTCAACATTTTTGAATTTTCCGGGATCATGATCGCTATAACAGCACCTAAACCAAGCATATTGTAATATAGGGCGATATTTTTTAGACTGTAATTGATTGTGAACCAAAGAATGCATTTTTATTATCTCATTTCGATGTCGTATGTCAATATCCATTTCATCGATTGCTATTCTGTTGATTATTTTTTTGTACAAATTTTTTATTGTCGAAAGAAATAAACATCCAGCGGTTGTATGAGGGATGTTGCTTTGGGGGGTATTTGCAAGGATATACAATTTTCCGGAAAATCTTAATAAGTGTTTGGGTCTGTACTACCTGTCCATGAGTTTAGTAAAACACAGGAAGGAGGAGACATGATGGGTTTCATACAACATTCTACCCACTTTCTCATTTTGATTTTGTCCATTTTTTCCGACTTGGAGCATGTAATATATAAGTTTGAAGGTTGAAATAAATTCGTTTTGAAACGTTGTTAATCGTTGAACAGTCGGGCCAAATGTTTCCTCAGCTTCTCTTAAACAAAGTAACATTTTCCCTGTCAGTTCCCCATTCATTGATATTATTGGCATTATTGTATATGAATATGTTCTACCAAAATTAGACCCTATTAAAGAAAATGTCTGTTTTTCACCTTTATGCGATAGCTGCCTTTAATTTGGAAGAAAATAATTAAAACCACTTTGATCAGAGTTAAAAATTTGTTGGGGGATAATATTAGCAGTAACATTTCTCGTTATCAAAATAAATTCTATGGCACTATCTTCTATATTACCCATATTCTGGGTGTATATTTGAGTGATATATTTTGTTACTTTCCGCGCAACTATTTTGTTTTGGCTCTTAAAATTATCTATAAAATTATCGGAACATTTAAAATCCTCAAATCCTAACTCTTGGGATTTCAGGATCGCCCATCTTTTCAAATCTATATCATGAACAGGTAAATAATTTTCCCTAGCTTTTGTAAATCTGGCTAACATTTCATTTTTTATTATTTTATACTTTTCTATATTTGTGCCCATATTTGATATATATTTTCTAAACCTCGAAATATAAGTAGGGTATTTTACTGTTGGATATCTCCTGTTTGTTTTCTGGAATTTATTTTTTTGAAAACTCTCAGCCTGAACAACTCTCAGCCTGACAACTCTCAACTGAACAATTGTTTGCATAGTAAAAGGTTCATTTAACGTTTTTTAGCACAATATAACTTAAAAGTTAAAAAATCGACGACCATTGGTCGTCCTAAACGATCGTCGATTTTTAATTTTTAAGTTGTATTATTCTAAAAAACATTGTTAAATAAACCTTTTACTATCTGTGCACGGTGTTTGTCGTTTCTTCGTCTACAATTGTTTGCATATTTTCTAAACTGAATTCATTTGCCAATTGATCGCCCTTTACAGTACAGTTATAATATTCGTCACCGACTATACTAATATCACTTTCTTCGTCGATACGGAAATCACAATTGTCTTCAAAATCTAAACTGATATTTTCACTGACATTGTTATTAAAAATTATGTTTTCGATTTTCGACAATACTTCCCGACTTTCCTTAAGTTCTTGATCAGTTATTAACGACGGAAGCGTGTCGTATTTATTAACGACCAAATTCAAAACGGATTGAATTATGTTCACTATATTTTTCATTTTCTCACAATCGGAAACTCGTACAACTATATTGACGTTACACTTGCGGACGAGTTTATATAGCTAGTGGAATGCGAAACTTAAATGTCCCGCCAACTCTTCAAAATTGTCGCCAAATTCGCCAAATATCTATGCTAAAAGTTCATTTTTCATATTAATTTTTTTATACTGTTTAAATTAGCTGAGACATAATTTTTTATTTTTATCTGTTAAATACGATGATCCTTCATAATCTTACCGACTTCAAACCTGTTTTTGCTCACATACAGTGCGATTAAAAAATATCAAACCTGGAGTAAAAGTGTCATTTTTGGACTTCAAATATTCATCAAAAATTGTGATATTATTTTAGAAGACAAATAATTCACATTCGTGATCAGGAAGTCAAGCACTATCATCTCCCATAGGTCTGATCTCAAAGTGCAGTGAACAGCGAAAGGGGTTCCCTTGTAAGTTTAAAACATCGAGATCAAATGGAAGTTAAATATAAACATTTTTTTTATCTACAACTATTCGCCATAAATTTTATAACATCGATAAAAATTTATTTACGCCAGTTAAATATTGCCGCCGTTATCGGTAATCTTTAACATTCATAGTTATCGGATATTTATATCATTATCAGCAATAATATGTGAGGGCAAATAGCTTACTTTTTTGACTGGTTTATCTTTCTCGTATAACGGACGGAAAACACACAAGTTTCCGAGATTTCGATTCTGGTTTCCGCGTTTCAAGCCAGCTTGTTTTGCCCTATAGGGAAAGAGAGGTGAAAGAAGTTCACCAGATAAGAATGCAAAAACAACATTGCTTTCTTTATCCCTAAGGCCTATCAAAGCCGATGTGACCATGATGACGAATCGTGTATACCGTGTACAACCTTTCAATACAGTGCGAACGAAAAATCACGTAACCGTGCCAGAGTTCCATTATGTTAATTATGCTAATTATAGGCTTACTTATGTTGTGATTAATATTCAGAATTTTCTTGGTGATCGACCAGTTTCAACCGGTTTGTGGCCACCAAAATCACCGGATCTCACGCCATCGGATTTTTTCCTGTGAGACTATTTTAAAGAAGGGGCGTGCCGGATTTGGATGAAAAGAGGCTATAGATTACTCTGTTTGTCTATAAGTCCCCTCCCCCTATATCTCGCTCTCACTACCAAACGGAGGTGGGGAAGAGTGTTTTAAACAAAATTCTCAATGAAGCTGAGGATGACGACTGGTGTTTAAAATTTCGCAATTCATAATTACTGCTTTAAAGGACGAAAGATGACAGGGCCATACTCAGGAGCGGATTTAGAGGTCATTCAAGGGTGGCGATTAATGACGATTTTTGGAAATGATACCTCATTGGACCTTTACCTTGTATCTTTTCAATGTTAAATTTTCATTCAAGGTGGGGGAAGATTTCCCCCCTGCACCCCTAAATCCGCCACTAGCCATACTAAGGGTGTGGCAAACTAGGCGATCAGGAATGTGCAAGTGTCAAGACCACATAAAGTGGTTGTGAAATAATGGAATTTCTTTTAATATGACACAAAGCTTATTAGAGGTTAAAAACAGACCAACGCACCTGTAAATATGTCTGAGCCTTTGAAGCACCTGTAAATATTAATTAAATATTAATCACGACAGCTACTAAACTTCTGAAGGGGTAGGAACATGTATCCAGAAAGAAGGTGGCCATTTTGAATAGTAGCGCAGCAATTCAAAACTCATGTGGGGGGCTCAAGTGGCTTCAAAGAAGATTATGTGATGACTAAAACCCGGATTTTCATGCATAAAATTTAGCCCAAATAATATGCAAATATGCTCAAAATTATTACAAAATATGCAAGTGCATAGAAATTTGGACCCTACTCATAAGCGATGTTTCGAAATGTATAAAATGACAATTTATTGAAACAGTGCAAATGTTCTTGAAATTATTGCATAATATGTACTGAAATGCATAAAAAATATCACTTTGTTACGTCCTTGAATATGATTATGCACAAAATTAATACAAAATACAAGAAATGTAAGAAATACGTACAATGTTTGAAAACATTGCGTCATAAGCATTAGCTTGGGTCCAAGGACGCCGGAGCCGTGAAATTTATTGGGGAGGGGGGGGCAAAAGGCCTTAAAAAAATGGAAATTTTCTATCTCACTTCTTTAATTTTATTATTTTTTTTTTCCAAAGAAACTCGAAACGTAACGGGAAGGTAATGGTACTCCCTTACCTATACTTGCCAGCGCCCATAGCTGATGGCAAATATTACACTTGGTCTTGACTTTGAAAGTATTACGCATATTGAGAAACATCATCACAGAAATGTGAAGACTCATAAAATTATTTTTTTCTAACTTTAATATTATCTAATTATATCAGTTGTAATGAAAACATATTCTGTAGCATTTTTTTTTTAAATTTTTTTTAAATTTTTTTAAAAAGGGACAGCCTTTTTTTTAAAATAATAATAAAAAAGAAACATTAAATTAATCCAATTGATTGAATTACAAGCGGATTAGAAAAATGCACACTTTTTGAAAATTTTATGAAAATTTTGCAGAAATATTCAAAATATGCGCACAGAGAGATTTTAAAGTATTAAGTAAGTAATATTTTGGTCATTTAACCCTCCCCCTAGTAAGCAAAAATTAACATTGGCTAACATAGGAAAATAAGACCAACGGCAACCCCTCCCCACAAGGTGCTTACGTAATACTTGAATTCTCTCAGAAGCGAAATATGCAGAAATATGCAAAAACATGCAAGTGCATAGAAATCCAGGTCTTTGTGACGACCTTATAGAAAATAATGTGTTTCGATTTCCAATAGGGAGGGGGCTTGAGCCCCCCTTTTGCTACGTCACCGATTTTGAATATATGCTGTAATCATCTTTGGCACCGAACATCGTGATTTATCATTGCATTCTGTGTAAATAGCAATGTGATTTATTTATACGCCGTATTACTTATTGAGAAACGTACATTTCTCAAAAATATGGGGGAGGGGGGGGGGGAAGCACATTTTTTATACATTTTTACATTATAAAATATGTAAAGAAAACTTCTTGGATTATTAATATCTGCACAAAGGGACCACTTTTTCGCATTCAATCTCTGGGTATTCGCATCGCATTTCTTGTGGAAAAAAACACAGCACAGCTTGGAAATCTTGTGAGAAAAACTATATACCTATACGAAAAAAAAACGTATTCGTTCCTATCAAAATTTCCACACTGTGCACAAAGCATGGATTCATGTATATAATGCTATATTTAATATACTTATTGTGCAATTTAAATATTTTATTAACCATTCTTCAAAGAGAGAAACCTTTGCTTTTCGTTTCAAATAAGTGTTCCAAATTTGTAAATAAAAGTTAGGCCATTATTACACTCAACTCCTGAAATACTTGAGCATTTTAAAAAGAAATTCCGTTAATTGCGGCTATTTTTCAAGCAGAAAAATTACGTTAGAAACGGAGTAACCTCTAGTAGAATTGGACGTGTCGTAGACAGATAATATTTTCCCCCTCCTAATTACCTTTACCTTCTTATTCGTAGTACGGAAGAAGTTTGTGAATTAGAGGACAAGCAACTTCGCATACCAGTGTGGAAAGACAAGTGCAAAAAGCAAAAGCCAGCTTGTAAACCGCGATGCCACGTGGCCTTGGCGATAACTTCCTGGGTTGACTAGATTTCTAAACGAAAAACTGTGGCGCTGTGGTGAATGAACGCCAATGCAGAATAAACCTTCCGTTCTCCAGTATCTCAGCACTTTCATTTTCCGCATATCATTAGGTAGTCGCTTGTGCGCTATCTTAATAAAGATTTTGTAGAATGAAGTCGTATTTCAGCTATGGTTATGCTGCTGTGGCCCTCATAGTTTTCTGTGTTGGTGTTTTGGGTACTGTCCCAAACGAAAAGGAAGGTACTGTGTGTCATTTTGTTTAAAATAATCATTGAATAATTTTTTTTGTAATTTTTTAGAAAGGAATTTTATTAATATTATATTAGTAATATTATTCATTTCACGGTATTTGAGTCATAACTTTTCTATGTAAATGTAATTAAACGTAGTTTATTTGACTGACGGTTTTAACTTTACATTAAATTTTAATTAAGAAATGTTCATTAAACGTAGATATGACTACTATTTTTTACTTTAATGAATTGTTTTGTATTTAAACATTTGTGTACCGATACACACACTGTGGTAATTTCTAAAACGAAGTCAAATCGGAGACGCAGGCGCCTTCTCATTCCATCTTATTGAGTCCGTCCAATTCCAGAAAGAGAACTTTCGTTCGTGGTGCGGACGTTACCGCGAAATGATTGCCTCGTCTCTGGCAATCTAAGCAGTTCTGTGACTTAAACACGAAAAAACGTCTGCGTTAAACTGAGTCTTGAGCGACAAATTGGTACCATTTTTTATATTTCTTCGTAACATTTTAACAAATAAAAGCGAAGCTAATGGGCAGGGGGGAGCTCACCGAAGCCCGTCTCCGGTACTTTTTTATTTTTGGCGATTATTTAAATATTAGCCAGAACCCCTAAATAGACGCTGTCATGAAAAAGTAATGAATTTGAGATTAAGGTCAAGCATTTTGTTGTCCAGAAAAATGGACATAAACAATTGATATGATTTATCGATTCTTTTGCAGCCATTCGATTTTTTAATCGATTTATCATAATATTAGGGCTCCTTCACTTTTTTTTTGTTAGAAATTAAGCCCTGATAATAGGACTAGCCGAAAAAAATTAAAACCAGCCTAAAAAAAGCGTATTTTTTTTTCTTTTTTGATGTATAATAGGATTTTATTTTTTATGATATTTATGTAAATGTGTTTGATGTAAAGGAACTGCCGAAGGATTTGTAGCACTGGAGGCTCACGTGCTGAACGTTAATGAGGATTGCCTAAAACGGTCAATCATTGTTCGACCGATTGATGCTCCCTATTATTGAAAGGAATTTTTTAAGAGTTTCGGATTGAAAGAAAGGCTGATGGAACAAATTTACCAATCTACTTGGCTAGTGTGCCGTATAGTCCGTGTCTTTAAAATGCGAGTATTTTTTCAGTGTGTGTATTTGGGGCCTTTGGGTTGGCCAATTGGGGCCCCAAATTGGCAAAGTTTATTATACAGGGTGGGGCGAAAGTAATTGATGGAATTATTTTTGTAATACCTTCCGAAAGAAATCAGAAATTAATTATAATCAGTTCAATTCAATTATTTATTATCATCAGATATTATCATTCAGATTAATCATCAATATTATTTAATCAGATATTAATTAGAAATGATAGTAAAACCTCCCCAGGCCGTAGTTAGACGGATTTGTTGCAGGAGGGCAGAGAACTCTGAAAGTTACGGGGAGGCTCAGAAAGCTACAGAGAGGGCTTAAATTCGCAAAATGTTTTGA
This sequence comes from Dysdera silvatica, assembly GCA_006491805.2. Lineage (NCBI taxonomy): Eukaryota > Metazoa > Arthropoda > Arachnida > Araneae > Dysderidae > Dysdera > Dysdera silvatica. Next base: position 260,621,428 of record QLNU02015360.1, on the reverse strand, counting down.
TGTATTTTATTAATATATTTAATAATACTAAATATATAAGTAGACTAATATATTTAACGTTAATAAATAAATTTCTTAAAATAAATTTTGCATTAAGAAATAAATTTTAGTATACCTCTCTATAATTTCCCCAATCCTTATTATAAAGTATATGAAGATTCAAACGTATATAAAAAAACACGTTATATACACAAGATCTACCGTAGAAAGCTATTTTGAATACATTTTTAACGTCAAAGAACAATTTCCATTGTCATGTACAATTTCGTACAAAACAAAAAATTTAAAATAAAATTCTACAAGAGTTCACTTTTTAAAAAATATTTTCGGGGGGACTCAACTATGAACCAGCCTAGCTACGGCTCTGAACCTCTCTAAGGCGACCACCGTCGGTTCCGTAAAAAAACGGTTGTTGAGAGAAGTAATCGCTGAATGAAGGTAAATTTAGCATTTGGTCTATGGGATAGGGAGAAAATACTTTTTCCTGAAAAAATGGTTAAGGGGGATGGCCATTGAATAGAGGTGGTCGTTAAGGGAGGTTTTACTGTATAGTTCATTTATTGCTATTTTTTGCATTAAGTTTTGGAAATTATGTCTGACAAATGTGCGTCATGATTTTGAAAGCAAGAATGGGGGCCATTTGCCTAGTTTTTCATGACCTTTTGAAGAGTTTCGGGCAATTTTGTCTCTGATATTGTTCTTTAGGTCCTTGAAAGTTTGAAGCTTATCAGCAAACGCTCTTTCTTTTAGGGAACCCCACAGAAAAATCTGGTGCGGTTAGGTCGGGATGGTTACCTCAAATCGCCTTTCTTAGAAATTGAGATTTGCAATTTTTTGCCTCACAAGTTGCATTGTTGCCCTTATGTGGGCCGTTCTACCTTTGCATAATCTAATCTCCCAAGTTTTATCTGTAAAACAAACAAAAAATACTAAAGAAAAACTGACAAAGTTATTTAATTTTTAAATCCATCAGTTACTTTTGTCCCACCCAAAATGTCAGAGGAACAAATTATGTTATTGAAGTTCCACAACGGGGCCCCCCTTAAAACACCGGACACCTGGGCATTTGCCCCCGCCTCAATATTCTATTGAAGTTAAATCCCCTTTTATATATATCGCACCCCTGCTTCAGAAGTGACACAAGTCAAAATCTGTCAGTTTGCGTTTTGAGTAAATTTTAAATGACGTAACACTGAATGAACTATTGTCAAATACACATACACACACACACCCCGTGGGCTTTTAAATTTCTCGCGGAAACTATTGAAAGGTTGGATGTATCGTTTCTTTTGAAGACAGATAATCATTACTTAATGACGATTTTCTTCGCTAGGATTTGAAAATTTTTGAGTTGTCACTTCTGAAGCGGGTGTATGATATATGCATCAGAGGCATTATCTTCAAGAAAATAATGGGGTCGGGCGCCATACGAGTACTAGGTTGGGGGGCTGAGAAAAATTACCTTCTCATAGCTATCAAGAATTTTAGTGAATGTACAAAAGACCAAAACGCTACAAAAATAATTGATATTGCTTGACAATTAGTAATGAGCTAAAAAGTACCTTATTTTAAAATGTGACTGTAAAACTTTTGAAAGTAAATGCATAGCAGGTTCGGGCGAATCAAATTTTTAAACGGCTAGGGAGAGGGATCGAGCCCCTTCCCCCCCCCCCTATGGACGCCCATGGAGGCGGAGGCAAATGCTCAAAAGCCAGGTTTCTTAAAGGGGCCGAGTGCGGAACTTTATTAACTTAACAAAAATTTTCTTCGAACGTTTCACCATCTAATCACGCCATAACATCGGCGCTGGTATCACTACGCCAATAAACGTTGATTTATATTGTTGTTTAATTTAACAAAATTTATTAGACATATTTTGTAAGGGGGGGGGGGGCGATCTGCTAAATTGCCTAGGGGCTCATAAATTCTGTTCCCAGCCATTGGTTGAGCAGGTAAACCCTAGTCCGATTTATTTTCTTAGGTTTGGTTTTCAGGTTCAAACCGGGGATGGGGGATCTTTGTCCTCACCCTGTAATTTTATTAAAAGGAAATGCCTAGTGATTTAAAAAAGTAAACGATGTATATCAGTTGCTTGATAATTATTACGACTCTACAGACCTATAGTTCGTTCACGGAAAACTGTCAGATGGGAGGGCATCATTTCAGAACTGTTTTTTAGTGAACGTTTGTCTGCGCCAAAAACCAGTTCAGGAGGGAAGAAATTAACGTCCTGCCCTTTGCTATAATCTGCTAAACCGTTTGTCAGATCAGCTCCCGTTATTTTCTAACTGTACCATTTCACTTCTTGTGGTAAATGAACTATACGTTGGTGTAAAAAAGATTAGACCAGTTTCCCTCTCCTTGCCAATATAAAGTTCAGTTTTATCGTTATGGCGACAGAAAGAAAACACGAACAATGGGAGTTAATACACTTTACATGTTACATCTTTCACTCCCGACTATGTTCTACATTTTCTTTTATCTGTTGTCCGACAATTTGGGAGCATTCAGCTCCTACAAGTATTTTTGAGGGGCCGAAGGGATCTGGGGCCCCTTAGAGGTGACGTCCCTGTTACATATTTTATTTATTGCGGAAGTGTTTGAAAATTTAAGAGTTTAAAAAAGGCTCCCAAAATGATTGAGTTAGGGCCCTCTGAATGTGTTACGATGGTCGTGATGCATTGTTTTCTACTAAGCATAAGGAACCGACTTATGCGCTTAACGCATTGTAGGTTTAGATGCAACCCTACCTTGAGTCTCGCAAATGCAGTTCATAGCGTAAAGGCTCTTTCACACACCTTACAAGGGAACTACCCCGAGTGGGAGTCCTAACTGAGAATTGAGACATATTGCAATTTATAGATTTTAGACCCTTAATTACGAATCCGAAGTCCTTTGTCAGTGAAATCCATATATTAATTTTTAATTAAAGAATAAAATTTTCAAAATTCTCACAGATTCAGGTGTTTGGCGAAATATGTGTAAGAATTGGCGATGCTTTTATTATCGTTTCAAAACTAGTTTGCTTTTTCGATAGAAAATAAAGTTTAAAAAGAAAATCCATGCCTTTTGTGAAAGCAAGCAGAATTATCATTTTAGATAAATTAAACTTCAAGTGCACTTTCTCTATTTATAAAAAATAATACCACAAAATTTAAAAATTTGTATAATGTGCATACGATGTGAAAATCGAAAGTAAAAATTTAAATATGGGTTTGTTTCTAGCAGAATTAGTTAAAAAAAATAATTAAACAAGACTGTCATGAAAATAGTACTGAACGAAAAAACGTTCAAAACATAACATTTTGTTACAGTGAGTGCATTTTCAAAACGAGTGACTCTTACATAATGAAATGTTATAATGAATATTATCAACTGGAAGGAAAATGTTTCTACATGATTAAGGGGTCTCACGACTGTCAAGCAAGCAAAAATTGACTATTTTGAAGGGAAATTCAAACCTCTATAAAACACTTACAACTAATTTTGGCATAAAGAATTTATATTCTAATATTATATGAATTTCTGTCTTTATGAATATATTACTATATGTATAATATCTAAATTGGTTATTTAAATAATAATTTTTTTTAATGTTAAGTATTTACACTTTTTTCAATTCATGTAAGTTTTGCGCGCATGATTAAAAAAACTATTTTCGCCAAAACTAATAAATTTCTATAGCAAAATAATAGTTATATACATAGATTTGTTTTGTTCTAGGATCTTTAAAAAATATTAAATAGAAATATTTTTTAATCGAAAATGTTTGTCGCAATTTGAACTTACCATAATTTTTACACATAAAAAAAAAATTTGTTTTCCATAAATATTACTCAGTTGTCTATGATTTTAGTTCAGAATATGCAGTTGTGTCCACACAATATTTGTGAAAAATTTTATACTAATTGAACAAGTAGTTCTTTCTTTATGTTGCGCGCAAGTCCCAAAATTTCGTTTTGAGAAAAACACGTTTAAAGTTTAAATTATAGATTTTTTTAATTAAAAATGTTTTCCTTTATTCAAAACACATCAGCAGCAAATGATGTACCTTCCTAGTCTTTAAGTGCCTCGTTATCAGCTTTTACTTGTCTTTCGTTTTGTCCTCCGTGCATATAATAAGAGGCGTTTTAAATGGCGACTATCATCGAATTACAACTGAAAGACGAAGTGCTACGTCCAGTTTAGAGGCACGGAGGGCAAAACGAAAGACAAGTAAAAGCTGATAATGGATAAGGATATTTAAGTATCGCGCATCACGTAGAAATTCATATCTCCGTAAAAAATTGAAATATCTTAACAAATTTAGTACCAAAATATTAAGAAATATTTATTCTTTCTTAAAAAAAATAACCCCCAAAATCGAATTTTTGAAGCTCTAAGGGTCGTGAGACCTCTTAAATGTTTTAGGATCGTTATCTGAATGCACATATCAAGAATATCGTAACATTGGACGATATTGTTCAGATTGAAGTTGGTTATATATTATTAAAGAGTGCATTTTTAGTATTTCATTTCTATTTTTTATATCAATTTTCATATATCAGCAAGGGCGATTTAGTTTGTAACTTTTTTAACGAACTTTTTAAACTGCCTGAAAACATATATATTGAGTGGTGGAGTAAGAGTTGTTATTTTAGGGGCTATTTGTAAGGTAATGCAATCGCTAAGAAGATCTTCGTATATGCTTAGATCTGTGCACCCTGTCTAGGAATCTAACATGATACAAGAAGGTGGGTGGTGCAAAATAGGAATAATACATGTATCCAGCCATTCTTTCATTTGTAGTTTGTCCATGTTTCTTGATTTTAAAGAAGTGATATATAAATTTGAAGGCTGAAATATTTTTTTTTTACTTTTTCCATTCTTTTCTTTTAAGCATGTTAGCAACTTTCCTTTTAACTCCTTGCTTATTAACAGCGTTGGCATAATTGTGCATCAATGTGTTAATGAAAACTCTGATGGAATTACTGAAATGGTTTGCTTCTCCCCTTTAATAGACAATGACTTTTCATTCGCTATGAAAAAATGAAATCTACTCTGATCGGAATTCAATATTTGACCAGGATCAAGAGTTAATGTCGAATCCATCATGTTTAATATAAATTCCAGAGCGGCATTTTCAATTTCCTCAATATTATGGATATGTGCTGTGGTCAAGTATTTTGTGATTTTTCAAGGAACAATTCCAGCTGTCTTTGTAAAATTTTGGATGAAACGATAACTGCTTTTCAAATTTATTAAATTTAATTCTTCAGCATTATTGAAAGTCCATCGTTTTAAATCCACGTCATTAACTGGAAAATGACGATTTCTGGAATTCTTAAATTCTTGAAGCAACAAAGCCCTAATTATTTCATATTTTCGATTATTCGTCTTTAACTATATTTTTTTAATCTAAATATATAACTAGGATATATAACTTTAGGATAACGAGTTTTGGTTTGAAGGAATTTTCGTTTTTTACAAAAATCATAATAATCAACAACTTTTTCATATTTGTCAAAGTAAATTCGTTTACCAAAATATCATCGTTACTATAATCAGATTCATACGCATAATTACCATAATCGGTTCGATTTTCATTAAAGTCACGAAAATTCAAAGTAAAGTCTTCAGTCACATTATTAATAAAAAATAACTTTCCAATTTTCCAAGCAAACAAATGTTTACTTTCGTCTAATTCTGTAACTGTAATTCTTGAAGGTTTCATGTTGTCTTTTTTCTTATTGATAAATTTAAGATAGATTGAATGATGTTCACGAAATTCTTTTTTTTTTTTTTTAATAGAAAATCAAAAGTGAAATACGGACGGTTTTTATATTTTGATATTTTGACAAAAAACGAACAACTAATAATTTCAGTCTGGCATTAAATAAACTTCTGATTAAACCAAGTTAAAAGCATACCAACTGACAACTCAAATTCTCGCCAATACCTCGATTACCGTCATAATTGCGCCAATTATTACAAGGACTTCATCAAACAGCTCAAATTTGCTCCAATTTGGAAAACTTTAATCGTTAATTAAAAATTTATATGTGGATTTCGCAGAAAAAGGACTTTGGATTCGTAATTAGGGGTCTAAAATCTATAAATTGTAATATGTCTTAATTCTCAGTTAGGACTCCCACTCGGGCTAGTTCCCTTGTTAATATCTTCCAGACGGCTAATGAAATGTTGCTTTCCGTCATGTATACGTATTAGAAGCTAGCTATATAACTTGGCTGTAACTTGAGTATGGACACCCTGTATAATGTAAAATAAAAATATAAAGCAAGATGTGGAATAAAACTGGAACGTTAAACAAAATGTAGTATACAGTAAAGGGATTAAAGGTTAAAATACAGGTTATGATAATGCTAAAGCATGGATATTAGACTGTACTAGACCAAAATTATGTAAGCTTTTTTCAGGAGCTTAAGGCTTAATATCGTAGAGGACGTCAAAAAACTTAGCAGCTTTAATATTCAAGAAATATGCAAAGCAAAATGGTCAGAACATGCATCGTTTTATCATGTATTTCGCATGGTACTGACTGATGTGCAACTTGTGGCAGTTGGCAATTTTATGACACAACTGGGATTGAGCTGAAAGTTTACTGAGGTACGTGCATGAGGTATAGCAAGTGATCTTTCCATTGGTTTAAATTTCAAATTGATTTAATTAACAAAAGTTAATAATAATGAAATAAATTTGATTAAATGTACTTTTCCGAAATTTTTATTTCAAATCACAATTTTTATGCAAATAATTCCAACAAATAGGGAAATATATAAAATACAACGAAAATTTAGCCATTTTTTTATTTACAAAAAACAAAACAAAACAAAAAACACACGATTAGGAAAAGTAGAAAGGAGGGTCGAAACTTCTTCCTCGGTTGATTCATTAATATACAGTTCATTCGTTGAGTTGAATCACCTTTTTCTTCAGCTGCAGCAGGCTTCTCAGACAAGAGACTTGTAGATATGCTTGTTGATAGCGTCAAGCTGTCCTTGCTGAAAAGTTCAGGACTAAAATGTTTGTAATCGCTAACCATTTGACTAATCACAAATATTGGTACAAGAACATCTTTACTTCCATTTGTCTAATGCTAGAGTGCTGGTTCAGATCCTTTGTGCGCTCCCTATTTTCCTGAACCTGCTGAATCTGATGCTTGAATTTTATACCAATGGAAAGAGCACGTGCTGAACTGTGCTTCAGTAAAATTTCAGCTCAATTCCAGTTGTGTAATAAAATCGCCAGCCGCTACAAACTGCACGTCAATCAGTCCCATACGAAATACATAGCAAAATGACACATGCTCTGCCCATTTTTGCTTCGAATATTTCTTAAATATTAAAGCTGCTAAGTTTTTTGACGTCCTCTACAATACTAAGCCTTAAGATCCTGAAAAAAGCTTACATGATTTTGGTCCAGTACAGTCTAATGGATGTGTAATCTAAAATCACACATTATGCAAGATACGTCGATACCATTGTTACTTTAAATTGAGAAGCGTGACTACGAATCGATAGCCAGTTGTTCACACTGAATAATGTATTTTAAGGAACTGTTCCTCGCTCACAGTTGTCCATAACTCAAATCTTATGATCCCAGTAAAATGTTCTGAAATTATCGCTATATTTAACACCTTACAAATTGAATATAAAATCGTACTTCGCAATATACATTAAATGAAAATTAACTAGCACTACGTAAAATACATTAAATATTAAGATCGACAACTACGCTATATAACGTTGATATCAGCGCGGATTTACGTATAGGCTAAAGCGGGCCTATGGGCCCGTGATTTTGGCCCGCAAAGGGCTTGATCATGTCCATCCTCCGAAAGGAATCTTAAGACCCCCAAACTAAATTTGTAATAGGTCTGCAAAAATACGTATATGTATTTACTTGTCACACTTATAAAAAAGGAGGAAAAACTCTCAAATCTTGAATTATTAAAATTCTGACCACAAGGTCTCGTTCCGTAAACCATTAATTTGAGAATACTTTAAAGGAAAAAAAGCAGAAACCGTGTTCTTTAAAAGGGGGGATATTATAAAAAATTAAATTTTGATGGCAAAACTACAAGTAAAAATTTACAATGATGTCTGAAGGCAAAATTGGGATTTCCTCATTGGTCATGATCTATTTCAGCAGCATCAATTCTAAATTCATAGGGAGCTCAAGTGGCTTCAAAGAAAATTGTGATGCGGTCTTAGAGAAAATAATGTGTTTTGATATACAATGGCGGGCTTGAGCCCCTCCCCTTCTTACGCCCCTGATACATTCATATTTCTTCTTTACGATAAAAGTAACACATCTTTATTCTTTATTTTGAAAATTTTTTTGAATCCCTCCGACATTAAATTCTGGCTATGACCTTAGGCTTAATGTTAAGTTTAAACGTTATTGTATTTTCGTTTATTTGCAAATGTGAAAGAAATTTTTATTATTGGTAAACCTGAATATTGAGAAGATGAATTTCAAAGGCAAGCTTGTGATTTTTGACTGAATATCACATTAGGGGCCACATTCTTTAGGGGCCCATTCTATGCTTTTAGCCTAGAACCCATGCGACTTTAATTCGGCACTGGTTGACATTAATTTGGGACGCCCTTAATGGAAGCGCATATGCGATCAAGGAAGTTGACCAGAGACAGGGAAAACATTCCTGATTGATATATTTTACTCTATGCCTTTCACACTCCATTATGTTCAATATTTATTTATTGTTCATCGAGTTTGGGTTATGTACAGGCAGAATCGTACATTGTCTGGTATAGTGTATGGTACTGAAATCTAAATGGTGAAGATTTTCGGTTGGTTTTTTTTCTGCTAATTATGTCGTATAATCAAGAAACCGTAGAAAGTTAAAAAAAATAAAGTTTGGGGGCCTGTGTGTGAAGACACTGACAATGTTTAACTGTTTCATTGTGGAAATTGAGAATATGGGACCCGAGATTCATTGCTAAATACAATGTTGAATTTCAATATCGTGAAACCATTTTAGATATATAGTTAGAGCCTGATTTAGACAGGGGCACACGGGGCAATTGCCCCTGGCCCTCGATTTCAGGGGGGCCCCAAATTTATAACATGTGTCCATAAGCTTTTTTCAAATGATCTTTGTGTCATGTTTTTTTCAAATCCAACTACTTAACTTGACTTCTTAAGAATTACATCACTCTTTACTAATTTCGTCCAAATCCTCTTGTCGCACTAGTCTGTAGCCGATCCACAAATACGAATCTGGAAATTTTCTAATCGTATTGATTAATATTGGAAACACTGTTTGTTTGTTGACATCAGCGAGTTTGGCATACTTTTGATGGTTGGGCAGAAAATCTCAAAGCATCTGCCATCGTCTGCTCTGGTGAGATTCGTCAGTGCATAGAAGAAGAAGTTTTTGATGTAATTATGGATGATGTGATTATGGGAAGCAGAATTAACAATATCTGGCGTAATAATTAAGATATTTGTTTTTCTTGGTATACACGTTTGTATTTAGTAAATGAATTTTGTTATTTTTATCATGTAACAATGTAACGAAGTTACTCATCTGGGGCTACAAAGAGGAAACATAAGGAAGCTCAAAATTGAAAAAGAAAAAATTAAAAAGTAGTGTTTTGAAATTTACATCTGTTATGTCGTCACAATCTGAAGATTGTAAAAAGGATTTAGAAAAATGTGATCAGGATTCAGAAAAATTAACAACGGAAAATAACGACCATGCAATTCCTTTAGAAGTGGAAAATTCTAATATTGATTTTTTTTTTAAATTCGGACACGGCCACATCGGATACAATCACTAGCCATATGGTAGACTATTTTTTCTATAACTCTCCTCCTCAAAACAAGGAAAAAGTATCAGTATTGGAAAAGTCCTTACTGATACTAAAAGATTCTTAACTAGAAATAGTTTTTACCTTGTTAAAAATTATAAAAAAAAAAAATGCCTAGAGATTGGCTTGTATTGTCGGAGTCGACAAAAACTTACTTTATTTGATATGTAAATTGTTAGACAATTCTAGTACTGAACATAATTCTAGTCTCTCAACTTACTCATTCAATGACTGGAAATATGCTACTTTATGACATGAATATGACAACTCATTTTCAAACAAAGAATCTATTTTAAAACTTCCTTCTCGACTAAAATCCTCTCACGAGAATTACTCCAGGTGTCTCCCCGAATCGGTTTCATATTTGGTCAGTAGATAGTACGATGATAAAGTATATATAAAAATAAAATCTGCCCCAATCGACCCCCAAGCAGAGGTAGAAGCCATTGAAATTTGGCGAAATATTGGATTTTTCGCCATATTTGGCGATTTTTCATGAAATTTTATAAAATATCCATTGGTTCATTAAAATCATCAATACTTGTGGTTATGAAAACACCATATCTAACAAATAATAAAGAAAAAAGAATTTCATTTAATTTACTTAATTTATTTTTAATGTTCAGCTTATTTTGTATTTGAGGTGATTTTTGTTGGAAGAAAAAGCAATGGTCAGTATATCAAATATTGCTAAATACTTTTTTGACGTAATACAAAAGAAATATGGCAAAGCCAATAGCTTTGTGAATTATTCAGAAATTCATATTGGGAATGAAGTAATTCCCATTGCCGAAACATTGGTGCAAAGTCCAAATTTTGATTTTAGCAGGGAATTTACTCTCTATATTAATGCCAGAAATGTAGAAATTACTGAAAACATTAGTGAAGACGAGTTAAATGAATTTTCCCCTGATGATAGTATGCGACATGGTTTATCGTTCTACTCACTTGCCTACATGAAATAAGTCGTTGATTTTAAATAGACAGCATCACACAAACGAAAGCGAGTGCATAAAATTCAACATTGTTTTCGTAACCCCAGTCTTAAATATAGACAAATTTATAAGATGAAAAAATACGTCACTAATATCGGAAATAAGATTGAAAAATTGTATTCAATAAAGAAGCATAGTTTTGAAAATTTCAAAATTGCGAGACAGAATTATTTTCCCCTATGCATGCTATTTATCTTTAAACTTGGGTACACAAATATAGTACAGAAATTAATGATGAAAATTTCAAAGCACCTCCCACTTTTATAGTTCATTGCAAGAAACAACGTGGCATTTCTGGTAGAAAAGTAACAAGATTTGTTACAATAGCAAAGTACAAAATTTAGAATATTTGGAAAACCAACCTATTCAGTTTATTCTCTATGTATCTGATATAATGAAAAGCTATTTACGAAATCAGATTTGAAACACAGATCAAAGCAATTTCATCAAAGAAATGACGTCAATGCGAACTCTTTCATTCAAAACAGGTAAACACGTTCAGGGGACCATTCAATCGGCAAATGCAGTTTCGCATTTTTTCACAATACAAAGAGTAATTTCTATGAATGGGACACTGTTGTCAAAATTTTTTCTTATATATCAATAGCTAAAGGATACTTTTGGCTCTCGCGTTTGTGCTACTTTGTTTAACCCTCCAAATGTCGTTATTACATGCACAAAAAGTGAGAAATCGTCAAAATATGCACATAATTTTTTTTATTAGACAACGTCATCAAGCCCACTTCAACAATAAGTGACAAAGTGTTGGTATTATTAGACTGTTGAGGTGGTCGAAAAGGTAAACATGCTGAGTAAACATTTTCTATTGGGAAACACTCATGACAGTTTCTACATATTCCAACAGGCACAACTTCTTTAGTTAGTTCAACCTTATGATGTTTGTCTTTTCCAGCAATAGAAATGTTTTGCAAAACAAAAAGCAACCTTATTATACTTCACTCATAAATGAAATTAACATCCATGAACGAAACAATATCACGAAATTACACTGTTTAATTCAAAACTAATTGTCCGTTTCTGCATTTAATAACATAGTAAAATATGCCTAATGGAAATCACCTTAACCTCTTTCGAAAGAAGTAGTGTTAGAAATGTTGAACAAAATTGCTCCACTCTTCAACAAAATCAATCATGTTATACAGAAAATTGCATAAACAGTGCATTTATTTGTTGTAGTCATTGCTCAAACTTTGTGTTTTTCTCATTTGTTTATGAATTTTCACTCTCATTTTTAGTTTTTTGTAGCAAAGTAAGCTTATACTTCTTATGAATCAAAATTCCTACATTATGTTCTATACAAAAAGGTATTCAATCTTTATTTATCGTCAATACACAAGTTTGGGTTAATTTCTTGTATATTTTTGATCATGCGGGCTATTAGTAATGAATAGCCCAGTCATCACAAGTCAATACATCATTGTCATTCTTATGATTCATATTGTTCATCGTCATATTGTGCATGGTTGTCAGAATTATTAAGTACGCTATTAGGTGATATGAAATTATAACTGGCACAAATGATTCAAATTTTTATATAAATTATCTTACCGTTATTTTTGACACTGAAATGCTTTTTCTATAAACCTGGTAAATGAATATTTTTCAATAGCACTTTAATAGATTAATTTATTAGATATAGTGTGTTTTCACAGCCAGAAGTATTGATGATTTCAGCGAAACGATGGATATTTTATCAAATTTTATGAAAAATCGCCAAATGTGGCAAAATAACCAATTTTTCGCCAAATTTCAATGGCTTTTACCTCTGTTTTGGGGTCGATTGGGGCAGATTTTATTTTTTTTATATGTTTTACCAACGCACTAGCTATCTACTGATCAAATATCAAACCGATCCGGGGTCGACATCTGGAGTAGTTCCCTTGTCAGGGGGTGGACTCTGATATAGCTTTCCAATATCAAAATGAAAAACATTATCGGAGGTCAGCATTACTTAGAGTAGATGCTACTGTAAAATTTTTAGCTTTGAGAGGTGAAAATGAAACCATAGGATTAACTCGTAATGGAATTCGTTTTAGCTTGCTTGGATTTAATATCGCAGTTTGATCCCTTCCTTGCTGGATACATTGAGAAATACGAGAATTCTATGGTTCAGGAAAGTCTAATTATTTGTCTTATACCTGCATTAATGAATTTATAGAGTGAATGGATAAAAAAGTTTTACAAAATAACCGTAGAAGTAATTGCTGCAAAGTACTTTTCAATTATCTTGGACTCTACACCCATTTCGATCAATTATGCTTCATGTTGCGTTACATCAATCCATCTCATGAACATATTAAAAGGTTTGCTAAATTTATTCCGATTCATGAACATGGGTCTGAATATTTAACAAATACAGTTACTGCCACGATAGAGGATATGGGTTTTGACATAAAAACATTACAGGCCAAAGTTATAATAATGTTTCTAACATGGCGGGCCAATATTCAGAATTATAAGCCTGAATAAAATGAAAGAACTTGCTGACTGAGTTGTGCCTTGTTCAGCTCATTCTTTGAATCTCATTGGAGTGAACGCTGTTGAATCAAGAACTGCAGTAACAAATTTTTTCTTCTACCCATTACAAGAATTATATAACTTTTTTTCGGCATCGACATGTATATGGCAGATGTTACAAAAAAAATGCCAGTGAAAATCATCAAAATTTTACTTCAGAAAGTAGATCAAGTACACGTTGGTCTGCTGATGCAGGTGCAACGAAGGTACTAAGAAAAAATTATCAAAAAGTATTTTAAATCTACTGGTTTTCATGCGATATTTTTCATATTTCGACGGTTTTAGGCACTTTAGTACACTTTTGGACAGTAAAAACTATGTATTCTATCCTAAACCCAACCCTGCTGCAAATTAATACTAAAGTTAAATTTAAGCCATCGTTTTTAAAACTGGGCAGTTGAGTATGTTTTGAGAAAACTCAGTTTTAATTAAAGAAAGCTTAATTTTTAAAATTATGTATTAATCACTCCTCAATTTTTTTACACAAACTGGGTCCTATTACATTGGCGGATCCAGCGAGGGGCGGAGGGGGCGTTCGCCCCTCCCCTGTCATAGTTTTTTTTTTACAATTTTTTTTCAAACGCAATTTTACAGGAAAAAATAAAGACGATGAAGAATATTTTATGTGTTGTTTGTTACAAATGTAATGAACAAAAGTCTTACACTGGTGTCCAAATTCTCTAAGTCTTCAAGAAATGAGAGCAAGACTTTTTACAAGACTTTACGAGCTTCTCACCCTTTAAAGCTATGTTTTCAGCAAGTGTTGCGTTAGTTGAAGCGCCGTTAAACTTGCCTTCGAACGCGGATGACAGAAGAGAAACTTTTAATACACACCCACAAAAATATTCATATTGATGTAAATAAAGTGATTGACAAATTTTCAAAGAAACCAAGATGGCTTGACTTTGCACTTAGCTTACTAAACTACACAATAATTTTCAACACTCACGTATAAATATAATAAAAATAAGTAACATAAATTACTAAACTACTCAACTTACTAAACTTAATTTTTTTTAAAAGTTGCTTGTTATAAAAAAAGTAAAACAATTACGAAGTTTTTGCAATTTAAATTTAAACTTGTTCTATTAATTACATTGTAAATTATCGTTTTGGGCCCTGCGGTGGCGCAGTGTGGTAACGCGTTCGCCTAGTACGCCGTTAATCCGGGTTCGACTCCCAACAGTGTACAAAGAACGCTTACTCAGAGATCTCATAAAAAGATCGCACTGCTCACTGTAGTCCGGGGTTTGGTTCCCTAGGCCATAAGAGGTTCGGATTCCTCGGAAAACAGTAGGTCCCGGCGCAGCATGACCATTGTAGTCTTTGAGCCGTAAAACCACAAAACAAACAAACAATTATCGTTTTGGTTATTGTATATGTCTCCTTTACTAGCTTATCCTTCTGTCATACTTAACTATAATCTACCCTAAACAACACAGGCATAGCCAGGGGAAAGTTTTGGGGGTTGTAACCCCCCATTGCAATGAAATTTTGTATATTTAACATAGGAATATATGAGTTGTAGCTCTGTAACCCATCTCATTTAGCCTATAACACCACCTTATGAACTTTCTGCTTACACCTATTTTAAACCATATAGTTTAATTAAAGAAAAGCCCAGCTTTAATTCATTGTTGTAAATTAAATATTTTGGTGAGTATAAAGGAAGGCTAGTAATATAACAACATTTACCTAAACTATTTAACAGTCCAAAACTAAAAAAAAAAATTCCCGGCGAAGGCCCCGAAAACGCCGCCCACGTAACTACATCCTGGATCCGCCATTGCCCTATTATATTTATATGTCGAAGTGTTTTGAAAAGTTTACCACAAGTACAATTTATGAAATAAATCTTAGAAATCTTGTTTCATAAATAATATGATAGAAGAATAACATAATAATAGACGAAGAATAACATAATAATAGACGAAGAATAATTTCATAATAGAAGTCTTATTTCATAAATAACAAAACTATTATTATAGAAGTCATTAATCGCTATATCAAGAACAGTACATCTGTTTCAGATATGTGCATCAAACAACATATTTTAAAATACCACAGTTTATTGTAGACATTTTTGGTGGAGTACTTTAAAAAAAAGTATAACGGTGAATAAATATACCAATACCACTATCGTGATCAAACCATTATTCTATAAAACTCGCAACTTTATTTGGCATGTTAAGGGAGCCAAAGGATTATGATCTGCCCCGGGGCCCGATGTCTAAGTCGGGCTCTGTATACAGTAATTTCTATCATTAATGTTGTTCTAATTAACGGTTATTTCTGTTTAACGACGGTAAGTTCCGACAAATGCTTCATGGAACTACCCACTTTCCGATTAATAACTTTCTCGGCTTAAGCACGTTTTTTCTCCATCTTTTGAACGTCCTTAATGGAGGAGTTTGCAGTAATGTCGTTAATCCGAACTTTTTTCCAACGGCAGCCGACTGACAAGACGTAAACAGCGCAGTATGTGTTGCCAACTAATTATAATTTCCCATAAAGTAAGTGGAATTTTTCCCTTGTCTGTTGTCTGTTAGGCGTGCACGTTTTAACACACATCGAACAGTTATAGCTTACAGTAAATTCTGTAGTAAAGATTCCTGTTACTCCGAAAGTTTGTTTATTCAAACAAACTTCGGTCCTAATTAGTTCGGATTAACGAGACTGTACTGTAATTTATTATCAAGGTCACGGGCAGGAAAGTTTTAAAGGAGAAAGGAATGCACTGTTTGCACGAACGGAAAACTAGCAATTCCTAATATTAGTAGACTCCCTTTTAACCGGCTGTGACGAGACAGGGACTCTGGTCGGTTAATCAAATATAAATCAATCA
>QLNU02015360.1:260590649-260605114 GCA_006491805.2 Dysdera silvatica | reverse complement strand
AAAAGTTAATTACAAAGTTGTCCAGCATCACTGATGCAGTACAAAATGGTACATGAATTGCGGGAATAGAACACGTCAAACGCTAATATGTGGGTATTTGGTTCGGCAAATGTGAACAGCGTATTACTGTATGTCATTATGTATGCTCGATGTGGCCACCGTCGGCCTCAATACACGTTTGTATCCTATAGAGCATTTATTCTCGCACATTCAGTAGCATTGCAGACGTGACGCTTGTACAGGCATTGGTAATGCGACTGCCGACATTGTCCACAGTCGTCGGTTAGGTGTGATAGACCTGTCTTTTGAGATAGCCCCAAGGGAAGAAGTCCAGTGGGGTAAGGTCCGGTGACCGTGCAGGTCAGCTCACACTACCACCCTAGCCAATGACCTGTTGGCGGAAGGTTTGGGATAATAATAATTGTACTTCTGTTGGATGGTGAGGAGGAGCGCCGTCATGTTGGAACCACATGGTTCTCCGCTCACTCAATGGAACATCATGCAAAATATCCGATAGTACGCCATGTAGCAGCTGCAAATATCGACGTCCCGTCGTAGAACATAAGTTTAATGAGTCTGTTGTTCAAAATACCGCACCACACATTAACAGACCACCACCACACCTGATGTCGGACTGGTCGTCTCCATAAAGGATTTTCGAGAGCCCAATAATGTCCGTTGTGTCTATTTAACACCCCGTTGCGGGTGAATTTTGACTCTTCCGTCCAAAGGACGTACACTAAAAAATTCGGCTGCATATCTAAGGTGTTCGTAACGAAGTTTCACCAATTAAAACGTCGCTCAGCATCCCCTGGAACTAGTGACTGCAGCAGTATTCCATAGTAGGGGTGAGCTCCCACTTGCTGCAAGATTTGCCGCACACGGCAGCCTGTTAGGCCACACATCATACCAACTTCTCTTGAACTGCACCGTGGGTGGATCAGAACATAAGCTAAAACGTCCTCTGGTTGCACACTCTGACTTACACATGCGTGGCGACCTGAACGGGGACGAGGTGTAACGTTACCCGTCTCTTTCAGCCGTCGAACCACATTAGTGATGGTTATTGCAGTCGGATGGGGTCCCAAAATAAAACGTACGACATATTGTCATGCACTTTGTCTTGCATTACGACCACATTCCCCATATAACAGCACCATCTCGCAATACTCGTTGTTGGAATAATTCGCCATATAATATATAACTACAGACGTTTAACGCACCGTTTCACTTCTCACACTGTCTTACACTCCTTGCCTGGCCACTATTTTATGCTTACCGATAACGTATGACGTAGCGTACACATTTGCATATCATGCGCTTTGTGACGAGATTGTGTGTGCAATGAAAGTATCGCCCCTACCCGAAGCTTCCCCTCTATGCATAGCTGTACGAAGGGAAAGCTGTCACGCAGGGGCGTCCTGTAGCACTTAAACTTCCTAAATCACGATTTTTGCCCTATTAAGGTGATGGAAAAAAAGTCGTTTCGTACTAACTAGCTGGTGCTTAACAACTTTGTAATTGACTTTTTGCCCTTATCTTGAATAGTTTTCGAGATAGCAACTCTAAGTTCTCAATTTTTCCGCTAGGGGCGCTGCACGCAGTCTCATCTTGTAACGCATAGTCACTTTACTATACCTATACATCACGTTCATACATATAGCTCTCTCCGTTCGACAGTTATCTGCGTGTATAAGGACTTTACTAACCACCCTGTATAAACCGATCAGCCAAAACATTAAAACCACCTGTAGCACACGCTTGGATCCTATCGCTGTGGCTACGTCGGAATAGGCTGTGATGATCTCTGCCATCAGTGAGGTGTGCTCAAGCTACGTCTTTATTCTAGCAGGCACCTACCACTTTCCGATTTATTTTTATATACAGTTTGACACCCTAGATGACATAATTCTGAATCTTTCGGAAAACTGTACGGTTTGACGCGGCATAATCATTGCTAACCATGTACCGTAAAACAATAGTTTCATCCCACCGGCGTACGCATAGGGTTGATTATGGTTGTAACCCCATTGCGATGAAATGAAATGCGCTGCCTTATGTATATATGGAGTTGTAGCTCTATAACCCCCTTATGAACATTCTGTGTGCGCCTATGTATCATCCTCTCACCATATTAGAAGTCTTTGATAATTCCTGTCCTTTACAAAAACATAATGAGATTTCGTGTTAGAAAATGTCTATTTTTACGAAAGCTTACCCAAGTATACACCAAACTTTGTTGAGAAATTATATAGAAATCACATAACTCCACAGAAAAATGCCCTGCGGTGGCGCAGTGTTGTAACGCGTTCTCCTAGTGCGCCGCTAATCCGGGTTCGACTCCCAGCAGTGCAAAGAACGCTTACTCAGAGATCTCATAAAGATCGCACTGCTCACTGTAGTCCGGGGTTTGGTTCCCTAGGCCTTAAGAGGTTCGGATTCCTCGGAAAACAGTAGGTCCCGGCGCAGCATGACCACTGTAGTCTTTGAGCCGTAAAACCAAAAAGCAAGCAAGGAAACCACAGAAAAATAACGGAGAATGCAAGTGTACTTACTGGTTACATAAAACATAGTTACATGAAATATAGTTGTGAACTACAGGAATTGATAATAAACACAAAAATATTTTATCATTTTGTATGTTTGATAAATTACTTGACCTCCGGGTCATACCGTCCATAGCAGAGTTTGTAGAGCCTTATCTTTATACTACTGATCCGAACGACCTGTGAACTAGCGGACTATGTGAGAAATGGTAGATTACATTATCAGTTATTATCGGATTAGTGAATTCAATTTTTTTTTAATGGCGTTTAAAGTTAAAATCGTATACAGGCATCTTTCGTTTTATGCGATCTTATTTTGCGCGTTTCGCAATAACGCGATTTAAAATTAAAAAATGCTAAAATTTCCATTTCGGTGGCCACTACGCGTTTTCGCAATAACGAGATTTAAAAAAATTAAAAAATGCTAAAATTGGTACCATTTTTTCGAATTACTATTTGCTAAAAAAAATGCTAAAATTTCCATTTCGACGGACATAAGGCGAAGAGCCCGGTGTTAATGAGCCCGTCAAGAAACTTTCAACAAGACAATTGCTGGAATTGTTTAGACACACTGACAGCACAATTAGTGTCATTGAAGAAAATGATTCTAACGTAGATGGAAGCGCCAAAGTTGCCGAAGAAATTCATAGTTCTTTAACTTACTACAAAGAACTTTAGAGAGAGAAGAAAAATGCTGCCGATCAGTTTATTCTTGACAATTTCTTAAAGCCACCGATCCGGGACGTTCAGGAGAGCAGGATAAATTGTACAGTATGTAATTTTTAAATGTGCTGTACAGTATTGTACTTGAAATTATTAATTCATAAAAATTAATAGCAAAATTATGTATGAAAAATCAATACGAATTGTATTTTTATCAGTTTTAGGTAAATTTATTTTTTCTTGGAACAAATCCCTATCTCACCCATGTTACAATGAACTCACTTTACACGTATTCGCGTTACGCGATTATTTCTCGGAACCAATTAATCGCGTAAGTCGAGGGATACCTGTATGCTGTCTTACCTTGCTTGGCGTAGAATGACCATTGTTGTCCTTGCATCATAAAAATACAACGAAGCATTTTACTGGCGCAAGGACATTGTTATTGTTACTATACTGTGAAAATCATAATGGCAATACCATGCTCAGCCTTGATGAAATATACTATACTATACTACATGGGTAGAAAAGTCCTGGGACTAGCAATGAAAAAAAACATTTTTTTGTCAAAATCAAATTTATTCTTCAATATAGTTCCCTCCAAGAGCAATACGCTTATTCCAACGGTCCTCTAACATTCGAATACCTTTCATATAGTACGATTTGTCAAGGGCTTCAAAATATGCAGCAGTTTCACATTTGACATCTCCATTTGACCCAAATCTCTTCCCCTGGAGCCACCTCTTCAAGTCAGTAAGCAAATAATAGTTACTGGGGGCCAGATCTGGAGAATATGGGGAATGCTAGAGTAATTCGAATTTCAATTCATTCAATTTTGCCATCGCTTTCATAGATGTGTGTGAGCCGGGCTATTGTCTTGGTGAAACAGCATTTTTTTCTTTGCCATATATGGCCTTTTTTTCTTGATTTTGTTGTTCAAACAATTTAATAATCCTTCATAATACTCTCCTGTGACTATTTTTCCTTTCGCAAGGTAGTTGATGGATATTATGCCATGTGCATCCCAAAAAATACTGGCGAAGATTTTTCCAGCTGATTGTTCGCTTTGGGTGGCTTTCGCCAGGTTCCAACCACTCTGCAGACTGGACTCCTGTGTGTAGTAATAGATCCACGTTTCATCCATGGTTACGAATCGGTGCAAAAACTCATTTGGGTTATGCTTAAATAGCTCCAAAGCGCACTCTGAATCGATACGTTTCTGTTTTTGGTCGATTGTTAGAAAATGCGGCACCTATTTCGCATAAAGCTTTTACATATGTAAATTCTCATGTAAAATATAACTCACTCTTTTTGCTGATATCTTTACGATGTCAGCTATCCCCCTCACTTTCACTTTGCGGTCATCCAAAACGAAAATCTTTTTTGTGTTTTCTGCAGGTGTTGCTTCAATTGGACGTCCAGAGCGTGTAGCATCATCGATGTTCGTACGGCACCATTTAAACTCAAAAAACCATCGACACATGGTCGTTTTCGATGAAGCAGATGTGCCATAAAGCTTTTCGAGCCATTCTTTGGTTTGGATGGTATTTTTTTTTCATCAAAAAGCAATGTTTAATTAACACACAAAATTCTTTTTGGTCCATTGTTTTCACAAAATCAAAAGTATCATCACTTACATGACCGCAACTCGCAAACAAATGGCCGATATATCATAAAAATTTGGCATCAATCATTTGAAGGTCGATACTAACTGAAAGCCATATGGATGTCTGATTGGTGATGCCATCTAGTGGCGAGTCCCGTGACTTTTCAATCCATCTGGTAAATGTGGTGGGGGCGCTTGCCTACTTCCCCTCCCCCGATTCCTAACCCATTTCACTACTACTTCAGCTGGTCCAAATAATCGCTCTTTTCTTTGATTATCTGCCTGGGAGCTTGAAAATAAAGCCTGTCGATTTTTCTATTTTGCCATTACTTTCGCGTTGTGATATCGATCCTCTTAAATTTCTTACCACACGTGTTCTTCTGCTTGGCTATGTAGTCTTAAGGCCTTCGCTATAATATATTTAACCCGCGAGCAGGCGCGCGGGATGTTTCACACCCCACAACTTACAATTTGTGAAAAGAACAGTCCACCCTTGCTTCTGAAACTGGCCAAACTCTTTCCTGTTGCCTTCAAAGTCACAATCTTTTGGGGTAGGGTGACAAAGAGAAAATTCCACTTATTGTTCCCTGTAAAATTGGACGTTTTTAATGAAATAATGCTATATAATCAGATGGGGTGCAAAGCACCCCGCGCGCGTTCTCGCGTTCCTCTAACCGGCGCGCCTTCTCGCGGATTAAGGCTTTTTTTTCCCTATTCTCCTTGCGTATTTCAATGTCATTTGTATAAGCCCCATGCAGGGGCAACGCGCTCGCTTTGCGTGCCACTAACGTGGCTTCCACTGTCAACGGTGTCAATGGCAAACCGTTCACTGTAGTCCGGGGGTTGGTTTCCTAGGTCTTCAAAGATTTGGATTCCTCGGGAGACTAGGTCCCAGCGCAACATGATCTTTGCTGTCCTTGCGCCTTAAAACAAACTGTTATTTGTATAAACTTTTTAAACGCGAGGCAAAGAATGCGTAACAATGGTTACGTTCATCACCTTCGGGTCTATTGGTGTTGGGTTAGACTCTCAACGAGCTTAGGTATTACATGTGACGGTTCGGAGGTCGCGTCCCAGATAACCCACAGCACCGCCTTGGGACATAAAATATACAAATAAAAAAGAGGCCAAAAGAGTCTTAATTGTTAGTTCAATAGAAAACTTCAGATGTACGCATTGGCGTGAGCAGGGTGGTTGATGGGTGTTGTAACCACAACGGGATGAAATTTTGTATATATGCATATAAATATATAGAGTTGTAGCTCTGTTCCCCCCCACTTATGAAATTCCTGCGGACGCCTGTGGATGTGCGTCTTTTGTTTCTAGGCAACGTGTTTAGTGTTGAATTAATTCTAGCAAGGCACAGGCTCATCCAGTTTGCTACACTTCACAAAGGCCTGGATGGAGGCTGTAGTAAAAATGATCCTCAAACCTAATAAAAGCCCCTCCTTCCCACAAAACTACCGTCCAATCAGTCTGCTCTCCTCATGCGGGTGTTGGTTCCAGCTCGCTTAAGACGGAGTGATTGGGATATTCATTTTGGCCGCCAAGTGGCGGTGGATGGATGCCTGCTTCTGCTATTCTGGGACCGGACTCCGCCCTCCCTCGTAATTCGGACTTCGTCGCTGGGGTCGTGCTTGGCCTTCTGTCCATGACGGGCGTTCGCCATTGTCTTCGTCCGCTGCGATCGCTTGGGGGCCAGCTTTCGCAAACAGTGGATGATAATTTGGTATGTAATGCCTGTCCGGACTGATCGTGGATGGTCTCCGGTCGACGTTGAATGACGACAATCATGTGAGCTGTGCGTCTCTGTACGCCTGTTTCGATCGACAATCCCCTGCAATGCCCCCTCCCCCCCAGTGTCCCTTCTCGGTCCACTGGTCGTCATTTTATGTGACAAAAGCCAGTCTGGGAATACAGCGCTGCCCCATTCGGCGGCCACCTTTCCCATTACACTTCTTGCGAAAGAACACACACACCCGATTCGAGGAGTTGGTCTCAGCTCTGGTGGTGGGCGGATTGTCTTTTTCGCGCATCCATCTATTTCGGCCACTCTTCGGGGCGGACTGATCGTGGATGGCCTCCGGTCGACGTTGAATGACGACAACCATGTGAGCTGTGCGTCTCTGTACGCCTGTTTAGATCGACAATCCCCTGCAATGGCCCCCCCCCCGCCAGAGTCCCTTCTCGTCCACTGGTCGTCATAACATTTGACGAAAAAAGCCTGTCTGGGAATACAGAGCTGCACCTTGCGGCGGCCACCCTTCCATTAATCTCCTTGAACAAACCCTGCCACCACACCCGATTGGACAAATTTCTCAATGATAATAAGCTAACAATCCTGGCCTGTCTAGACACAGAATGTGCCATTGACAGAGTCTGGCACAAGGGACTAATTTATAAATTAATAAAAATCGGTGCTCCGGAGTACTTAATACACTTGATTGCATCATACTTAAACGACCGCACTTTCCAGGTTAAGCTAAATAACTCTCTCTCAAGAGAATCTGAAATAGAAGCCTCAACCCCCAAGGGTGGATCCTGGGCCCCTATTTATTATTCTTATATATAAACAATATTCCAACCCCCGCCCCCCTCCAAAAAAAAGAAAAAGAATAATAGTATATTTGATCTGTATGCGGACGACACTGCTGTAGTCTCATCAAACAGACCAATCCCTCTAGCAATAAACAACTTACAAATGTCTAGCAATATCTAAGCAATAAATGTCATAATGTCTAGCAATATGTCATGATATATCTAGCAATATGTCATGATATATCTAGCAAATATCATAATATATCTAGCAAATATCATAATGTCTAGCAATAAGCAGTCTACAAATTTATCTTAAGAGGTCTTACGACGTTTAAACATTCCAAAAATCGATTTTTCAATTTATTTTTTTTTATTAATAGTCCAAGTCCTTATGAATAATATAAAACAAACCGCATTAAAATATTCTGCATACAACCGGAGTTATGATTTAAAACGTGGAGCTACGTTTCCCAATTTTTTGGAATTTTTATGGCCGTTCTTATTTAAAGGCCTGCTTTTAAGTACTGTTTACGTCCTGAACGAAGAGCAGTAGCCTTCTTCTCGTAAATATTTTTAATTATTATTTTAAAAATAAACATTTCAGAGAAGCAGGACACTTTTCTGATTTCGTTAGAAGTAAACTACTCGTAACAACTTTAACGGCATTTCTGTTTGTTTACATTTTCTACCTGGCTGTATCATCTCGTCTCACATCCTCGTTAGACTTGTTAATTTTGAATGATTTATATTTTTTTTATTTCCCTATTACTTGTTAACTTTCGTTGCTTGTTATTTTTAGTGGTTTGGTGTTATTTTTTTTTCCATAAATATTCATTATGGATTCAGGCAAAGCAAACACAAGTCGCTATGGTAAACTCCCTAAAAAACGTCATTAATATGGTTAAAAAGAAAGCATGTAGGGAAAAAGCTACAAAAATTACACCTGATGTGAACCTCAGTGTATCAGGGAGAAAACTGCAGTTAACAGTGCCAAATCCAATGTCAAGTTTTGAAGGGTACAGAATAATTGATAAAGATTTAATTTTTAGTGTACTGGAACATTGTCTGTCTTGCAAGATAAGTGGGGATAATGTGTAACTTAAAGGAGACGTTAGTGAATGGTTTATCTTCAAAATTTATGATCGAGTGTGGTTCTTGTGGAGAAATCAGTTCATTTAACGGTCAAATGCTTGATGATCGAGGCAATATTCGTGAAATTAATCGCAGGAGTCTTTATGTCATGCACTGTGTTGGGTTAGGCAATGCTTCATTTAAAACGTTCTGTTCTGTTATGGATTTGCCATCACCCATTTCAGAGAACTCTTATAATGTTGTGGTTAAGAATAGCAACCAAGAAAGTTCCTCAGGAATCTGTGCATAAAGCTGTGGAGCAAGAAGTGGCATCAATGGGTGACAAAGAACTTTGCATAAGCGGTGACGGAACATGGAAAACACGAAGATTTTCTTCACTCATTGGAGCATGTAGCGTCATTGGAGCTGAAACGGGAAAAGTTATTGATATAGAGGTTATAAGTTCCTGTTGTAAGAGCTGTTCACTGAATAACAAACCAGGCGAAGATTCTGACTGGATGAAAAGACATAAAAGTGATTTCCTAAAAAAAACATATCGGAACCGTTGGAAATATGGAAAGTGATGGCATACAATGCATATTTGAACGTTCTCTAGATTTGCATGCTGTAAAATGTCAAATACATAGACAATGGAGACACAAAAATGTTCTCAAATTTGCAAAATGCAAGACCATATGGCCAACAAGACATACAGAAAATTGAATGTGTTGGTCATATCCAGAAGAGAATGGGCACACGGTTGAGAGCACTAAAAGAGAAAAAGATGATGATTAAGCTTTGCGACGTAAAAGGTTGACTAATGGATGTAGAAATAAATCACATTGGCTATTATGGCAATGCAATACGGAAACACAAAGACTACCTTCATGCCATGAGAAATGCTATTTGGGCTATTTTTTGGCACAAACAGTCTACCGATAATAATTCTACGCACACATTTTTCTCCTAAAGATGAAAATACTTGGTGTCGATATAGAAAAGTGGAAGCTGCAGGAAAGCTACAAAATTGTATGCACAAAGCTTCACTCCCTCAGGCAGTCATTGATTTTATAAAGCCCATCTTCAAGGACTTGGGTTCCCCAGAATTGTTGAAGAGATGTCTAGGCAGTAAAATCCAAATGAATGCTCGAATTCACTTTTGTGGAAATGTTACTCAAAAAGTTCTAGCTGTGGGCAGCTTCCAGCTGAAGTAGCTGCATATGAAGCAGTAGTCATATTCAATTATGGATTGCAAGGACGTTTAAACATAATGTCTGAACTGAACTTGATTCCTGGGAAATTTGCTATTGCAAGTGCGGTAAAAACTGATGAACTTCGTGTGAAGTACGCTGAAAGCGAGACTCTGAGTGCAGTTTAGAAGCGAGGAAGGCACGGAACACATAAAATTAAAATCTTTTTCTACTGCAAAGAAAAAAGGTGTCACCTATGCTGCTGGAAATTTTTAAATGATTATTATGTGTGCAAGGTATACAATATATACAAGGTATTTTTACAACGTTTAATTAAATCAGTTTTCAACTTCAATCGCGAGTATCTCCTAAACTAATTTTTTGCATGTTGTGTGCATGATAATTTAAAAACTGTTCATTGAAACTTCACATAATTGTGTATAAGGTCACTATGCTTATACTAAATATCAATTTGTAGCATTATATGTGTATATAATTTTCTTAATTTAAAAGTCTTAAAAATTTCATGTTTTCTAAGAATGTAAACAAAATTAATAAAAATAAATATATATATATATATAGAAATTAATATCAGATTTTACATTTAGGTTAATAATATATATTAAGACATTTAGGTTAATTCCATATATAAATACTATAATCTAAAATGAAAATAATTTGATTTTTTTTCTTTTGTAACCATGCGTATAAGCCAATCATGCCTCACCGTTGTTTACAAATACAAACTTTAGTATTTTTAATTCCATTAAATGTGAAATGATACTAATCATGTGTAAGTAATTTATATATATGTATAAGGAACGTTGCAAAATCTCTGCCAAATTTGAAGCATTCACTTTTAAAAGAAGTTAACATAAAAATGCCATAAAAACTGACATATACCGTGTGAAGTATGCTGAAAAGTGAGACGCTGAGTGAATTTTAGAAGTGAGAAAGGTACGAAAATGAATTCTTTTTGGCTATACTACATGTGTGTCCCCTGTGCGATTTGCCGAAAAGGTGTGGCAACCATGCCGCAGCAACCTCCTTCCCGGATTATGTCATCACACATCCACTTCCCTGCCGCCATGTTTTTTAAGGAGTAATTACCTGTTATAATGAGTTTACTACCTATTATACTCTTTTCAGAAAAAAAAAATTGCTTTTAACAAAAAAAACTTACTTCTGTCTTTAAGTGTCTGGTCTTTTATGGCTTTTGGAATCATTTCCTCCACTTCCTCTTTGTGACACCGCCTCCACATATACTCTGCAGAGTATGAGTCAAACAGCTTTTCATCGCCGACATTGCGATACTCCACATTCCACTCATCTCCCCCTACCTCCTCTCTCCTTTTTCCTCTCCATACCTTCTCAAACCTCTTCCTCCTCTACCTCTTCTACATCCCAAACATACCATCAATTCCAATCTGTTACAAAAATAAATACATTTAAACGGTCGCTCATCCTATCGCTACAACTCACAAACCATCACCCACACGAACGACACTACAATACAACTACCATGTACATGTGCTCATTTTTAACGCTTCCTAAAACTTTCCCTCTGTTTTAAGAGTATAGCATCAGTTTTGGAGACGAGTTGGCGACAAAACAGGGGATTCAGCTGTAGTGTCACCTTCTTTTTCTACTGCTAAGAGACAAGGTGGTGTCACCCATGCTGCTGGACAATTTTAAATGATTATTTTGTGTGCAAGGTATATTAAAATGAATTTTTAACTTTAATCGGAAATATCTCAGAACTCACTTCTTGCATGCTGCGTGCATGATATTTTAAAAAGTGCTCATTGAAACTCTGAAACTTCACAGAATTGTGTATAAGGTCACTGTGCTTATACTAAATGTCAATTTGTAACATAATATGTATATATAAAATTTTTTTAAATGTTAAAAGTCTTTTAAAAATTTCATGTTTTCTAAGAATGTAAACAATAACAACAATAAAAAAATATAAATTAATATTCGATTTTTACAGTTAGACATTTAGGTTAATTCCATATATAAATACTATAATCTAAAATAAAAATAATGAAGCTACGTTGATTTTTTTTTCTCTTGTAACCATTGTTTACAAAAACACCCTTTAGTATTTTTAATTTCATTAAATATGAAATGACACTAATTATGTGAAAATACTTTATAAATATATATAAGGAATGTTGTAAAATCTCTGTTAAATTTGAAATATTCACCTTTAAAAGGAGCTGAAATAAAAAAATACTAAACATTCATTTAAAAAGGCAGATTTTAACTTGTTGAAGGCCGTAAGACCCCTAAAATTCTACAATGGTCAAAATTATGGGACGTTAAAATAAACTCTTCCAAAATTGAAGCAATCCTTTTCACTAAAAGAATGCCTCCCAATAGGAGACAAATTCTCCAACAAAACTTTCTAAAATGGGATGATGAAAAAATAAACTGGTGTAATTCAATAACATACCTAGGTGTAAATATCGACCAAAATCTTTACTGGAAAAACATACAATAAACTTCCTCAAAAAGGCAAACTTTTAATGAGGCCACTGCCTCATTAAATGCCCTTTTCCATCCCAAAAACAATCTAAGTATAAAGTTCAAAATTATTCTTTACCAAACCTGCGTCAGATTGATAATTTCTTATGCGGAAGGAGCCTGTGGTAAAATGAATAAAACTAACCTTAAAAAGATTCAGACTTTCCAAAACAAACTGCTTCGTAGAATATCCAACTCCCCTTTGTTCATCACTAGCTCTTTCATTGCAAACAACCTAGATATTCTTCCAATGAAAGAACATTTCGTAAAAGTCAGGTTAAAGACATTCGAAAGAATCGACGAACACTCAAACCCAACTATGACATCTAAAATACTCCCAGCAGCAAAATTTTTGTCTTTCTGTCCAATCTAACCTCGTAATTTCCTTCTGTAAAAACCATCAGATGAAACCTGTCGCTTCCAATCAAAACCAGGGAAACTTACAATTTTTGGAAGGAAGCTCCTCCCCTTAGTAGGGATAAATAGCACCTCCCTACTAATTGGTCATATTAAAAATTGCAATGTGCCGATGAAACAATTTGGTCAAACAAAGCAACTAACTCCAATCCTTTTCGAATTCAGAAAACCTTTGCTATGAGTCTCCTCTTTCTATCCTACTCCTTTATTTCTTTAATTAAAAAATAACTCTTTCTCTCTTCTACTAACCCAAAAATGTTTCTTCCTTACTAACAAAATGGCTCGTAAGAGTAATGAGAATAGCCCAATCATGTACCAGAATGGCCTATAAGGCATACCCATTCCCCTTAAACAAATCACAGGCAGAGGCTACTAAACAGCAAATCAGTGTGCGTACTTATGGAGATAAACGACTTATATTTCAGGAGTTACTAGCAAGGTTTCTGGTATGATTGTTTGTACCTATTCCGTAAATATTTCGTAGAATAACTGTTATATTTAATACTTATACTGACACGCTCAAATTTTCAAATAGATTTTACCACTTAAGAAATACATACTTGCTTTGAATGAAAATATTAACATTTTTCTTGTAATGTTTGTGGATAATGTGTAACATTTTAACTTGAAGATGATGGAGGTAACAGGATGCTTAAATCTTGGTTGAATATTAAGTAATTTTTAATTGATGGTTCCTTTTAGACTTACGCACTAGACCGACAAAATCCCGATTCTGCTAACACTGCGACAGCCTTTCTTTGTGGTGTAAAAACCAATTTCGGAACACTTGGTGTTGATGGTCGTGTTCCTTCGAAAAATTGCGAAGCTTCTCTGGATAACTCAACGCACGTAACGTCTATATTACAATGGGCCCAAGAAGCAGGTATGTTATTAATATTCCAATTATATATATACCTCTATCCGATTTAACCTCTAAACTTCAAAAATTGTGTTTTTTCTTAAATCTATGCTATGATTTATTATATAGTTTGGTGTAAAATTATACAATTAAGATTTTTATTTAGTTGCTATATTCACTGCTATACATTGGCGTACGCAGGGGGTGTTGATGGGGGTTGTAACCCCCCATTGCAAGGAAATTTTGTATATTTAACATAGGAAAATGTGAGTTGTAGCTCTGTAATCCTCCTATTGAGCCTATAACCCCTTCCCTTATGAACTTTCTGCGTACGCCTATGTTGCTATATATTTGTATTACAATAATTTATAAAAAAAAGTATATTTTCCCTTTAATCTTGAAAAATATTGCATTATTAATTTGCACTCAAAAATAATGGTAATTGGTTCCTCAAGCCATAACAGGTCCGGTTTCCTCGAAAAACGGAGTTCTGTCTCAGTTATGGTGGATGGCATGTGGACGTCTTTTTGCTACGGTCCAGGTCTGGCAGGTTTTGGCACCTGCTTGCTTGGGCAGAGTGAATGGGACAGTGACTAGACCTCTGGATTGTGGTGGATTGATGTTCGTTCCTTGTATTCTGGGTCCAGGCTTTGCCTTTTCCTCGTGGATCGGTTTTCTGTCTCCGGGGTCGTGCGGACATCCTTTGTTTTGTTCCAGGCTGTTAGGCCACAGTCTCTGTTAGCGTGTGGCGCCGATCGCCTTGGGACTAGAGTTGTAAAAAACCCGGGAATTTTGGACACATTGGAAACTTTGATGGGAAGAAACTAAGATAGCTAGAATAAAGGAGGTAGTTCAGTCCATACCTTTCTTCCTATTGGTCGATTCGACACGATCGATCAATAGAAAGTAAGGCGCGGACGGGACTACCTCCTTTATTCTAGCTATCTTGGTTTCTTCCCATCAAAGTTTCCAATATTAAGGTATTATTACCCTCCGCAGGGATAACACAATTGCCAAATATGGTCAACACAAGAAAGCCTCCGGGG